>CM031378.1:91032575-91632575 GCA_018208015.1 Medicago ruthenica | reverse complement strand
GCCAATTCCTTTGATTCTCTTGGGGAGAAGATGTCTGATGAGAAGCTAGTGAGAAAAATCCTCAGGTCCCTGCCCAGAAGGTTTGATATGAAGGTGACAGCAATTGAGGAGGCTCATGATATTTCTGCTATGAAGGTTGAAGAGCTCATTGGTTCTTTGTTAAATTTTGAGACTGCTTTCTGCAAACAGCCTGATAAGAAAGGGAAAGGTATAGCTTTTACTGTAAATGCTGAAGCTGATGATCAACAAGATTCTGAGGAGGATGACTTATCAGAAGCTCTAGTGTTGCTGGGAAAACAATTCAACAAGATTCTGAAGAATGTTAACAGAAAAGCCAAAGCCAAAGGTCAGAATTTCAGATTCAATAACAAAAAGCAACAAACTGATGAGAAGAAGACCAAGTCTGAGGAGAAAAGTAACCAAGCCAAAGGTGTGCAGTGCTATGAGTGTGAGGGCTATGGGCATATCAAATCTGAATGTCCTACTTTTCTTAAGAAACAGAAGAAGAGCCTAGCTGTTGCATGGTCTGATGATGGTTCTTAAGAAGATAATGATAGTGAATCTGGTATGTGTGATACTGGTCTTGTAGTAAGGTCAGGAGCTATCTTGAAGAAGGAACCTGGTTTAGAGTCTGAGACCTTTTCAGAGTCTGACTCAGAGTCTGAAGCCTCATATGTGTCTGAAGCTGCTAAAACCTCATATGATGAACTAGCTGATAACTACAAGAAGCTGTATACCAGAAGTGCTGAGGTTTGCAAACAAGTTTTGGATCAGAAGGAGACTATTCTTCAACTGGAGGCTGAAAAAGGTGAACTGTTAGTGCAAAATTCAGATTTAAAAGAAGAAGTAAACCAACTGAACTCCCAACTTGATCAAATGAAGAAGCAAGTGAAGATGTTGAACTCTGCTACTGATAAGTTGGAGGACATTTTGGGGAATCAGCAACAAGGAAAAATTGGTTTAGGTTTTGTTGATCAGACTCAGATTCCTAAACAGATGAGTTTTGTTCCTGCTACTCAAACTCATGATTCTATGGCTGGAACATCAAAGAAGAGACCTCAGAAGCAAGCCCAGATGCAAGGTCAGAAGCATATTCAGATGAGACCTCAAAAGCAAGCTCAGAAGAGACCTCAGATGCAAGGTCAAAAGCATGTTCAGATGCTACCTCAGAAGCAACCCCAGAAATTTTTCAGAAACAGAAGGAGGAGAAATCATCCTTGGATCTGTCATCATTTTGGAAAGAAAGGGCATATTAAACCATTCTGCTTTAAATTGTATGTTTACCCTGTACACTTCCAATATAGAAGAGTGCAACCAGCTGCACCCAGACACAGTGTTCAGAAGGTGTGGAAACCTAAGGTTCAGAATGTAGGCCTGATTGCTCATACTTCATTAAGAGCCACCTCAAAAGAAGACTGGTATTTTGATAGTGGATGTTCAAGGCACATGACTGGTGTGAAGAAGCTACTGAGCAATATCAGATCATACTCCAGAAGTTATGTGACATTTGGAGATGGTGTAAAAGGTCAGATTCTGGGTATTGGTGATTTGATCAGAGAAGGTTTGCCCAGACTTAATGATGTGCTACTGATGGAAGGATTAACCTCTAATCTGATCAGTATTAGCCAACTTTGTGATCAAGAATTGAAGGTTAATTTCAACAAACTAGAGTGTATTGTTACTGATCAGGAAGATAAGATTCAGATGAGAGGCTGCAGATCCAAAGACAACTGTTATTTGTGGGTTTCTGAAGAAGAAAGAAGTCTGACTTCTTGTCTTATGAGCTCAGAAGAGGAAGTCAAACTCTGGCACCAGAAACTGGGACATCTGCATCTGAAAGCCATGAAGAAAATCCTAAGTACTGAAGCTATCAGAGGTGTACCTAATCTGAAGATCAATGAGGACAATGTTTGTGGTGATTGTCAAATTGGGAAACAAACAAGAAAGTCTCATCCCAGATTAGTTCACCAGGTAACTACTAAAGTACTAGAACTTGTTCATATGGATTTGATGGGGCCTATGCAAGTTGAGAGTATTGGAGGCAAGAGGTATGCTTTTGTAATGGTAGATGACTACTCAAGATTCACATGGATCAGCTTTGTTAGAGAAAAGTCTGACACTTTTGAAGTTTTCAAAGAGATGTGCATCCAACTACAAAGAGAGAAGGATAGTGGGATTATCAGAATCAGAAGTGATCATGGCAAAGAATTTGAAAACAAGAGCTTTTCAGAATTCTGTGCTTCTGAAGGTATAAAGCATGAGTTTTCTGCACCTATCACACCTCAGCAAAATGGTGTAGTTGAGAGGAAGAATAGAACATTAGCAGAATGTGCAAGGGTTATGCTGCATGCTAAGAAGCTGCCATATATGTTTTGAGCTGAAGCTATGAACACAACATGTTACATACACAATAGAGTCACTTTGAAAAAGGGAACAACATCTACTCTGTATGAATTGTGGAAAGGGAGGAAGCCAACTGTGAAATATTTCCATGTTTTTGGGAGCAGATGCTATATCTTGGCTGACAGGGAAAACAGAAGAAAACTGGATCCTAAGTCTGATGAGGGCATATTCCTGGTTTATTCAGTGAACAACAGAGCTTACAGGGTGTTTAATTCCAGAACCAAGGTTGTGATGGAGTCCATAAATGTGGTTATTGATGATTTGTCTGCTGAGAATGAAAAGAATGAGCCTGAAGTTGTTCCAGAGTCTGAAGCCTCAGAAGAACAAACTTCAGAAGCAGAAAAGCATTCAGAGTCTGAAGAAGCTGAAGATCAACCAGATCAAGTTCCAAATGCTAAAGGGCCATCAATTAGAGTTCAGAAAGATCATCCTAAAGACTTAATCATTGGAAGCTTAGATCAAGGTGTCAGAACCAGGAGATCAGATGCTGCTGCTACTGATTCATGTTTTGTGTCAAAGGTTGAGCCTAAAAATGTGAAAGAAGCCCTAACTGATGAATTTTGGATTGAAGCAATGCAAGATGAGTTGAATCAATTCAAAAGGAGTGAAGTATGGGATCTAGTTCCTAGACCTGAAGGACTGAATGTGATTGGTACTAAGTGGATATACAAGAATAAAACAGATGAGAATGGTACTGTGGTCAGAAATAAGGCAAGGTTGGTTGCTCAGGGTTATACTCAAGTTGAGGGACTTGATTTTGATGAGACCTTTGCACCTGTGGCCAGACTAGAGTCCATAAGACTACTGTTGGGTGTATCCTGCATTCTCAAGTTCAAATTATTCCAGATGGATGTGAAGAGTGCATTTTTGAATGGATATCTGCAAGAAGAAGTGTATGTTGAACAGCCTAAGGGTTTTGTGGATCATCAGTTTCCAGATCATGTGTACAAATTGAAGAAAGCTTTATATGGATTGAAACAAGCACCAAGAGCATGGTATGACAGACTGACTCAATTTCTTGTGGCTCAAGGTTACAGAAAAGGAGGTTCTGATAAGACTTTGTTTGTGAAAGATGAAAATGGGAGTCTGATGATATCTCAGATTTATGTGGATGATATAGTGTTTGGAGGGATGTCTCAGAAGATGGTCAAACTGTTTGTTCAGCAAATGCAATCAGAGTTTGAAATGAGTTTGGTTGGAGAGCTGACTTACTTTCTTGGTTTACAAGTTAAGCAAATGGAAGATACCATCTTTATTTCTCAAAGTAAATATGCCAAGAACATAGTGAAGAAATTTGGTATGGAATCTGCTGCTCATAAGAAGACACCAGCTGCTACTCATCTGAAGCTAACCAAAGATGAACAAGGACTATCAGTTGATCAAAGTCAGTACAGAAGCATGATAGGAAGCTTATTATATTTAACTGCAAGCATACCTGATATCACTTATGCTGTTGGAGTATGTGCAAGATATCAAGCTAATCCTAAGATGAGTCATCTGACACAAGTGAAGAGAATTCTGAAGTATGTGAATAGCACAAGTGACTATGGAATCATGTATTCACATAGTTCAAGTTCTGAACTGATGGGATTTTGTGATGCTGACTGGGCTGGAAGTGCTGATGACAGGAAGAGCACTTCAGGAGGATGTTTCTTTTTAGGAAATAACTTAATTTCATGGTTTAGCAAGAAGCAAAACTGTGTGTCATTGTCAACTGCTGAAGCTGAGTACATTGCTGCTGGGAGTAGTTGCTCACAACTGGTTTGGATGAAACAGATGCTGGAGGAGTACAATATGAAACAAGGCACTATGACCTTATTTTGTGACAACTTAAGTGCTATTAATATCTCTAAGAACCCAATACAGCACAGCAGAACTAAACACATAGACATCAGGCACCATTATATCAGAAACCTTGTGGAGGACAAGATTATTCAGCTGGAACATGTGGACACTGAGAATCAAATTGCTGACATATTCACAAAAGCCTTGGATGCTAAACAGTTTGAGAATCTGAGAAGCAAGTTAGGTGTATGCTTATATGAAGAATTCTAGCAATTAAAGCAAACTGGATGTGAGGAAGATAGAGTACCTGCCAGCTTTGTTAGTGCTAAGTGTGATGCTGCTTTTGATACTAAGTCTGAAGTTCAAACTGGGACAGTAGTTGAAGATGTTTGTGCAGTTTTTCTTCCCTATTTGAAGTCTGAGATTTGTCAGAATTTTGTGGCTAAAAAGGGGGAGAAAATCCTATGCAATGTGTTGGCTCTGATACCAAAAATTAGAAGATGTATTGCTGCATTTCAGATGTTCAGCTGTCAGTGTTATTCAGAAAGTGTGTCATTAATTCAGAAGGTGACTCATTTTGCTCTGATACCAAGCAATATATGTCCTGATATGATCAAGGGGGAATATGTGTCTCAAGGTGAGTACAAGCTTGTTATATACCTGAGTGATGATGTGGTCCTGAAGTGTAGAAGTGTAGTGGTCCTGAAGAACATTAGTGTTCAGCTCCTGAAGTGTGGTTCTGAAGAACAATTGCACTTTGGTTTATGCTCTGATACCTTTTATCACTGCAGTTCAGTAGTAAGGGGGAGTTTGTATGAGAAGCAGAGTTGCAGGGGGAGTTTGTGATGATCAGGAGTTGATCAGTAGCTCTAATACCCTGGTAGTGATCAGAAGTTGATCAGTACTTGGTTGTTGTGTGCTTCAGTAGCTGTTATGTTTTGTAGAACTGAAGCTGGTGTGTGTTTTTCATAGTTGTGTCCGCTGCTTATGTTTATGCTATGATATATAATTGTGGAGTTCTTCATTGCTGAGTTGATTATAAGGGAGATTGAAGAACTTGGATGGTTTTAGCCAAAAATTTGCCAAAGGGGGAGATTGTTGAGTCATTTGGTGTTGGCTGCATGTTTTGGCAAAACCAAAGTATTGAATAGAAGCATCTCCATATTTGAAACATTTCTTCAGTTGCAAGTTTTGTGTTTTGAAGTCATTCAGAAGCTGAAAATGTCATCAGAAGCTGAATGCACTGTAGCAGTTCAGAAGCTGATTTCAGGTTCTGAAGCCAGCGTTGACTTTTGTTGACCACATCAGAAGCTGGGTTTTCAGATTAGTTTTTGCGCGTATCTTGGGAGATTTAGCAAGGAATTATCTTTGTATAATTGCTTCTAGAATGCTGAATAAATTGGAGAAGATATCATTGAAGATTTGGTTCAGTTTCATGATCTTCGTATTTTCTGTTTTAAATCTTTCAAAGATACAAAGCAGTTTTATTTGTTACTTAATTGGACCAATCTTATTTCAGTAACAAATCAATTCAGAAGATTAGTTTGTTATTTATGTTGCAAGACTGAAGATTATATAAGGAGGAGTGATGCTGCTTTCATGACACACGAAGATATAGAGTTTAAGATCAGAGAATTGAGTCTTAGTATTTTAAGCTTTTAGCTTTATTGTGCACCACTCTGTTAGAGTTGGTTTAGGTGTTTGATTGAGTTGTAATTCATTCTAAGCCTTTAGGTACGAATGAAGTCTTTGTGTTTTTGAAGTTTTCTGAAAAACAGAGTGTTTTTGATTAAGGGTTTCAGTAACCGGGTTTAGTTACTTGAATAGGAAGATAGTGGATTCTATTACTCAGAGTTGGGTAGAAGTCTTACTAGGTGGAGGTTAATTGCTTGGGATAAGAACTGGGAGTCAGTGTCTGAGTCTTAAGGATTAAATCCAATAGTGGATTTCCTTCCTGGATTGGTATCCCCCAGAGTAGGAGGTGTTTACTCCGAACTGGGTTAACAAACTTCTGTGCCTTTTTACTTTCCTGCACTTTAATTTGCTGCCTGTGTGTGTTTGTGTTTGTGCTCTGTTTTGCAAACTGTTGTGCTAAGTTCTGTTCAGAACCTGTTGGTTCAGAACCTGCGTTTATCTCTTAAGTATTGCCTGGCCAGAATTTCAGGATAGTGTCATTGTCAGGATCAGAAGTGACCATGGGAAGGAATTTGAAAATAGTAAGTTCTCTGCATTCTGTTCCTCTAAAGGAATCAAGCATGAATTTTCAGCTCCCATAACACCCCAGCAAAATGGTGTTGTTGAAAGGAAGAACAAAACCTTGCAAGAATCAGCCAGAGTTATGATGCATGCAAAACACTTACCTCATCATTTTTGGGCAGAAGCAATGAATACAGCATGCTATGTTCACAATAGTGTGACTCTGAAGAAAGGCACTACCACTACTCTGTATGAATTATGGAAAGGAAGAAAGCCTACTGTCAAGTACTTTCATGTGTTTGGAAGCAAGTGCTACATTTTGGCTGATAGAGAAAACAGGAGGAAAATGGATCCAAAGAGTGATGAAGGGATCTTTCTTGGTTACTCAACAAACAACAGAGCATATAGAGTTTTTAACTCCAGAACCAAGGTGGTAATGGAATCTATCAATGTTGTGATAGATGATTTACCTACTGAAAAGGTGGCTGATGTGGAACCAGTTGTTACATCTGAAGAATAGTCAGACACACCTGTTGTGGAAAAAGAAGTAGAGTCTGAAGAAGGAGAAAATAATCTAGATCATGTTTCAACAAGTAAAGGACCTTCAATAAGAATTTAGAAGGATCATCCCAAAGAACTAATCATTGGGAACCTTGATCAAGGAGTCAGAACCAGAAGATTAGATGAAGTGACTACTGATTCGTGCTTTGTGTCCAAATCTGAACCCCGGAATATTAAAGAAGCACTTATTGATGAATTATGGATTGATGCAATGCAAGAGGAACTGAATCAATTCAAAAGAAGTGAAGTATGGGACCTTGTTCCAAGACCAGTATGCATGAATGTCATTGGAACTAAATGGATTTACAAAAATAAATCAGATGAACATGGAACTTGAAATTCTGGCCAGGCAATAAGAGAGTTACCAGGTTCTGAACCAAACAGGTTCTGAACAAAACGCAGGGCACAATAAAATGCTAAAACAGAGCACAAGTAAACACAATGCAAGAGCAAAAAATAAAGTGCAGGAAAGCTAAAGAACACACAAGGTTTGTTAACCCAGTTCGGAGTAAACACCTCCTACTCTGGGGGATACCAATCCAGGAAGGAAATCCACTATAGGATTTAGCTCAAAGACTCAAGACACTGACTCCCAGTTCCCAGCCTTAGCAATTAAACTCCTCCTAGTCAGACTTCTACCCAACTCTGAGTAATAGAATCCTCTAACTTCCTATTCAAGCAACTAAACCCAGCTACTTGAAACCCTTAATCAAAAACACTCTGTTTTTCAGAAAACTTTAAAAACACAAAGACTTCATTCGTACCTAAAGGCTTAGAATGAATTACAACTCTATAAAACTCTAAACCAACTCAAAACATATGAGTGGTGCACAAAACAAAGCTAACAAGCTTAAAACTAACACAGACTCTTTTTCTGAATTAAAACTCTCTAAAATCGTGTCTTGAATAGCAGCAGCCCTCCTCCTTATATAGCCTTCAGTCTTGCAGCATAAATAACAAAACTAATCTCCTGATTTGATTTGTTACTGAAATAAGATTGGTCCAATAATGTAACAAATAAAACTGTACTGAATCTTTTAAAGATTATAACAGGAAAATATGAATTTCATATCTTTGAACCAAATCTTCAATAAAACCTTCTCCAAATAAATCAGCATTCTAGAAGCAATACGCGTGAATAATTCCTTGATCAATCTTGCAAAGATTCGCGCCAAAACAACTCTGAAAACCCAGCTTCTGATGAGGTCAACAAAAGTCAACGCTGGACTTCAGAACCTGAATCAGCTTCTGAAGTGCTACAGTGCTTCTGATGAGCATTCAGCTTCTGATGTAATTTTGAGCTTCTGAACAGCTTCAAATGAGAAAACTTCCAACTGAAGAAATGTTCTAATCATGGAGATGCTTCTATTCAACACTTTGGTTTTGCCAAAATATGCAGCCAACACCAAAAGACTCAACAATCTCCCCCTTTGGCAAATTTTTGGCTAAAACCATCCAAGTTCTTCAATCTCCCTTAAAATCAACTCAGCAATGAAGAACTCCACACTGATCACACTGATCAATCATAACATAGTAATTAGCAGCGGATTTAGTTATGACTATCATGAGAAACACAAACCAGCTTCAGTTCATATCAGCTACTGAAGCACACATAAACCAAGTACTGATCAACTCCTGATCATCACACACATGGTATCAGAGCTACTGATCACAACACTCCCCTTTTAGCAACTCAGCTTCTCACCAAAACTCCCCCTCACTACTGAACTACAGAGAAACAGAAGTATCAGAGCACACTTCAGGACCACACTTCAGGAACACATCATCACTCAGGTATATAACAATCTTGTACTCCCCCTGAGACACATACTCCCCCTCAATAACATCCTGACAGCTCTTGTTGCAGTTGTTCTGAATACCGAGCTTCACACATAACTTCTGAATAACACTGAAAGCTGAATTTGAACTAATTCTGAGCAGCAACACTTTGCATAAGATTTTTGGTATCAGAGCCAACACATTACATAAGATTTTCTCCCCCTTTTTAGCCACAAAATTCTGACACATCTCAGACTTCAAATAGGGAATAAAATCAAAACAGGTAACACAGATCCTTGAAAACATATCAGATTCAGACTCAGGTTTAGGATCACACTTAGCATAGACACAACTGGCAGGTACTCTATCTTCCTCACATCCAGTTTGCAGTAATTGCTATAACTCTTCATGCAAACACACACCTAACTTGCTCCTTAAGTTTTCAAATTGCTTAGCATCCAAGGCCTTTGTGAAAATGTCAGCAACTTGTTCTTCAGTAGCTACATGTTCCAGCTGAACAATCTTGTCCTCCACAAGGTTTCTGATATAATGGTGCCTGATGTCTATGTGTTTAGTTCTGCTGTGCTGTATTGGGTTCTTAGAGATATTAATAGCACTCAAGTTGTCACAAAATAAGGTCATAGTGCCTTGTTTCATATTGTACTCCTCCAGCATCTGTTTCATCCAAACCAGTTGTGAGCAACTACTCCCAGCAGCAATGTACTCAGCTTCAGCAGTTGACAATGACACACAGTTTTGCTTCTTGCTAAACCATGAAATTAAGTTATTTCCCAAAAAGAAACAACCTCCTGAGGTGCTCTTCCTGTCATCAGCACTTCCAGCCGAGTCAGCATCACAATATCCCATCAGTTCAGAACTTGAACTATGTGAGTACATGATTCCATAGTCACTTGTGCTGTTCACATACTTCAGGATCCTTTTAACTTGTGTCAGATGACTCATCTTTGGATCAGCTTGATATCTTGCACAAACTCCAACAACATAAGTGATATCAGGTCTGCTTGCAGTTAAATACAATAAGCTCCCTATCATGCTCCTATATTGACTTTGATCTACTGATATTCCATGTTCATCCTTAGTCAACTTCAGGTGAGTAGCAGCTGGTGTCTTCTTATGAGCAGCAGATTCCATTCCAAACTTCTTCACTATGTTCTTGGCATACTTACTTTGAGAAATGAAGATTGTATCTTCCATTTGTTTGACTTGTAACCCAAGAAAGTATGTCAGTTCACCAACTAAGCTCATTTCAAATTCTGACTGCATCTGCTGAACAAACAATTTGACCATCTTCTGAGACATCCCTCCAAACACTATATCATCCACATAAATTTGAGCAATCATCAGACTCCCATTTTCATCTTTCACAAACAAAGTCTTATCAGAACCTCCTTTTCTGTAACCTTGAGCCACAAGAAACTGAGTCAATCTTTCATACCATGCTCTTGGTGCTTGCTTGAGCCCATATAAGGCTTTCTTCAACTTGTACACATGATCTGGAAACTGATGATCCACAAAACCCTTAGGCTGTTCTACATAAACTTCTTCTTGTAGATATCCATTCAGAAATGCACTCTTCACATCCATCTGAAATAACTTCAACTTGAGAATGCAGGATACACCCAACAGTAGTCTTATGGACTCTAGTCTGGCCACAGGAGCAAAGGTCTCATCAAAATCCAATCCCTCTACTTGAGTATAGCCTTGAGCAACCAACCTTGCTTTGTTTCTGACTACAGTACCATTTTCATCTGTTTTATTCTTGAATATCCACTTAGTCCCAATCACATTCAGCCCTTCAGGTCTTGGAACAAGATCCCACACTTCACTTCTTTTGAGTTGATTCAACTCATCTTGCATTGCTTCAATCCAAAATTCATCAGTCAGGGCTTCTTTCACATTTTTAGGCTCAACCTTTGACACAAAGCATGAATCAGTAGCAGCAGCATCTGATCTCCTGGTTCTGACACCTTGATCTAAGCTTCCAATGATTAAGTCTCTAGGATGATCCTTCTGAACTCTAATTGATGGCCCTTTATTATTAGGAACTTGATCTGGTTGATCTTCTGCTTCTTCAGACTCTGAGTGTTTTTCTGCTTCTGAGGTTTGTTCTTCTGATGCTTCAGACTCTGGAACAACTTCAGACTCACCTCTATCTTTCTCAGCAGACAGATCATCAATTACCACATTAATAGACTCCATCACCACCTTGGTTCTGGAATTAAACACCCTATAAGCTCTGCTGTTCACTGAATATCCCAAAAATATACCCTCATCAGACTTAGGATCCAGTTTTCTTCTATTTTCCTTGTCAGTCAAAATGTAGCATGTAACGACCCTATTTTCGTATGTTATATTTTTATATATTTTATTTTATGGATTTGCATTTAAAAATATTTTCTCGTAATCGAGAAATAATTATTTGGCGCGAGGATAAGTTCGTAATCGAGTTTTTTAGAGTTTTGGGTGAAATTGGGCCTAGGGCGTGAATAGTAATGGGCTTGGTCATGAATAAGTAGTAATGATCAAGTGTATGAGATTTAGTGAGCTTGGATTGGATTGAAGGGCTAGGATTGGTCCTTGAGAGTTAGTAAGGAATGGATGGCCATGATTGATTTGATTGGGTTATAAGGATTAACACAAAGACTTTGTGAATCACTATTCATTGTCTTTGTGGAGAAGAAGAAAAACGTGAAAGAGAAGGAGAACGTGAAAGAGAAGGGGAAAAACAAGAGGAAGCTAGGGCAAGTGGAAAGCTTGAGTTTGCTAGGTAAGAGAGGTAGTATTGCTTATTCACAAGTGATTTTGAGAAGGGGAGAATGTCTATTTCTCCATCCCAAACTTCTCCTTTCACTTTATCTAGGTTTTGATGGAAAGTTTTTATGATTAAAGTTGTTAATGGTCATGTTATGCTTATTTGATGCTAAGTGATGTTGCTAGCATGTTTAATTGAAGTTATATGTTGCTAAGTGAATCATCATGCATTTCATGATTGTATGATACCCGGAGCGGGTTATTCGATGATATCCGTGTGCGGATATGAAATCCAAGAGTGCTTGGTTATCAAGAGTGCTTGATAAGGATATAAGTTTATCCAAAATGACTTGGTACCACATGCATTAGAGAATGCATTTGAGGCATGCATCCTTTGTGACATTATGTGTGCATAATGGTTGTTAAGTGATAATTGTTGTTGATGAGTTTTGTGCTTTGTCAATTACGTGTGGGGTTGATGAGTTTTGTGCTTTGTCAATTACGTGTGGGGTTGATGAGTTTTGTGCTTTGTCAATTACGTGTGGGGTTGATGAGTTTTGTGTTTTGTCGATTACGTGTTGTGTTTTGGTTATGTATAATAATGTGTTATTTATACATGTTTATTGGTTGTGATACTAACACTCTCTGTTTTGTGTTATTTGCTGGATCTTTGGGGATCCAGAATATCAGGGGGACGAGACTACCGTCGAGGAGTAGCATTTTGCTGTTTAGAAGCTTGCGTAGTGGTGAGGGCATAGCTTAGCTATCCTTACTTTTTTGTACTAGGTGTTGTATCCTAGTTAGAGTTTAGGGCTCTGATAGTTGTAACACTACTTTGGGTACCTGAACGTGTATGTATAAATTTGGCAATGGTCTCTGTTGTAGATTTGGATGTTAGTTTTTCTAATGCTGTTGGTCTGATTTTCTGCACAACTTTTCCGAATTTGAAACAAAAACTGGTACTGATCGGTGCAGAATTAGCCTTGGGTGTAAACATGAAAGTTTTAGATAATTTTGTTAGCTTTCCAGTGGCTTTGGTTTGACGTGAAAATGATTTTTAGTTTTTGAGTTATGATGAAAATACTCCCAGGAGGTCTTAGTGAAATTGTACTGTGACAGCATTTTCTGTTTCATGTTTTGCGTCTTTTTCGCACGTCTCTGTTTGTTATTTTTTTTTTCCGCTGCTGTATGTGAATCAAATATATTTTGATCTGTTGATGTTTATGAAAATGCGTTTTCATTATGTTGTAACTTCCTATGTCCTTAACGTTTTTTTTTTATTAAAGTTAATAATCGGCGATTAAGGGTTAGGGTGTTACATAGCATCTGCTCCCAAAAACATGGAAATATTTGACTGTAGGCTTTCTCCCTTTCCACAATTCATACAGAGTTGATGTAGTACCCTTCTTCAAAGTGACTCTGTTGTGTATGTAACATGCAGTGTTCATTGCTTCAGCCCAGAACATATATGGCAACTTCTTAGCATGCAGCATAACCCTTGCACATTCTGCTAATGTCCTATTCTTCCTCTCAACTACACCATTTTGCTGAGGTGTGATAGGTGCAGAGAACTCATGCTTTATACCTTCAGAAGCACAGAATTTTGAAAAGCTCTTGTTTTCAAATTCTTTGTCATGGTCACTTCTGATTCTGACTATGCCACAGTCTTTTTCTCTTTGTAATTGAGTGCACAGGTCTTTAAATACTTCAAATGTATCAGACTTTTCTCTAACAAAGCTGATCCATGTGAATCTTGAGTAGTCATCTACCATTACAAATGCATACCTCTTCCCTCCAATACTTTCTACTTGCATAGGCCCCATTAAATCCATATGAACAAGTTCTAGTACTTTAGTAGTTACCTGGTGAACTAATCTGGGATGAGACTTTCTTGTTTGTTTCCCAATTTGACACTCACCACAAACATTGTCCTCATTGATCTTCAGATTTGGTACACCTCTGATAGCTTCAGTACTTAGGATTTTCTTCATGCCTTTCAGATGCAGATGACCCAACTTCTGGTGCCAGAGCTTGACTTCCTCTTCTGAGCTCATAAGACAAGAAGTCAAACTTCTTTCTTCTTCAGAAACCCACAAATAACAATTGTCTTTGGATCTGCAGCCTCTCATCTGAATCTTATCTTCCTGATCAGTGACAATACACTCCTGCTTGTTGAAATTCACTTTTAAATCCTGATCACATAGCTGGCTAATACTGATCAGATTAGAGGTTAATCCTTCCACCAATAGCACATCATTAAGTCTGGGCAAACCTTCTTTGATCAAATCACCAATACCCAGAATCTGACCTTTTACACCATCTCCAAATGTCACATAGCTTCTGGAGTATGATCTGATATTGCTTAGCAGCTTCTTCACACCAGTCATATGCCTTGAACACCCACTATCAAAATACCAGTCTTCTTTTGAAGTGGCTCTCAGTGAAGTATGAGCAATCAGGCCTACATTCTGAACTTTGGGCTTCCACACCTTCTGAACATTGTGACTGATAGTAGCTGGTTCAACTCTTTTATACTGAAAATGTTCAGGATAGCCATAAAGTTTGAAGCAGAATGGTTTGATATGCCCTTGCTTTCCACAATGATTACAGATCCATGGATGATTTCTCCTCCTTCTGTTTCTGAAAAATTTCTGGGGTTGCTTCTGAGGTAGCATCTGACCATGCTTCTGACTTTGCATCTGAACATGCTTCTGACCTTGCATCTGAGGTCTCTTCTGAGCTTGCTTCTGAGCTGGCATCTGGGCTTGTTTCTGAGGTCTCCTCTTTGATGTTCCAACCATAGAATCATGAATTTGAGTAGTAGGAACAAGATTCATATGCTTAGGAGTCTGAGTCTGATCAACAAAACCTAAACCAGTTTTTCCTTGTTGCTGATTCCCCAAAATGTCCTCCAACTTATCAGTAGCAGAGTTCAACATCTTCACTTGCTTCTTCATTTGATCAAGTTGGGAGTTCAGTTGGTTCACTTCTTCTTTTAAATCTGAATTCTGCACTAACAGTTCACCTTTTTCAGCCTCCAGTTGAAGAATAGTCTCCTTCTGATCCAAAACTTGTTTGCAAACCTCAGCACTTCTGGTATACAGCTTCTTGTAGTTATCAGCTAGTTCATCATATGAGGTTTTAGAAGCTTCAGACACATAAGAGGCTTCAGACTCTGAGTCAGACTCTGAAAAGGTCTCAGACTTTAAAACAGGTTCCCTCTTTAAGATAGCTCCTGACCTTACTACAAGACCAGTATCACACATACCAGATTCACTATCATCATCTTCTTCAGAACCATCATCAGACCATGCAACAGCTAGGCTCTTCTTCTGTTTCTTAAGAAAAGTAGGACATTCAGATTTGATATGCCCATAGCCCTCACACTCATAGCATTGCACACCTTTGGCTTGGTTACTTTTCTCCTCAGACTTGGTCTTCTTCTCATCAGTTTGTTGCTTTTTGTTATTGAATCTGAAATTCTGACCTTTGGCTTTGGCTTTTCTGTTAACATTCTTCAGAATCTTGTTGAATTGTTTTCCCAGCAACACTAGAGCTTCTGATAAGTCATCCTCATCAGACTCTTGTTGATCATCAGCTTCAGTATTCACAGTAAAAGCTATACCTTTCCCTTTCTTATCAGGCTGTTTGCAGAATGCAGTCTCAAAATTTAACAAAGACCCAATCAGCTCCTCAAGCTTCAAGGTGGTAATATCATGAGCCTCCTCAATTGTTGTCACTTTCATATCAAATCTTCTGGGCAGGGACCTGAGGATTTTTCTGACTAACTTCTCATCAGACATCTTTTCACCAAGAGAATCAAAAGAATTTGCCATGTCCAGCACATTCATGTAGAAATCCTGGATATTTCCATCCTCCTTCATCTTCAAGTTCTCAAACTTAGTGGTCAGCAACTGCAATCTGGACATCTTCACCTTAGAAGTTCCTTCATGAGTGGTTTTCAGAATTTCCTAAGCATCCTTAGCCACAGTACATTGTTTGATAAGTCTGAACATGTTCTGATCAACACCATTAAAGATAGCATTCAAAGCTTTTGAATTTCCCAGTGATAGATCATCTTCAGCTTTGGTCCATTCCTCCTCAGGCTTCAGAACCTCAGTCTTGTTACCATCTTTGTCTGTATACACAGGATAATCCCAGCCTTTAATCACAGCTTTCCAAGTCCTGCTGTCAATAGACTTTAGAAAAGCACACATCCTTGACTTCCAATACTCATAGTTTATGCCATCTAGCAGGGGTGGTCTATTGACATAGCCTCCTTCTCTATCCATGCTTACCAGAAATTAAGTCCTCTGGATCTCACCCAAAATACAGGCAGGGTGCCTGCTCTGATGCCAATTGAAATTCTGGCCAGGCAATAAGAGAGTTACCAGGTTCTGAACCAAACAGGTTCTGAACAAAACGCAGGGCACAATAAAATGCTAAAACAGAGCATAAGTAAACACAATGCAAGAGCAGAAAATAAAGTGCAGGAAAGCTAAAGAACACACAAGGTTTGTTAACCCAGTTCGGAGTAAACACCTCCTACTCTGGGGGATACCAATCCAGGAAGGAAATCCACTATAGGATTTAGCCCAAAGACTCAAGACACTGACTCCCAGTTCCCAGCCTTAGCAATTAAACTCCTCCTAGTCAGACTTCTACCCAACTCTGAGTAATAGAATCCTCTAACTTCCTATTCAAGCAACTAAACCCAGCTGCTTGAAACCCTTAATCAAAAACACTCTGTTTTTCAGAAAACTTTAAAAACACAAAGACTTCATTCGTACCTAAAGGCTTAGAATGAATTACAACTCTATAAAACTCTAAACCAACTCAAAACATATGAGTGGTGCACAAAACAAAGCTAACAAGCTTAAAACTAACACAGACTCTTTTTCTGAATTAAAACTCTCTAAAATCGTGTCTTGAATAGCAGCAGCCCTCCTCCTTATATAGCCTTCAGTCTTGCAGCATAAATAACAAAACTAATCTTCTGATTTGATTTGTTACTGAAATAAGATTGGTCCAATAATGTAACAAATAAAACTGTACTGAATCTTTTAAAGATTATAACAGGAAAATATGAATTTCATATCTTTGAACCAAATCTTCAATAAAACCTTCTCCAAATAAATCAGCATTCTAGAAGCAATACGCGTGAATAATTCCTTGATCAATCTTGCAAAGATTCGCGCCAAAACAACTCTGAAAACCCAGCTTCTGATGAGGTCAACAAAAGTCAACGCTGGACTTCAGAACCTGAATCAGCTTCTGAAGTGCTACAGTGCTTCTGATGAGCATTCAGCTTCTGATGTAATTTTGAGCTTCTGAACAGCTTCAAATGAGAAAACTTCCAACTGAAGAAATGTTCTAATCATGGAGATGCTTCTATTCAACACTTTGGTTTTGCCAAAATATGCAGCCAACACCAAAAGACTCAACAGAACTGTGACCAGAAACAAGGCAAGGCTAGTTGCTCAAGGGTACACTCAGGTGGAGGGACTTGATTTTGATGAAACCTTTGCACCTGTGGCCAGATTAGAATCCATAAGATTACTTTTGGGTGTAGCATGTATTCTTAAATTCAAACTATTTCAGATGGATGTGAAGAGTGCCTTCCTGAATGGGTACTTACAGGATGAGGTTTATGTTGAACAACCAAAGGGATTTGTGGATCCTAATTTTCCTAACCATGTTTACAAGTTGAAGAAAGCTCTGTATGGATTGAAACAAGCACCTAGAGCATGGTATGAGAGACTCACACAGTTTCTGGTCACTCAAGGTTACAGAAATGGAGGAACTGACAAGACACTGTTTGTGAAAGAAGAAGATGGAAGTCTAATGATAGCACAAATATATGTTGATGACATTGTCTTTGGGGGAATGTCAAACCAGATGGTTCAACTCTTTGTTCAGCAGATGCAGTCTGAGTTTGAGATGAGTCTTGTGGGTGAACTAACCTATTTTGTTGGTCTTCAAATCAAGCAGATGGAAGACACCATATTCATTTCACAGAGCAAATATGCAAAGAATATAGTCAAGAAGTTTGGGATGGAGAATGCAAGCCATAAAAGAACACATGCAGCCACTTACTTGAAGTTGACCAAAGATGAACAAGGTGTTATTGTTGATCAAAGCCTGTATAGGAGCATGATTGGAAGTCTGTTATATTTAACTGTAAGCAGACCAAATCTAACCTTTTCTGTTGGAGTCTGTGCTAGATGTTAGAACAAAATGTATGAACAACTCTCTTTTGAGTTTTGATGATAACAAAGTATTAAAAAGAAAATTGGATATGCTAATACTTGATTCTAGTGTGCATAACATATACTTAAAGATTGGTATCTAACAATGGTTGTGAAAGAACAAGTTAAGAGCAAGAAGGAAAATATAGAAGCTTGTGTTGCAAGGCTGAAGAAAATCAGCGTCTGAAGAAGAGCTTCTGAAGGATGCGTCTGAAGGCAGCTTCTGAAGACAGCGTCTGATGAACAGTGCGTCTGAAGACCAGGTTCTGAAGAAGTGCTTCTGATGAACAGTGTCTGATGCCAGCTTCTGAAGAACTGTTTCTGAAGAGAAGCTTCTGAAGTCTAAAACATAGCAGTCAACAATTGCAACTGTGAACAGTGAAGTACTGTACGGTCAGAACAGCTTTATGCAACAGTTGTCTCCTTGTACGAAACATTCTCCATGCCTTAAGGAAACAATTCAAATCTGTCATGCTCTATTTTCTGTGTTGCGCACACAATGTCAGAACAGAAGGAATTAATGTTGGCTGAAGCTTCTAATTGCAACGGCTCTAATTGCTGACATGGCAACTTCTCAACAACTCTTTATTCCTCTATAAAGGATTGAAGATTTGAAGAAGAAAAAAAAGGTTCAAGACTCTGTTACTCTGTTTTTCTGGAAAACGTAACTGCCAAATTAGAAAGAGTCTTAATATGTGTTGTATTTTGTGAACACCACTGATAGTATATCAAGTGTTCAACTCAAACATATTCTTTGTAATTCTGTTTGATTAAAAGCCTCTTGCCTGCGTGCTTGAGCAACTAGAAGCCTCATACTTTGTGTTTGAGCAAGAAAGTCTTAGACTGTGTGTCTAAGCAAGGAAGTCTCATACTTTGTGTTTGAGCAAGGAAGTCTTAGACTGTGTGTCTGAGCAAGGAAGTCTCTTACTTTGTGTTTGAGCATAGGAAGTCTCTTGCTTTGTGCTTGAGCAATTGTAATCTTTGTGATTATAGTGGAAAATCTCTTGTTAGTAACAGGGGGACTGGACTACTTCCGGGTTGTGGAAGGAACCAGGATAAACTGTTCTCTCTCTCTCTCTCTCTCTCATTTACTTTATACTCGCTGCAAACAACTCTGAAAATAGTTTTAGAATCTGATCAACATCTGATTCTGAACTAACCATAATGTTTGAGAAAGAAAAGAAAAAGCCAACACAATTCAACCCCCCCTTCTTGTGTTTTTCTCACCTTCAGTTGGTATCAGAGCTCCGGTTCTGATATTCAATCACTTAACAGTGAGTCATTATTGTTCCTGAGAAAAACATGCCTTCTGGTGAATCCACATCCAGAAGTGGTGGTGGTGACTATGGTACAGATAACAAGCAATCTCACTCACACCATAAACCTCCTATGTTTACTGGTGATCCTGAGAAATTTTCCTGGTGGAAAAGTAAGATGTACAGTCACATCATTAGAATTGATGACTCCTTATGGGATATCATAGAAGATGGAATATCTATTCCAGTTGATGAAGAAGGAGTAGCTGTTAATAGAAGAGGCCTTACTGATGTTGAAAGAAAGATCTACAGAAAGCATCACAATGTAAGAGGTATCATTGTGGATTCTCTACCTCACAATGAGTAGTTGAAGCTGAGTGATAAATCAACAGCAAAAGCCATCTTCACTTCTCTCTGCTCTAACTATGAAGGAAACAAGAAGGTTAGAGAAGCAAAAGCAAACCTTCTGGTTCAGCAGTATGAGCTGTTCAGAATGGAGGATGAAAATATTGAGACTATGTTCTCAAGATTTCAGACTCTGGTTTCTGGACTTCAGATTCTGAAGAAAAGCTACACTACTGCTGATCATGTGAACAAGATTCTCAGAAGTCTGCCATCTAAATGGAGACCTAAAGTGACTGCTATTGAGGAAGCTAAAGATCTAAATACTCTAAGTATTGAAGATCTTATAAGCTCTCTCAAAGTGCATGAACTGGGACTCAATGAAGATGAATATGTTAGACAGTCTAAATCTGTAGCACTTAAATCTAAAGGAAAGTCTTCAAAAGCCTTAAAAGCTTCAGAATCTGATGAAGAATCTCCTGAGGATGTTCTGAAGAAGATTCAGAAGCTGAGGTGCTAGAAATACTTTCCAAAAGAATTCAGTGCTTAATGAAGAGACAAAAGAAATCTTCTAACAGGAGCAGTAACTTCAAAGAATCTGGTTCCAAGAAGGAAGAACAGAAGGGCTGCTTAAACTGCAAGAACACTGGTCATTTCATATTTGAATGTCCTGAGCTTCAAAAGGACAAATCAAAGGAGAAATCCAGAAAGACCAACTCAAAGTCAGACAAATTCAAGAAAAGTCTTATGGCTACATGGGATGAGCTTGACAATGAATCTGAGTCTGAGAATGAAGATGAAGAAGAAGCAAATATAGCTCTAATAGCTACAACATCTTCTGATGAAGAATCAGGTTCAGACTCTGAAGATGAGGTATATTCTGAACTCACTCGTTCTGAACTTATTGATAGTGTTAAGGATTTTATGAACCACCTCAGAAGCAAGTTAAATCAATTTAAATCTTTGAAAAAGAAAAATAACTTGTTGGCTGATGAGAATCTTCAACTTCAGAATCATATCAATGAGATTGATGAAGAAGTTAAAGAACTCAAAGAAATTGTTCATAAGAAACCTGATGAAGTTCCTAGTGAACATGAAATTGCTCTTCAGGATTTTATCTTAACTGGAATCAACAGAAGTAAGATTGCCTCTATGATTTATAATATTAGCAGAAACAGAGGAGAAGGTATTGGTTTTAAAAATGATCCATTCAATCATTCAAAAGAAACAAACATACCATCTTGTTCTGAAAATATTATGAAAGGCACTAAGGTGTATTCTGTACCTGCATCTGAGATTTCTGAGAAACAGAATTTACCAGAAATAGAGACTGCTAACTCTGAAGTTCTGAACTGCTCAGAGTCCAAAACTTCTGAACCTAAAGGAAAGATGAAGGCAAAATCTAAAATTTTGCCAAAGTCTAAACCAAAAGGTTCTAAGTCTAAGACTATGAGGAAAAGACTTTAAATCTGAAAAGGTTCAAAGTCTGAAGAGTTTAGAACCTAAGACAAGCAAGTCTCAAACTCTAAAAAATTCAGACTCATATTTTCAAAAGGCTGTGTTTATGAAATCTTCAAAAGATACTAAACCAGTTTATACAAAACCTTTTAAATCTCAGAATGTCAGACAAAGGATACAAAAGAAAGCCAATATGTCATCTGATTCTTATTGTATTAAGAAAGGTTTGAAAGTCTGCCTTGAGTCAGGAGCAGGCAAAACTGAAGTTCTTAATAAATCAGAACCTTCTACTTCTGAATCCAAGATTCTGAACAAATCAGAATCAAAGACTCTTAAGTCCAAAGTTCTGAAGAAAACAGAACTAAAGTCTTTAAAGGTTCAGACTCTAAAAAGCTTAGAACCAAGTGTAGTACCCCAATTTTGTCCTAAGCCTTTTAAAACAAAATCAAAAAAAAATCAAAGAGAGGGAAAAAGTCAAAGTCAACAAAAGTCAACCAAAAAAGTCAACATTTCAAAAATGATGACTTCGCACTGCGAAATCTGCGATTTTTCTGCAGATTTTTGGTTTCTTTGATTTAATTCCAGATTTTGTTGCACATCATTTGCATAATTATTTTAGTCAGCATTCATGGCTAATTGGGTCAAGCAAAACCAGAATTGAGAGACTTGCCATTAATGCCAAGGTAGGAAGCTTTTTCTTCCAACCTAGCATGTGACAAGCAAGTGGGCTTGCCCTTGGGCAGCTCTTGTCCCTCCCAAGTGACCTGTTAACCACCCCAAGGTTGCCAGCCACCTGCTTGAAGACTTTCTTCCTGCTTGCTCCCCCAAAACCAGTCAAACCCAGCTGGGTTTTTCACTTGAAAAAGCCATGATTGCCTACCCTGTTTTTGCAACAGCTTTTCACCTCTCACACCAGCCACATATAGCCTTTTGCATCCCCCAATCTCTGCACATCACAGTGCACGTTTTTATTGATCAACCATTGAGATTGCAAGGATCAATCCCCAAGCTTGGCCAATTGCAATCCAGCCATGTTTCTCATCATTTCTATCCCAAAAACCATTGAATTTGTGGCTGAAATCAGTCAAGCCTTTAACCCTTGGCACAAGGCAAGGTTGCCTCTATCCATTTGCATTAAATGCAAAGCCAAATAGCCTGAATTTAGCCCACAAATCAGCTAGGTCCTATGGATTTTCATCATTACTTGAGATTGCATTTTGGCCTATAAATAGAGATGCAAGGCAAGAGGAAATGCAGCATGAATTAAGCAGTCAATACAGCATTCAAAGAGCAATTACACACAAAGAAACACTACTCATTCCAGCCAAAGCACCAGCAAAAACCAATCAAACACAAAGCTTTGCCAAAGTCCAAAAATCATCACCAATATTCAAAAACCTTTGCAAGAACCTTCAACCAATTCAAATCCATTGTAGCTGGAGCTTTGCTAAGGATTTCTGTAAGTTTCTAAGCCTTTGTCTTGCATTTTCAATTGTGCTTGCATAGCAATTTTGGTCCAAAACCATTTTGTTCTAAAAACCCCTTTTGAATTTCAAAAGAAATCCCAAGGTTTTCAAAACATCAAAACTGGTTTGTCCAGCCCTTTTCATTGCAAAAACTCAAAGCTTTCCACTCTCCTAAAAGGTCCTGAGTGTGTTCAGAAGTTGTTTCTGAACAACAGTTCAGAAACAGCTTCTGAACTCAAAAATTCGCATTGTTCGCAGTGCGAAGTCATGGTCGCAGAGCGACCATGACAGAACTCAGAATCTGAGTTTAGGCTCCCAAATGGCCAATTTTTGAGGTTCTAGCCCAAGAGCTCAGAACCTAGGAGTTTTAAAACCCATTTTATCCAAACCTATTCAAGGATTTTGCATAATATTGAAAATTCGCAAGTTCGGATAACAATTTGGTGGATAACTTGCAAAACAAGTTATGTCTCCAAACTTTCAAAACAACTTGAACAAACAAGCTATGCTCATCATTTCAAATTAAAACTTGAACAATAAACATTGTTCATGATTTTCAAAACCCAAACGTGAACATACGCCGAATTTGTTCGCTTTTCAAAACCGTTCGTAAAATGAGCCGAACTTGTGCGTTTTCTAACAAAATTGTCAAAACCTCTTCATTTTGGGTTTCAAATCAAATGTTTTGATAAACTTTGGGATTTCTAAAGAGATTCAACCAAAAACTTGAATGAAAAAGGGATGGTGTGACGTATGTCTCTCCATTGCCCCGATTGTACGAATGCGTGACGTATGTCTCGTCGTTCGGACAATCGTCATTCCATTTTCAACGTATCCGACCATAACCAAACCAAATCTTGGCCCCTTGTGGTCAATCCGAACCTTTTGGTCCCCCGTGGCCATTAGATTTCATCCCCCGACTCGTTTGAGTCACCCCGGTCAATGATCGACTCAATTGAGTCCATTGCACCTCTTTTGGTCCCAACGCGACCAAATCGAACCCTCTTACCCAACGGACATGTTTTACCTATTCTAAGCGCGATTCGTAAACAAACGCTTAAGTCTCCCATGCGCGAGCATACAAGCTATACGCTTAAGTCTCCCATCCGCGAGCATACAAGCTACGTTTAATCGCAAGAATATGGTCAAAACATCGTCCATTTTAAAAATAACCAACATATGTACGTTTTTCTACCAAAGAACTACGTACGCTTTGAATTCTCCGACTACCGGGAGATACGTAGGAGCAAGATTGACATCTTGTCAAGCGCAATAATAAAAAACTTTCTTTTTCCCTTTCGTTTGTTTTCATCTCTTTCTTCCCCCCTTTTATTATATTTTGACATAGATAAGCATGCGCGCAAAACATTTAAAAACAATTTAAGCTTTAGCCAAATAGAAGGTTCCCGTTGAGTACAACGGACGTGAGGGGTGCTAATACCTTTCCCTTGCGTAATCGACTCCCGAACCCGACAATGGTTGCGATGACCAATCCTTTTCCTCATCGTCAAGGGTTTTATTATCGTTTCCCTTCAAACAAAAAACTTAAGGGTTTATCAACGTTCCCTTTACACAAAAACTTTGGTGGCGACTTCACAAGGCCCTCCGAGCGTTCGCGGACGTCCTCGGAGGATTGCGCGTTTTTTAAACGAGGTGCGCACACCAAGAACCTTCAAGTCTAAGGTTCTGAAGAAATCTGAGTCAAGACCATTGAAAGCTCAGGTTCTGAAGAACTCAGTGTCTGATACTAAGACTTATTCAAGATTAAAGGATTCACATCCAAGGTATCTGAACAAGTCTGAGTCCTATAACTCCAGACACAAGGTGCAACAAAAGACTAAACCTTTCAGAACTAACCCAAGAGGACCCATATGGGTACCTAGGTCTGAGATTATTTCTGTTGCAGATATGCTGAACAGCCAAAGAAAAGGAGAAGTCATGGTGCCTGGGCAATGGCTGCTGGCATTACATGACAGAAGGAAAGTCTATGTTCCAAACCCTAATCATGAAAGAGGGAGGAACTGTGGAATCTAGAGGAAACCACAAAGACTAGATCATTGGTACTGAGCTATTGAGAGCTCTGCAGATCTTCAGCTCTAGTGGACACTTCAGAACCTGAACAAGTTCTATAAGTCTGAAGAATGTCCAGAAGCTGAAAATCCTCCTGTAGTTGAAAATCTCTCAGAATCTGACACTTCTCCTAAAGCCAATCAAGAACTTTGTTGGAACAAAAATGGGTGTTCAGAAACAACCAGAATGAACAAGGAGAGGTAGATCAGAAGCTCAACAGAGGTATGATTTGTTCTTTGTTATACTTAACAGTTTCTACACCAATGTGAAAGACTATCAGATTCTTAAAAACAGCATAATCATCCTTGTGATATTACTGCTGCAATCTGTTTGTCTAAAAATCCAATTATATATTCAAGAGCCAAGCATATTGTATTTAAACATCATTTTATTAGAGATTATGTTCAGAAGGGTGTTTTAGATATCCAATTCATTGATTCTGATCATCAATGGGCTGATATATTTACAAAACCCCTCACATTAGACATATTTAATTTTATTAAAAAGAATCTGAACATGCACTTTATCTCTGGAAAAAATTGCTTGACTCTGAATAGAAACGGAGAATCTGAAGTTCATCAAAAGCTAAGACTTAACAGACGCTCACTTTGAGTGTCTGAAGAAAGTTAAGCTTCTGAAAACATCAGAGTCTGAGTTTTAGAATCTGAATTTTTGTGACTTCTGATAAAACTCATTATAAGTGGACACTTTACACGTGGCCCACTAATGAGAGTGAATCTGTACAGTTGTCTAACACTTGGTCAGAATCTGATAAGCTATAACTGCTGGGCTGTGATGAATTAAGCCTTGAAAGTTGTACTTTGCACCCTCCTAAAGTCATCAATGTGCAGTGTGTTTAAATGTTTTTCTGTTTCTGAAAAGTTTTAACAAACACACTCAAAACACAGTTTTCAGTTTTCATCTTATGTGTTCAGTTTTTCAGACCCAGTTTAAAAACTCTCAAACAATTCTGTCTGAAACAGTTCAGCAATACTGAACAAAATCTTCTGAACAATTGTTTCTGTAACAGTTCAGTGGTACTGAACAAAATAATCTGAACATTTTTATCTCACATTTTAACTCTCTTAAATTCTTAAATTTTCTTTTTGTTGATGACAAAAGGGGGAGTAAAAGTAACAAGTATTTCAGGCTCTGAGCTCAAAACATAAGTTAATTTCTGATAAGTAATTAACTTGGGAGAACATTTTCTCATCTCTTAGCCTCTGAATTAAATTATGTGAGATAAACTGAATTTTCAATTCTGTGAATTAAACTAAATTTAAATAACTTGGATAAAACTCAAGGGGAGCTTACAAACCTCACCTTGTGAATTATCAGACTTAGGGGGAGCTTACAAACCTCAGACCCTGAAGTCAGTTTGTTATTTAAATTCTGAATGTATTTACACTTTGATTTTTCATCTGTTTGATTTAAATGGAATTTAATTAACCTGGATAAGACTCAGGGGGAGCTTACAAACCTCACCTTGTGGATTATCAGACTCAGGGGGAGCTTACAAACCTCAGACCCTGAAGTCAACTTGTTAATTAAATTAACAACAATTTTCTATTAATGCTTATGTTTGTCATCATCAAAAAGGGGGAGATTGTTGGAACAAAATGAATGAACAACTCTCTTTTGAGTTTTGATGATAACAAAGTATTAAAAAGAAAATTGGATATGCTAATACTTGATTCTAGTGTGCAGAACATATACTTAAAGATTGGTATCTAACAATGGTTGTGAAAGAACAAGTTAAGAGCAAGAAGAAAAACATAGAAGCTTGTGTTGCAAGGCTGAAGAAAATCAGCGTCTGAAGAAGAGCTTCTGAAGGATGCGTCTGAAGGCAGCTTCTGAAGACAGCGTCCGATGAACAGTGCGTCTGAAGACCAGGTTCTGAAGAAGTGCTTCTGATGAACAGTGTCTGATGCCAGCTTCTGAAGAACTGTTTCTGAAGAGAAGCTTCTGAAGTCTAAAACATAGCAGTCAACAATTGCAACTGTGAACAGTGAAGTACTGTACGGTCAGAACAGCTCTATGCAACAGTTGTCTCCTTGTACGAAACATTCTCCATGCTTTAAGGAAACAATTCAAATCTGCCATGCTCTGTTTTCTGTGTTGCGCACACAATGTCAGAACAGAAGGAATTAATGTTGGCTGAAGCTTCTAATTGCAACGGCTCTAATTGCTGACATGGTAACTTCTCAACAGCTCTTTATTCCTCTATAAAGGATTGAAGATTTGAAGAAGAAAAAAAAAGGTTCAAGACTCTGTTACTCTATTTTTCTGGAAAACGTAACTGCCAAATTAGAAAGAGTCTTAATCTGTGTTGTATTTTGTGAACACCACTGATAGTATATCAAGTGTTCAACTCAAACATATTCTTTGTAATTCTGTTTGATTAAAAGCCTCTTGCCTGCGTGCTTGAGGAACTAGAAGCCTCATACTTTGTGTTTGAGCAAGAAAGTCTTAGACTGTGTGTCTAAGCAAGGAAGTCTCATACTTTGTGTTTGAGCAAGGAAGTCTTAGAATGTGTGTCTGAGCAAGGAAGCCTCATACTTTGTGTTTGAGCAAGGAAGTCTTAGACTGTGTGTCTGAGCAAGGAAGTCTCTTACTTTGTGTTAGAGCATAGGAAGTCTCTTGCTTTGTGCTTGAGCAATTGTAATCTTTGTGATTATAGTGGAAAATCTCTTGTTAGTAACAAGGGGACTGGACTACTTCCGGGTTGTGGAAGGAACTAGGATAAACTGCTGTGTCTCTCTCTCTCATTTATTTTATACCCGCTGCAAACAACTTTGAAAATAGTTTCAGAATCTGATCAACATCAGATTCTGAACTAACCATAGTTTTTGAGAAAGAAAAGAAAAAGCCAACACAATTCAACCCCCCCCCCCCCTCTTCTTGTGTTTTTCTCACCTTCACTAGATACCAGGCTGAGCCAAAAATGAGTCATTTGACTCAAGTGAAGAGAATTCTGAAGTATGTCAATAGTACCAGTAACTATGGTATTATGTATTCACATAGTGGAAGTCCTATGTTAGTTGGGTATTGTGATGCTGACTGGGCAGGAAGTGCAGATGATAGAAAATGTACTTCTGGTGGATGCTTCTTTCTGGGAAACAATCTGATCTCATGTTTCAGCAAGAAGCAGAATTGTGTATCCTTATCTACAGCTGAAGCTGAGTATATAGCAGCTGGTAGCACTTGTTCCCAATTGGTGTGGATGAAGCAAATGCTGAAGGAATATAATATTGAACAGGATGTTATAACATTGTATTATGACAATCTAAGTGCTATCAATATTTCAAAAAATTCCATACAGCATAGCAGGACTAAGCATATTGATATACGTCATCATTTCATCAGAAACCTTGTCGAGGAGAAGGTTGTGCAGCTTGAACATGTTGACATAGAAGAACAACTTGCTGATATATTTACAAAAGCCTTGGATGCCAAGCAATTTGAAAATTTGAGGAGTAAACTGGGAGTTTGTTTGCATAAGGAGTTATAGCAATTACAGATTGCTGAGGGTGAGCAAGCAGGAAGTGAGAGTGATGAAGATGATACTGAGCTTAATGGAAAAGTTGTGTCTGATGCAGAGTCTGATGTCAAAGCAGCCTCTGATGCTAAGTCAGTTTGTGTTTCCTGTGTGAAGACTGTGTTTTGTCAAAATTGTTTGGCTAAAAAGGGGGAGATCAATAAGTGTTTGTTCAGAAAACAGTATAAGTGTTTGTTTCAGAAGCAGCATTACAGTTCAGAAACCAGTTTGACTCTGAAGCAATACAGAAGAGCTAATGAGATATGTTTCAGGGGGAGTATATGTGAAGCTGATTTGTTTCAGGAGCTGTGTGTTTCAGGGGGAGTGTATGTCCTCAGAAGCTGCTACTGTATAAGTGAATACGTAGTATGTTTGTTCTTTTTCGCTGCTGACTCTGTTGCTGTTACTTTGTTGATTGCTACGTTTTGTGTTCTTCATGGTTGAGTACTTTGTTGTGTGAAGAAGCTTGTACTTTGTTGTCTCTCTGATTCTCTAATTGATTTTAGCCAAAAATTTGCCAAAGGGGGAGATTGTTGGATATTTGGTTGTTGGCTTCATGTTTGCTAAAATCAAATATACAAGCAGTTGTGCGTCTTCAGAAGCTGAAATCTCAATATGTGCGTCTTCAAACGCTGGGTCAGAAGCTGAACAGTTCTTCAGAAGCTGGTACTTCAGAAGCTGAACAGTACTTCAGACGCTGAATCTTCAGAAGCTGATGTTCAGACACTGAACAGTACTTCAGACGCTGAACCTTCAGAAGCTGATGTTCAGACGCTGAACAGTACTTCAGAAGCAACCTTTCTGAAGCAACCTTCAGAAGCTGAAATGTTCAGACGCAGACTTCAGAAGTTCCTTCAGAAGCTGGTTTTCTGCGTTCTGTTTTCACGCCTTGGGTGTTTATTTTCTCATGTGATTTGTTGAAGATTTAATTGAAGAATTATCCAAGCTGCGTTTCTAGAAGAAAGAAGAATTTCGCAAGATATTGTCTGAAGATTGGACTCAATTATTTGTGAATATATTTTCAAAGAAATCTTTGGAAAATATATTTCTGGAAAATAAATTGCTTCTATTTGCTTCTAAAAGAATTCTGGAATTATATCTTTGAAGATTATTTGGTTCAGAATTATGTTGCTGCTGAAGACTATAAATAGAGGACGTTGCTATTGAAGAAATTAATTCAAAACAGAAGTCATTAGAGAGAGTCTTAGGTTTTGAGTCTGTAAGCTTTGTGCTGTGTTTTTGTACACCACTCAATTGTTAGAGTTGGTTTAGTTTTATTGAGTTGTAATCACTTAAAGCTTTTAAGCAAAAGTGACTGATTATGTTTTGAAGAGTGTCTTCATCTTTGATTGTCTTAGAATTTAAGATCATTGGGGCAGTGATTACTTGAGTAGGAAGTAAGAGGGGTCTTATATCTAGGAGTTCCTAGGTAGAAATACCATGGGTAGTGATTAAGTGAGAAGGCTGTGAAACAGGGGTTGTTGTCATAGGACTTCGAATTGATACTATTATAGTGGATTTCCTTCCTGGCTTGGTAGCCTCCAGACGTAGGTGTGTTTGTCACCGAACTGGGTTAACAAATCACCTGTGTTCTTTACTTTCTGTCTTTTATTTTGCTGCTTCTGAACCACTATTATACGTACTCTGTTCAGCTCTGTTTTACGGTTCAGTAACAGGTTCTGCCAGAAGTTCATGTTCAGATGGGATTACTATTACTACGTGTGTCTGAGTGGTTTGCTATGAAGTGTTTGTTCTTCTGTGAAGACTTTGTGTGTGGGTACTATGTTTGTGTGATTCTAATGTGCACTGCTGCGTGTTGAGGAATTTTACTTGATGGGATCTCTTGGTTGTTTAAATTCGCTGCTGCTAATTTCTGAAATAGTGATACTGAGAAAGATGTTGAGGATGATGTCTTGGACATCATGTCCCCTGGCAGGAAGAAAGTTAGTGAAAAGAAGATGCTTGTTAATGTCCCTGTTGTGATGTGCTTGCTGTTATGTGCTGATCTATATTGGATGTTTATAACCTCTGAATAGGTATGCCTTTATGTGTGTGGTGTGACTCTATGTCTATGGTGCCTTTATGGTTAATATGGTTATAGGATTGTGGATGAAAGCTCTTATGAGTTCTTTTCGTCTATGGTGTGAGATAGAAATGTGTTGCAGATTTCTGGGCATGTTCCCTTTGTTTTTCCTCTGCTTGTGTGCATATGGTCTGTAACCTCTGTTGTTTCTTGTTTTTCTGCTCCTGGTGATTGCTTGGTTGTTTTTCAAAATTATGGCTAAAAAGGTGGAGTAGTTTAATAGATTTTATTATACACCTTATTTGCCTATTAAGGTGGAGTACTACCTGAGGGGGAGTAATACTGTGTTGTGTGGTATGCATATATTCAGGGGGAGTGATATTGTGATGTGTGATATACATATGCGTTTGTATGAGATATGTAGTATGGCATGATGTGTTACAAAATGTTGAAACATCCGGTGCCAGTTGCTTGTATGTGTTGGGATTTATTTTTCTCACTTTGGTAATAGTGTGTTCTATTCCGTTGTTGCATGCCTCTGATACTCTTTAGTGATACTCCACGATATTCTTATCTGCTACGTTTCATTTGAGGAATTCTTTTGAAGTAGTTTTTGAAGATGTGATACCTTTTTCTTCATGGTTGTGTGCTTATGATGATTGAAGAAATGTTTGTGTGGTATCCATCTAGGTTGTTTGTATGATCTCAGATTGTTTTAGCCAAAAATTAAGCCAACATACAAATATCCAACATTTTAGAAACGCTAACAAGGACATTTGTTAAGAAGCTCAAAAGTAAAAACTTTATCTTGAAAATTGTGTATTTAATCTATTGAAATAATAAAAAACAATTTTTTTAACATAAAATTTAGCAATTGTTTCCATTTTTGAATCTTAACAAATGTCCGTAGAGCACTTGCTAGTATGATCCTATTTTTTTTATTGAATGAAAACAATATAGTACTCCCTCCGGTCCTCATTATAAGAAGAAAAACCAAAAACATTAAAACCAGTACACCCATTAATTAGTGTAACTTTTTAAATATTTTTACAAATATACCCTCATAAAAAATTGTGAAGCATTAAATACACCCACTAATTTTAAAAAGACAAACATTAAATAAGGGATATAAAAGTCTTTTAAACAATAACTACACCTTAAAAGTTGTGCTATTTTCTTATAAATAGGACCAAAAATTTTTTAAAAATTTTTCTTATATATAGGACCGGAGGGAGTATTATTTTTTAGATACATTTTTAAAATTAAAGATTTACTTTGATTTAATCCAATAAGAGTGTGGTCCCCAAGACACATGTATACATCCAATTATGCATGAATTTGAGCAATGCATGAATTTGACACATGTACACATAGAGTTTACAAACACAGAACAGAGTATCCTTCCTTAAAAAAAAATATCTTAAATCCCCTCCTATTAAACCAATTACAGTACCCTTTTTTTACCTGTACCAAATAATATACCTAAAAAGCTTACCGTATGGATTGGATATGTTACTTCTTCTTTTGAGTTAAAATCTTCGTGTTTATGTTCCTATTTATTTCTTTTATTTAAATAGATAAAAGACATAAGTGATAAGATCTACTATCTTTTTTGTGTTTATCTCTCTTTAAATAATATTCTTTATTTATTCAAATAGTAGGTTTTTAAGTAACTAACATCTACATTGTATGAATGCGGATACGACACCGAGTATGAGTGCATGATTTTTTTTTTTTAAATTAAGATACTTTAATATATACTGTAAAACTTTTTTTATTAAGTATAACATTTTAAACATTAAAAAAAATTAACAAAAAAATATAAAAGGAAAAGTCTTTCATAAATTACCATAACACAAATCAAAACAAAGATTAGAATATTCTTATCAAATAAAAAAAACAGAATCAGAATAGAATGACGATATATACATAATAGGTGTTTCCCTAAAAAAAATACATAATAGGTGTTGGAGACAGGGGCGGACTTGGCCTGGGCCTGCTGTGGCAAGTGCCACACCAGCCCAGGCCCATTTTTTTATTTAAAAAATGCAGAAATAGAACAATAAATATACGCTTGTTTTCCTTTTTATCTTTCGTACTTTCCTCTTCTCTCAGACACACTCCAAAACCACAAAACCACACAATTCCCCAAATTGAGCACCACCACCCACCGTCGGCGACACACCACCAGTACCAGTCCACCACCACACTAGCCACCATCACCATCACCAACATCAACATCTCTATATTAGGTCATCTCTATTTTTCCTTCTTTTTTATAAGTATCTATGGTAGAAAATTATTCATGTCTTGATTGAGATTTGAGAGGTATAATTATCAATAGTTCATGCGATTTTTTAGGCTTATGTTAATTGTTATGCTTTATCAAATGCCAATTGCCATTTGCCAACCAATTGTATAACACACACTGGCACACGCTGTTAATTTCCAACCAATTGTATAACACACACCGTTAATTGTTATGCTTCATCAAGAAGTGGCCATGAGTTTATCATTTTTATGTTTGGGTTATGACTTATGATTAATTTTACACAGATTAAATTGTCAGACATGCTGCGAATTTGTTGCATATAGACAGGGTTATGATTAATTTTTTGTTCATGTTTTTGACATACTGTAATGAAAAATAGAGCATTTGCTTTGTAATTTTGGTTGCTACAACCACTTTTAATATAACTTCTTATTAAATTTTGTATTATTTAATCATTTGACAAAAAAAATAGCCCCACTGATATTGAAAGTCCAGGTCCGCCCTTGGTTGGAGAAATGTTAATTATATAGTAAAAAATTGAGAAGAATATATACATCATAACAATAGGAAAAATATCAACATGGTAACAAAATCTTATAAAAAAAACATCATAAAAAGATTTAGAAAACATAATTTTATAATTATTATTTTTTGTAGTAAAAAACAAATGTATATTTATTTATTGAACCGTGAATGCATACATGATACATGTACTACTTCACAACATCCTCGTCTCATTTCTTTCAAAAAAAAAAAAAATCCTCGTCTCATGCGAGTATCCCGCTTTGAAAACGAAAAATGAATGAAATATTTGAAAAGGAAGCTCAAGTTACACATTAGTCTAGTAGCAACATAACTGAAGAGCTTTGGTAGGTAGTTAACTTCAAACAACACTATATGTTTTTAATTCTTCCTTCTAGAAAAAGAAAGTCTCAATTAAATTTGTATAAAGTAGAAACATATTACAGAATATGACTTTATACAAAGCAATGAATAAAAAAAATTGTTCCTTGCACTAAATTTACTCAGTTCACAGACTTAAAATATATTTTCATTGGATAAATTTTGGTCCAATAAACACATAATGAATATACTTCCCACCATGTACAGGGAATGGAAACTGAAAACAATACCAATTCATCAGGAACAAATTTCCTGCTAATGCGTTAACAGCAACCAATCAGGGATAAAAGAAATTCTAAGTCTGATTATCAATTACCTTGTACATAAAAAATCATATAGCCAAAACCCTCATCTGCTATTTATTCAAAAAGAATTTCTCTCTAGCTATCTATGGCACACAGAACCTATGATACAAGTTTTCTGTTCTCATCTCCCACGCATACAACCAAATGCGGAGTATCCATGTTTTTTGCTCCTTATCCACAAGAAATGATTAGATGAGGCCTGTGTAAGGATTGTATGATTGAACAGGCATACCTGAGCCATAGGGGTGAACTGTGGCTCCATGAGGATTTCCAAAAGGATTTGCAGATTGTTGTTGAGGGGCCATCATCATCATTTGCTGCTGCTGCTGCTGATACATGAAAGCCTGTTGCTGGTTTGACATAGCTGCCATTTGAACAGAATGTGGAGCAGCCATTGTATTAGAGGCAAAAAATGGATCGTGCATTGTCGGTTGCATCATGCCTCCAGCCGGTGCTTGCTCCCATGGATTATAGCTAGCATTTTGGTTGTTTCTTCTCAGTGCATCATCATATAGGCTGTCTAATGTAAGCATGTCCAAACCTCCAGCCTGAATACCAAATAGGTCATCTCACTTGTTAACAGAAACATCAAGTATACGTGCAAGCAAGGGTAATGATTGTTATTCGTTTAGATGCATACACAAATTGAGGGAAAAATTTACATTCACGAATCATATGTGCTAATAAAACATTAAATGTAGTTTACTACTCCCTCCATCCCTATTTATAAGGATCATTTAAAGTAAAAACTTGTCTCTGGATATAAGCACTCTTTCAGATTACTAGATGCATTTATTACTTTTTTTCAAATAGTATATCCCTAATTAACACTACAAACCTGACTTGGAAGATGAAAAGTCAATATTGAATACATTTATAAACAGGGCAATTTATTAATAGTTATACACATTAATACACTATCAATTTTTCTTGATATACTAGTATGTGAAAATTGGCAAGGGACTTGTAAAAAGATACCAAGGGGCATTGAAGAAGAAAGCATACCAATTTGCTAGCTGCTGCAGCACTCTCATTTGAGCTAGGAGCTGTAACAAGAGCCAACTCCCACCCAGCGGTTCCATTTGCATGATTTGAAACAGCAGAAGGTTGTTGATCAGCTGAAACCATCATTTACAAGAGATTGTATGAGTTGAGGCCAAGACATGATATCTAATTTCAAAATCAAACTGAGCATTCTAATCTTAACTCTTAAGTTCGTAACTACCAACAAAATGCAGAAAATAGAAAATGATGCTGGAATATAGTTCATTTATATGATTATCCTCTAATATTAAAAGGTTTAGTCCTACTCGCTCCATTCCAAATTAGCAGTTGTTCAAGATTGTTACGCAAATATTAAGAAAAGTAATAAATAATAAATTTGCTATTGGACATGGTAGTTTTACTAACTTAACCCTATTCATTAATAAATGCATGCTTGATGATGTCGTTGGTTCATGAAAAGTTGTAATAATAACTACATGCCTCATATGATTAATGAGGGAAAAAATGCGAAGAAATAAATGATGTATTGGAATGACAAAGTGACATTTAGTTTGGATTTTTTTACTATTGCTAAAACGACTATTAATTTGGAACGAAGGAGTAACAATGTGAAACATTGCTCTTCTTGAAAAGAAAATAAATTCAGTTACCCCAACGATCCAATTACTATTGTTAATTATTTTTAAATGTGCAGATTAACTGGCTTTTATTCAATATCTTGACAAAATGGAGGCAAAAGGCCAAAAAATTACCGGGAACGATGGCTAAAGCCAAGGCATTCTTCTCTTCCAACTCTGCAGCAGCTGGAACAGGATCGTCCATATTCTAGTAGGCAAACCAAAATGGAGAGAAATTTTTTAGCGCCGGCAAAGAACTAAGTTATATGCAAAGCAACCAACCATCAGTAATTGATACCAAAAACAGGGCACCAAAAAAAAACACAGTAATTACCAAAAGATCAGGTGGTGGTTGTACTGGTGGTGTTTCCACTTTCACAGGTTCAGACGGTGGAGGAGGCGAGGGTGCACGTTCCTCCTTCACTTCTGGTTCCTTATTGTATTCAATAGCCAAAACTTCTTTTGGAGCAGCAATTTTGTTGTCAATGGCCTGTTTTAGATTAAAATAAAGTAGAAGCACCAGTTAGTAAATATTTTTAAAGCATATCAAATAGTGACTTCATCAAGATATAGAAGAAACATTTTGAAGTTATATGATTGCAATAACATATCAAGTCCTGAAACAACTGGAGCGGAGAAACAGTACGTGGACGACAACTATGAGCGGCTAAAATACTAATATTGTCTCCCCAAATACTAATATTACCGTGTAATCCACTAGATGTTTATTAAATGAGAAATGATATTTGTACAACCATTTTTTGACAACTATTGTGACAACTTTCTCTCTCATACTCACATTATGTTTTTACTTTCTCTCTCTATTGCTTTGGTTTTTGTGCCAATACCTTCATTTCTTTGTAAATTTATGGTTGTACCAAAAGTTGTCATAAAAATGGTTGTTAAAATAACACAACTCTTATTAAATACAAACTTGTACTTCATACATAAAGCCACAAAGATTACAGAACAAAACAGGTATTGATGTTCGTACATACCTGATCCTTTCGAACTATTGCTCCCTGGGGAGCATCTCTGACATAGTCTTCCATGGCTTGCATAAACGATGATGGGGGCTGCAATATAATAAATCAGTTCATTTAGTATTAGTATTGTATTATATTTCATAAAATAATTGAAAAGCATTGGCAAAAGCAAGCATGATATAAGATCTAACCAACCTGCTCAACTTTGATGAACTTCTCTCCACGTCCAATATCAAGATTACGGCATATTTCATAAAACTCTGATAGTCTCTCAGCCTGGACCCAAATAAAGCACCTTAGAACATAAATTTCAGGATACGTGAATTTAATAAAAGAAAAAGGAAATTTTGTCATAAGACATACCTGCAGCCCAACCCTTCTGTATATATCAAGAGCTTTCAGAGCATCTTCCCGTTGCATCTCAAAAAACTGTTACAAATACACAATAGTCTCATAAATACATAGGAGGTTACATTAAGCTTCAAATTCATGAAGATAACATACCTTATCAACCATATTAACAGTTCCATCACTAATAGCTTGATAAATTTTAATGCTCTCCGAAGCAACCTAATTGCAATATAAGGTATGTAATTCAGAAAGGTGATGAAAGCAAAAACAAACAGAAAATTAAGTATGGTAAAATAAGTGACCTACCAATTGGAGTGCTAACTGAATCACAAAATTATTTACAGCTGCTCCTTGTGGCTGCAGCATAGAAAAGTTAAAAACAATTAGTACGATATTAATGCTGCTGGCATTATAAATTTTGTTCATTAAATTCAAACCAGTCGGATCAAAAGCTCACCTGGCAACCAATAACTCGATAGAGAAGCTGTTGTAAAGCTGGCAACTGCTCTAGCAATTCTGCAGTATCCAAATCTTTGGTCCTCTGTGACAAAGTTCGTAATTGGTAAACTTTCCTTGTTCAAAGAACATGCATGATGTATGTGACGTGACGGGATAACAATCACTATGAAGACCTACTAGTATTATATTACTATCGAATAACATTCAGATAATTCAGCTGCTTGTGAAAAATTTAAATTCTGAAACATTAAGTTTATAATCTTACAGGACGATCAGCCTCAATGTCATACTTCAACACACGAAAACATTCCAGCCTTTCCTCCAAAAATAATGCATAACTGCGGACCCATGCAGAATAATCCCATGCTGAGCAACAAAACACAATGAAAATACGACGTCAATACAGATGATGATTAAATTTATAACAAGATCAATGATGGGGATCAAGACAAGCACCATTTGGACTCGAGTCGTCTTTAAAATGAGCCATGTTGAGCATATGACTTCTACTTCTCCCATAATTAATGAGTTCTTCGTGAAATGTGGGATCCACCTCCCTCAGAGCACGGTGGATGACAATTAAAGTTTTCAAAGCAACCTATAGATAAAACCACTTGTCAATAAACCAAATAGAACGGCATAAACACATTCACAAACACATGCTCAGTGGTGAATTACATGAGAACTACATAAATTGCAAAGGTAACTGAAAAATTAGAAGATAACGGCAGAAGTTGCCATATAAACATTGCAATACATATGTTTCTTGGTATTTAAACAAGGTTAAACATGCAAAACAATTGCATGGTGCTGAATAAACAAATAAAAGAAAGTCATGAAAAACATGTATCAGCAGATTTTTGTTTAAAATGTTCTCTAGATATTAATTTATGCCCCACTTTTATTTGACTTTAAGGTAACACGTGATGATCAAGCCACAATCTTCAGCGGTGAGGACATTGGCATAACTCATAATTATGACATAAAAAATATAATGTATCATCAACATTAGCAAGAAAGAATATAGGCAAACATAAATACTTCATAAAAACTTGATCACAGATTCCCAGTCGTTAGGTGAATACATTGGACAGTTTTTATTCCATATAAAAAAAAAGGATAAGATCTAAGTCGCAGTGCACGTACAGCCCAGTTATGTGTCTTTGATAATCGCCTGGCGAGAGCATGGATGCAATAGGCAACGTCAGCCCTAGGTCTTGTAGCTGAGATCGCTGAAAATATAGCTGCAAAAGAGAACACATAAATACGTGGAGTTAAAACCCCAACTTATCCAACAATTCCCTCGTATACAATCTATAAATATGCAACAAATAGTATAAACATAAATTAAATTAAATAGTATACAGATCACAACAATTACTTCATGTACAAACAACCATAATAAACGTGATGTCCTTGGCTCGGAACATGTGACAAACAAATCTATGACGTAGGGCGCGAATCGGCAAATACCCGTTAAGATTAACTCCAGAGAAGGAATCAAACATTTGGATATTCATCCAAAAAAAAACAATCATAAAAAGAGGGAAAAACACAAACCTCGAATGTGCTTTTCCTTAGCTGGGCGTTCAACATGATTCGTTGCTCGAACGATAGCAATGTCCAACTCCTACAAAACGGTAAACCAAGTTGATAACAACAAACATAAAAAAATACGTGATCCAATTCAACCAACAAAGTTTATCTGCAAATGATTCAATTCTACCTTATAACCACTGTTGACCTTAGCCAATGACACAGTTGTGGTGTCCTTAAGAGCTCCAAGTGCTTTCCTCAAACTGTTCTGCGTTCCTCCTGACATATTCTCCCTTTCAAAATTCCAAAATCCTGAAAAAAAAAACTCAAAAAAAAAAAAAAAATTGGTCAATCAGAAATCAAAGATAGTTTTTTTTTAAATAAAAAATAGAACAATTTGATAAATCTTTAAATTGAAGTTGATAATAACGTTTAGTTAATCACTGTTATCAGATCCAACTAAAAAACATTTAATCACCGACAATAAAATAATCAGCAACAAGCTATGAATAAAATCATCAAGAAACATAGTTAAAAATTGAGAATAATAATAATAACTGAACAAGATTCTTTTATCTTAAAGCAAGAAGAAGAAGAAGAAGAATAGAGGTATGTGATTTTGATTAAAAAAGAAGAAAAAGAAAAAGTAACGCATTGTGAAGAAGAAAAAGTGAGCTTACAGAATTTTGATGAAGCAAGAAGAAGAAGAAGAAGAGGAGTGGATTGTTGAGAATGAAAATCACGATCTATAAGGGTGGAGCAAGATTTTAGTATTAAGCGATAAAAGCTGAAGATGTTTGTTAATCCAAGAGAAGAGAGAGATAAAAAAGTCTCGACTCGACTCGACAGACAATATGAGCTGCTTGCTTCGTTTGGTTGGTCGTCGGCGTCTATGACGTTATTTTTTACTCTTTTTTTTCTTCCTTAGAGTCAAAAGATTAAATTTGGTTCTTCGGCTCAATTTAATTTTCACAAAAAACAAACGCACATTATTCTTCATGTTTTTATATCAAAAATAAATTAGTCCTTGTTATTGTTTTTTAGTTTAATTCAGTTGATAGAAATATTGTATTATATATGTAGAGATCTGAGTTTGAATCCAAAACATCATACTTATTATTTTAATTTTTTTGTCATTAAACTATTTGATTAAATAAATTAATCTTTAATTTTTATTTTTGGTACAAAACTAATTTTTTTATATAGTAGATAGACTAATTTATCGTGATATAAAAGATGATGAAGACAATTTTTATTTTTGAATTTTTGTTATACTAAATTGGATTGAGAGAAGATTGCAAAGAATTGAGTTGGGGTTTCACGCGAGTAATGAATTTTTACAACATAGAAAATTTGAACTCTTTAAATATGTAAACATGTATTCAAAGATGTTCAATTAGATACTCATCTGGTCTCGTATATAAAAAAAAAATCTTTTTTTAGGTTTATTAAATAATTAATGTATCTATTTTATAATATAGATCAATTAAATTAATTATGTAATAAACCTAAAGAAAACATCTTTTCTTATGTACTAGACCCAAACAAGTACCTGGCTGTGGAAACTTTGTAACAACTTCAAGATAAAACAATTGAGACTTCACTTTTTCGTTTTTTAAATAGTTGTTGGACTTGGACTTTGACAATTGGAAAAAAGAAAAGAAATAATGTACTCATTAAAAAACGGAATCGATAATTAGGATTGTACAATTTGATGGCTTAATTAGCGTGTCAGAAATACGGTATTGTAAGAAGTTGTACTATTGCTCCGATCCTTCCGTGGTTAAATTGGGATTTGATATCTCTCTCCTGCTTTTGTCTCTATCTCCTCGTTCTTGGAATTCTATTCTGCCAAATAGCCCCACTTTTTTTCATTTCATTTTTACTCTCAAAACATTTTTTAATTATTGTATTGTTGCTAAGATAAATTTTAGAAAAATGACATTTGTACAATTATTTTGTGATAATTTTAGGATAATTTTCTCTTTATGGTGTGGGTGTACGATAAAAGTGTATTTTTTATTTAATTTAATGGGTAAAATTAGTTTTCTCATGGTGAGAAAGTTTTCACCTTTTTCATGGTAAATCTCACCTTGAAAATATATTTAAGATTTAAAATAACATATCATAGGCCTAAAAAAAATTATTAGTCTTATAAACACAATTCAATTGGTAGTTGCAAAGACAATAGTACCTCTGTATCTAATTATAAGACCTTTTTGAGTTTTTTTTATCCCTTTTTATAAGAACATTTTCAAATTTTAAAGTACATTAATTATTTCTTCATCAATATACTCTTATTTATTTTACATATTTTTCTTCAATATGTAATAAATACTCTTGGAAACATTAACAAACTCTCTCCTAAAGGGTAAATTTGTAAAACAATAGCAATGCCAACAAAATTAATATAATAATTAATTTTCTTACTTCATGTATTTTTCACAAAAATGTCTTATATATAGGGACAGAGGTATTATTATGTAGAGTTCATAATTCGAACCTTATACTTTCATTTCTTTGCATTTAGAGTGACTTTTTTCCATTTCAATTTACCAACAATTTTTTGTATAACAGAGTCATATTGTTGGTGTCATTCAAAAATATAAGAACTTATATTATATTTGTTATATTACTGGTGTCATTAAAAAATATATAGTTTGTTATAATATGAAAGTGCAAAATGCATATACTTATAATTTTAATCAATATCAAAATTTTCATAAAAATTACAAATTGTAATTTATACACATTAGCCTAATACAAAAAATTGGATAAACAGACACAAATACATGTTTGAAGTATAGAGAGGCAAACATTTTAACTTCTCATAAAAACTAATATTCTTCCTTAAAAAAAACTAATATTCTTATCATCAAGAGTACAAAGAAAAGAAAAATCAGAGAAACGAAAACAATTTCAGAAAAATACCAAGAACAAAGAAAATCCATATCATGAATCCGGATACGTTTTCATAATCTCTTACAAAATTCATGGTACACAGTGAATGTCATGATATCAAGATCGTTAAATTAGTTTTGCCCACACTTATAAATTTTTTTCCCTAAGTTTGATCCTCACTTATTCCATGTTTTAAAAATGGTCATTGCTGTTTATAAACCAACACAGGTCCAAGCCAGTATCTATAACATAAACCTTTTAAATGAAATAATGTTCATGTGACATTGACTAATTTTTATTAAATACTCCCTCCGGTCCTATATATAAGAAAAATTTCAAAAAACTTTTTGGTCATATTTATAAGAAAATGTCACAACTTTTAAGGTGTAGTTATTCTTTAAAAGATTTTTCTATCCCTAATTTAATGTTTGTGTTTTTAATATTTGTGACTGTATTTAATGCTTCACAATTTTTTATGAGGGTATAATTGTAAAAATATTAAAAAAGTTATATTAATTAATGATTGTATTGGTTTTGATGTTTTTTTGTTTTTCTTCTTATAATAAGGACCGGATGGAGTATTAAAATACATTAAAATTGTGACTTAACTACAAAGTTGACTTCATGTTATTTTCTTCTTATGAAATTGAAAAGCTGCGTTTGGAGAGTAAAACGTGCGTTTGGACTGCGGAAACGCGGAACCAAACAGACACTAAATTTTCGTGTTTCCACTTTCCAAGCAGGAAAAAACGACATAACCATTTTTTTTTCTTTGACAAAAGATATATAAACCATTTCTTTTTTTTTTTATTTACAGAAAGATATAAACCATTTCTAGATTGTAAAATAAGTAAAGAACCAAATATATATAAGAATTTTCATTTTTATAAAATCTAAATTTAGAAGAGAAGTAATTTGCAGGAAAAAATTAAGGACAAAACTTATGTACAATTCTTTAGGTGCTTTTCGTATGGTTCTTAACTAAAAATACAAATTTTTTGGATATAACAAACTTTGAGAAAATTATGGATTTAAGAAAATCATGGTGAATTTAGTTAAGAACCATACGAAAAACACCTAAAAAATTGTTCATAAGTTTTTTTTCCAAAAATTAATTCAACCGTTAACTTTATTGAGATTATTTTATGTAGTAATCCAAACTGATCTGAAAATTAACAAGGACAAGATATATCCAACAACAAAGTGGTAATATTTTGTGCCAAGTGTGATGACCTTCCATTAATCATATATATATCAGAGGGATAGTCCTGCTGAAAGGGATGGTTTGAGAAAATGGATGGACAATTTTAGCCTTTAGGGTGGGTATAGTTTCCTCAATCAGTAAGTAGCTTTGGGATTACTCAATCGAGACAAAAGACCTTGTCCTTTTTAGATTAAAAGCAAATGAAAGATAAATTGCTTAAAAAAACTCACAACAGCGCAAGTTTTGCTAGCATAATTATTGATTAAATCTAAAGAATGCATTAGATTAATGTATTATATCCCTTAATTTATTGTTTACGATTACACGTGACAAAAACTACCTTAACGATCGGCGGACATTGAATCTAACAAATAGATTAAGAAGTTAGAATCTTGCAACTTTACGAACCAAAGTTTAAATATTAACCACAACAAACTTCTGCATTTAGGGTTAGTCTCTGCAGTTGCAAGAAACATCCCTTATTCTTAAAAGTTGTTAGGTCTAGCAACACTTAAACCTAATTTTTTTCCTCCCATTCTAATGCATTAAATGTTAAAGATTGCAACCCTAAAAATCTTCCCTCCACTCTAATTTTAAGTTTGACTTTTGTTGCGCATTAATTATTATTTATTTAGTCAACCATGTAATGTCAATGATTTCACTCTTTTATTGTCTCTTTGCAATAAATCACGTACGTTACAAAATCGAGTCATTCCGCCTTGAATTCCATGTTATAGACCAAAATCAATTTTTAATCAGAATGACCGAACGTGAGATTGAAACGTTACTGTCGTATCATTGTTTGACCGGTGAGTTGTTTAGAGTGATGCGGTAACGGTCCAATTGTTCTTTACGTTTATGTTTCGTGTAACAGTGTAATGATCTTTTAAATGACTGTGGTTGTGTTTTTCTTCATGTCGCAGGTCCGTTGGTACCAAATCATGTTTCTGATTTGGACAAAGCTGTCAACAAGTTGAGAATCAAATATAGGTCCTATATAGTCGAGTACGACGTTGAAGACGTGTGTAGCTTTGTTTTATTTTATTTTCATCAGTGCGCTTAGAAATAGACATGCGCATGTATCATTATTGGTGATGAATGCCCTATAAATGATAGAAGATTGTTTCTTATGACCCGAGATTTGTTTTGCAAAAACAACACAGATATCGATTGTCAAATTATAGGTAGTCATTACATATTACTGCCAATCTGCCATAAATAAATTAAGTCAATATTGTGCAGCAAAAGTTATATTTTTTTAAGAAATTTATTAACAAAGCAAATCACTAATGAACGAAATATAGTTAATAACACCTTTTTTTTAGGGAATTTTAGTAACATCTTTATCACCATTGAAAAATATTCCATATTGTATTTTTTTCAATTACAATAATATTTTTTCGTGGTAACACCTTTATTAACATTCCATAATGTATTTTTTTAGATACAATAATATTTTTTTGGTAACGCATTTATCAACATTAACATCTTTCATAAATGTATCCTATAATATCTTTATTGATCATAACAAGGGGAATCTCAATTGGTTAAAAAATCTCCAAAAAAAAAAAATTTATGGCAAAAAATCTCAAAATTAAATGATTACTTTTTTTCTCAAAATTAATTTTTCCCTCATGTCAAGGATAGATTGTTATTGTATCCTTTATTTGGACATTTTCTTATTTTATTTTTTGGTAATATCTTATTTGCAATCATCTTCTTATAACTTATTTTCAATTTCTTGGCCCATTGTCCCCTATATAAAGACGTTACCAATATTTAATTTAATAGACCATACTTTGAAGAAGTTTTTTTGGTCACCTCAAAAAAGAAAATATTGTTAAAGTAACACCTTTTTTTTTGGGAATTTTAGTAACACCTTTAGTTTACCATGTCATTTCAATTTGTCAAATTATTACTCTTGAAGAGCCAATTTATTAAAAAAAATTCAAATGCGTTAAACATTGTCTAGCATTTGAATTTATCAAGCATAAAATTCCCCCCACTCCGTTTTTTTTTTTTTAAATTTTTCCTAGCATTTATTTTTGTTTATGTAGTCAACCTTTGGTTTACCATGCCATTTCAATTTGTCAATTTATTACTCTTGAAGAGCAAATTTATTAAAAAAATTCAAATGCATTAAACATTGTCTGACATTTGAATTTGTCAAGCATAAAATTCCCTCCACTCTGTTTTTTTCAATTTTGCCTAGCATTTATTTTTGTTTATGTAGTCAACCTTTGGTTTACCATGTCATTTCAATTTGTCAATTTATTACTCTTGAAGAGCCAATTTATTAAAAAAATTCAAATGCATTGAACATTGTCTAGCATTTGAATTTGTCATGCATAAAATTCCCTCCACTCCGTTTTTTTTTTAATTTTGCCTAGCATTTATTTTTGTTTATGTAGTCAACCTTTGGTTTACCATGTCATTTCAATTTGTCAATTTACCAAGGTCAGTCACTTAAAAATGTGGGCATATACCTTCCAACACCTGTATTTTCACATGGGCAATTGTATGTTGTTGTATCTAGGGTGACTTCAAGAGAAGGGTTGAAGATATTAATCACAGACGAAGATGGTGAAGATGCTGATATTACCTCTAACGTCGTCTATGAGGAAGTATTTCGTAATGTTTAATGTGATGATCAAATCACACTTACTATCTGTGTCATTTTAGTATTTCGTACAATATTATCTTCCCGTGTTGTACTTTAAAAAAAACCATTGTATTTGATTTTTAGCGATTATATTCCAGCTCATAAGACCCGTGTGACGCACGGGTCATCAATCTAGTATAGAAAAAACATAAAAGGGAAAAAAAAAGAAAAAAAAGGGGCTTGGTATTTTTTTTTTTAAAAAAAAAAAGAAATCATTGGTTCAGAGGCGGGAAGGCCCCTTTAAACGCACTCAGACAATGATTGCCACCATGCACTAACATTTATACTTTCAACAAGTGAGACACTTGTCAATGAAACATAAAATATTACTCCCTCTGGTCCCCTATATATAAGAAAGAAAACCAAAAATCATCAAGACTAAGGAGCACATTAACTAGTGTAATTTTGTTAACAAATTTCTGAATATGCCCTCATTAAATATCTTATGTTCCCATGTTGTAAATAAACATCTCTTAAAAAACCAAAAGACACTATTAATTACAGTAGTTTAATTTAAATGCAGAATTTGAGCACGTTTATTCCAAATATCTTATGCTTCTCGGTGCTCAAAGAAACCTTTCATCTCCCAATGTATAGAAAATAACAAAGTGACTAACATATCAAAGTGACTTTTCAATGCCACCCGAATTAATTAGGATTACTTTAGTAACTTTTCAATGGTAGGAATTGAATAAGGGTAAAAGTGACATTTAATCAATAAATATGCACTCAAAACTGAACCTTTTTCTTATATTAGGGACCAAACATTTTTTTGAAAAGTTTCTTGTATTAGGGACCGGAGAGAATATTATTTACATTAGATTCAACAATATTTTAACTTTTAAAAAATTAAATTCATTACTTTTCTCCATTTTTCAATACAATAATTATAATTTTATCATCTTTTAATCAATGTTCTAAAGACATTCTTTGTCAATTCCCAAATAATTTTCATAAAAAAAAACAATAAAAATAATAAATTGGACCAGTTTCGTTGTGGTCTTTCCATTCCAAATATGAGCGTGCGGGTGCATGCACATAAATTTATATCTCTCACTTTTTTAGCAGGACAGTATCAGATTAATTAAGTAATGTAATGAGTTAGGATTCACCCACCTGTAATCTTGCTAAGTAATCACAACAACAAAATTAACGGACTTTGAGTTGTTTGTGAACAGATTTCAGAGATCCAAACATATTTTTAATACTTCAATTACACTTAATTATATTGATATAAAAAATAAGATTTTATAGGAATCGTAATTTAAAAGATGAAAGTAAGTTCACCCATCATTCTCGTGCCTTCCAACCCTTTTCATTTCAACACACTCTTGGGCTTCGATTGCAAGTTTGAAGGAAATGAGTGTTTTAAAAAAAAGGAAGATGTGAGTGGAAGAAACAAAGGACTTTGAGATAAAAGGTTTTGTTGGATTTTTTTTTTCATACCACAAAATTCTTTTAATTTGAGGAAACTCAAGACAAAAGTTGTATTCGATAAGGGTTTTAGGGGCTATATATGAATTCTTCAAATTCAATATATATTGTTTTAATATTCTTATAATTAAATATATATATATATATATATATATATATATATATATATATATATATATATATATTTGGCCAAAACATTAAATCAAAAGCAGGGTCGGTCCTTTGAATTTGAATGTCTTGGGAGAATCATGAAATGATGCCTATAAAAAAAATTAACAAAAAATACACAAGAATAAAAGAAATGAACCGGGAGATTTGCACATTTTCATTTGATATTGTGCAAAAAAAACACAAGTATATATCTTTAAAATGTGAATCAAGTGGCTCTAAACTAAATCCATGCTCCTAAGTCGACACTCGATACTCGAGAACATGTTTTACACAATAGCACATATAGATCATAATTCAATGTATATATTCCTCCTCCTCCTCCTCCTCCTCCAATAAATCGTTCGATTTTTTACTATTATATCATTAAAAAAAGGGTTAAATAAGTAAACGGTCCCCCTAAATATATCAACATTTGATTTTAGTTCCCCTAAAATATTTCTTAGGCTTTTGGTCCCTTCAAAATTTTTCATCCATGAAATTAGTCCCTACTTTTTAGTCAACTCATATCTAACTTTCATATTTTTTTAATGAAATTTTCCATAAATGGGTAGAAAATTATGACAATATTTTCCCAAAAAAATTAGAATTTTTTAACAAAACATGAATTTAATATGAATTTATTAGAACCAAAAACATAAAAATTCATATTAAATTCATGTTTTGTTAAAAAATTTCAATTTTTTTTGGAAGAGACTATCATAATATTCTACCCATTTCTGAAAAATTTCATTAAAAAATATGAAGGTTAGACATGAGTTAACTAAAAAGTAGGGACTAATTTCATTGATAGAAAATTTTGGAGGGACCAAAAGCCTAAGAAATATTTTAAGGGGACTAAAATCAAATGTTGGTATATTTAGGGGGGCCGTTTACTTATTTAACCCTTAAAAAAAAGAATTGTATGACTATTTAATAAATAAATAAATAGACCGTTTGAAACCTACTCTTAAGAGACTATTATATATTTACGACACTGACACTTATGTTTTTGGATGTTGTCGAAAGTCAACGACTTGTGTTCTTGTGTTAACAGAATTGAGATTGAGAGATTAGAGACTGAGAATTAGAAAGAAAGGATACACATAAACTTAGATAAAATAATATGACTTATGAGTGTTAATATGTAAGAGTTAAAAATCTGACTCTTAAAACTATTCACACTCTATATCATTATTCTAATTTTAGTGCTCCATAATTGATTGATTTTATTTAACCACACACATTTATTAATTTTGACCTGAATTTAAATAATATAAATATTGAAGGATCTTGTTAACGAGTGCCCCCGGGACACTCTTTAAGCATTCAAAAAGAAGAAATTATTCCATAGAAAAGTCAAATATTTCAATTTTCAATGCATTGATTACATAAATTTTCAAAAAAAATTACTATTTAAAGGTCTTAAAGAGTGATCCGGAGACACTATTAACATTTCCCAATATTGAATTGAGACAAATATTTTTTTGACTTTTGAAACATTAAATACACGATTTTTAAGATAATAATACTATATTAAATCCCTTTAACATACTTCCTCCATAACAAAATATAAGCAAAATTCAACCATTTCAGTTGTAACTAATTATAAGCAAAATTGACTTTTTTGTCATATTTAAGGATAATATACCTGAAATACCCTTACTTTAATTTTTTAAATGCACACACGTTTAACAACAACACCTTGAAAATATACTACTGTACACCACAATTAATGAGGGCAAAATAGGTTATTTAACTTAAATTAAATAACACAAACTACATTCCTTAAAAAGTGTGAATTGGTCAAATTTGCTTATAAAAAGTTATGGAGGGAGTATGCTCGTAGGACCAGGTTAACCTTTTCCATTTTTATATCTTTTTAAGTCTGAACTAAAAATGAGTTAAAAAAAAGTCTGAATTGAAGAAAATTATTGTTTGTGTTACAGGTCAGCAGAGTCGGTGGAATCTGCAGCTATTATGTGTTGGATGCAAGCAGGCAACAATTGGCCATGTGAACAGCATCAAGATGATGAATTTTTTTTTTTGTGAAGGAATTATAACCTTGTTTGTGCTTTGTAAACAAATCAAATTTATATTTTACACGTGTTAAATGCTTGAAGCCACCAATATAAGACACACATGCCAGAAAACATGTCATATTGAATAAAGTCTAATATGGGGGAGCAACTCTTGCATAATCTCAATCCGCAAGTAAATTTTATTTGAGCTCACAAATGATAATAAAATTTAAAAGTGAATAAACGAGGTGTCCAAGATTTGAACTCCGTCCCTACATATAATATGTATTATCCCTTACCAAGTGAGCTAAGCTCACAAGGACAAGAAAAATATATATTAAATGATGTGATTAATTTTTTTTAACCAATAATAAATTGGTCAAGCGGTAAAAGACTTAACCATTTATGACCAATGCCTATGAAAAAACTTTGTATCAATATCATTGTTATCTAATTTTTTTTTTAAATTTTATCATATACATAAATAAATTTTATTTATGATTGAGCATGCAAGAGCTGCTCCTAATAAGGATTAGTCAAACTTTCGTCTTTTTTTTTGGAGTCAAACTTTCGTCTCTATGAACACTATTTTGACACTAGGTATACTAAAACTAAAGTACTATAGAGAGTATAAAACGGAAACAATTTATGCTGTTTGTACAAACTTTTTAAATTTTTATTAGAACTTTAATTAAATTAATAAAAACGTCATTATAATTTACAATACACTTTAATTAAATTAATAAAAATGTCATTATATTTTACAATACGCAGACAACTTGGATTTGTAGTTAATCTGATATGATGTGAGCACATTTGATTCCGTTAAATTCATCCAACAACTTAGAGATCAGCATAGTGAGTGACTTCTACTGGACATTGACCCAACTTTTGAATTGTTTCAAACTAGACATATTTACAGTCCACAATCCATATCACAAACTGTAGTCGTCAACATTCTTATATCAAAAATTAAAGAGAATGTTCTTCAAAAAAAAAAAATTAAAGAGAATAAAGTATACAATAATTTAGAGAGAGAAAACGAAATACAACTTAGAAAGGAGATAAAATAATTTATTATTCAATTGTATGTCTTTCGATATTTTTATCCATTAATAGACATCCCAGTAAAACAAATTGTTTTGAACATTGAGTTTAAAGACAAAAGGTGCAGCATAAATATCATCTAGAACTTATTCATAAAAAAATTACTTAGAACTTACATTAAAAGTTTAAATTATATGCACTAATAATATAAAAGAAAAATACGTAGCAAATGCAGATTTGAATTCCAGCTTTCAGAGGAATCCATCTTTAGTGGCTTAGACGCCTCAAATAAATTGATTAACTCTACCGGAGAATGAAGAGAAACATATGGGAATAAAAAGTCTCCGAAAAAAAATGCAAGAAATTTATATCATTGTTTAGATCGGTTGTAAAATATATTTTTTTTTGGGGTCAAGGTAATATTATTCTTAAAAGTATCTAGACAAATACTTAAAGAATAATTTAATTTGTATACATTGACAATATCAAACTTTTTTACACATACATCCAATCAAAGAATTCCATGATGCCACTTTTTTTGATTTCCTTCATAAAATATTTTTACAGATATCTATGTCACAATTTAATTGAATGTATGTGCGGAAAAAAATCACACTACGCATACAATTTTTTTAGAAGGGCACTGTGCATATAAATTAATCGCACATCCAAATAATAAGATATGATAATTAAATGTATGGGTAAAATTAGGCTTAATTGAACCTTTGATCCCCTAACTTATTTGTTGTTTTCAATTTAGTCCCATAACTCTAATTTTTTCCCGTTTGGTCCCTCAAATATACATCTGTCAGCCAAATTGATTGGATGAAGTTGAGACTTTTCTTGTTGCACTAGCAAACTTGCTGTCACAATTGTTGCCATTTAGCGAAGGAGAAATCATAGGTCTACTATTTAGACTTCTTTAATGTCCTCATAAAAAATATTTTTATGGTCACAAACCTAAGTAAAAATCATTCAAATGCATACACACATAACAATACAATTTATTTAATTATGTTTAAAATACACATAAATCATATTTGTGGTTGTGATGGTTGTAACCACACAAGTGTTTTTCAAGTACTCGGCACCTACCTCAAGAGTCGAGATAATATTTGAATATATAATATTTTACTTGTTCGTTTAACATGTTTTGTGGTCCACAAACAATCTTTTGTTGCATGAATAACTTAAAACACTTTGATGGCTTAATCTTATGTTGAAGAGGATTCAAGTCCCTCTTATCTTGACCATAAAAGAAGTTGGAATAGTATACCTTAAATTGGAATTTGATTGTTCAACTGTGGTGGCTGGTTGGCTATAATAAGGAGGAATGGAGCGTTGACTAAAAAGAAGCCAATTAAAATTCCACAAACGGTAAACCGTGGAAGAATGCTCGGTTGACTCTGACCATGATCTGGGGTGGGACCCACGTGATTGTGAGAGTCCTTCCATCCAAACTCTCATCATTGAGTTAAGATCCTCTCCATTTGCTTAAAATAAATGGACAATATCATTTGATTAGAGATAGATACAAAAAAGTATGTAGTGGGTCTCCCACTTAGTGTGACCCACCACTATTAATTATTTTCAAACTTCTTTGTGTCTTTATCTCTCAAAATGAAAGAAATGGAGAGACTAATAAATGGAGAAGATCTTGACTGCTAATCATTATGCCAGATTTCATGCTTTCAGCTCACAGATTTTTAACATCTCAACTTATGAACACCCTTTAAGTCGGAGACTTAACTTGAGCACCCATTTGTGCTTTGACGGCATAGATTTCTCACGATTATATTTAAAAGATAAAAAAAATCTTTGTTCATTATTATTATATATTTTTTGATAGGAAATATTAACATTTCCCTTATATTAATAATAGTACACATTTTAAAAAGTAAAAACTGTTGGTTATGAAATCTTTTTGTTTTTTACTGTAAAAATAAAAATTCGCTTCTCACCATTTTTTATAGGTAAAATGTTGCTTTTCTGGCCTATGCTTGTACCAAGTGTATTCTCTAATTAATACAAATTACACTACTCCAAAGTTATTTTCCACTTTACAATTATTATTTTCCAACTAGGTAATTTACAATTATTATAAATCAGTAAAATCAGGACTAAGGGAGTAGTTGCTAGTTTAAGTAGGGGAAGAGAAAAATTGTCAGCAGCAGAGGTCAAAACCATGAACTTCCTCCTTAAACTCCTTTTATCCATTCCGCAAGCCGGATACACATTTGGGGATGCTTCTTACCTTGATATTTTCCATACTCTAACTGAAATTATTTTTGAAATCTCTCAATCTGAAACAAACAATAACAAGTTGCCCTACACTCCGTGCTCGAGCACTTTAAAAAAAAATGTTTCTTGCTTTCCCAGGGGCAGCCAATGAAGGAAAATTGCTATAATTATTTTTCCTAAAAAATTACAGTTTCAATCTAATATTAATGAACCACAATTTGTTTGAAAAAAATACTAGTGTTACAACTGCAAATGCCAAATAAGCATTCACTCCTACCAACCTATAATTGTTTCAAAATTGGTTGAGTCTGTCATCAAGATCTCTTCACAGTAGCAGTAGCAAAGAAAGGATGATGAGATAGTGTAAAAGAAATCTTCACCAATGGATCGGGTGTTCCTAGCCGGGAAATGACTGTCATGGCAATGTTGTTGCGTTCTGCTACTTGTTCTATTCTCCTCAGCTCAGCCATCATGTCAGGGTCATTGGCGAAACTATCTTTCAACTCTTTTGCAATCTTCTGAGCTTCCTTGAAGTAATCGCACATAACTAGGGTCTGAAGGAGAAATAAACATTTAAATGTCTGTCTCTTGAAAAAACAAACACACAATAGTCTTTTTTTAAAGAAGCCAAAACACACAATAGTTTTCTAAAGAATACCCACAGAGAAGTTAGCCTGGGCAGTTGATTCCTTGTATGTCTGATATGAGATGCCATCAGGAAGGCAAGCTTTCAGTAAAAGCTCAAATTGCTGGATAAATATCTGGACGAAGTATCAATATGTGAGTTCATTTGCAAATGAAAAGTTTGATTCAAAATAAAAGTACTTCTTTCATAGTAGTGCCCACTGTTGCTGAGGTTGAGGGTTAACCATACAGAAATTTGTTGGTATTGGCTATTGCGATGTATAACCATACATAGATATTTTACTCAATATCTCTGTATCTTTCAAATGCTTGAATCATTAAAAAGTACCTCGATAACATAGAAAAATTATTAAATGCAATTTAGATAATTTACTGAAGATTTCTCCTTAACTTCTGGCAAATCTGTATTAACATATCTTTAATGTATCTTAATTTTTTTTCCCTATAAATGTGACAAGATTACAAGTGTATTCAGGCAAAAGATTAAAAAAAATTATTGGTTACATAAACTTGTTTCTTCTCATCCACAGGAAGGTAAACATGAAGTGCGTGAAACCATAATTTAGTTTCAGATATTTGGGATATATGATGCTTTGCAGATTTGAATATAAGAAAAAAATATGAAAACTAAATCAAATGCTGATAATGAAAGAATCACCATTTAACTTACTTTCACGGAGTTTGATCAATACATGATAAAATGAAATCAGTAAAAAACATGCGCGAAACAATCAAATCTGATAGATTACTGGGTTTCAGACAAGACGTCACTCTAATTGAAACAGTGGCCAAAAGTTTGACCTTGCCCATTCTTCTCTTAATACTAATAGTTCGTTTGGATATTATTTCAGCACTGTGAGAAAAAAATACTTCCCAAACACCAAATCATTCACTTGACCTACCAAGTACCAACACTAAAAATCCAGCGCTGAATTTTAATTTTTACCAAACACCCTTTGCAATGCTTTAACGAAGTTTGTAATACATTTGAAAACTGTATGTGGAAAACCAGAAAACCTTACCTCGTGTTCGGTACTGAAAGGGCTTTGTGGTGGAACAATTCTGCGCTCATTCCTCAAAGCAGCTAGCATCTAGAAAAATAATTGGATTGCTGCAGAATGTAAGTCCACTAAATTGAATCAAATAACAAAGCTGGAAAAATATTTAGGGCATGTTTGGATGGAGGATTTTGGAGCGGAAAGGAGGGGAGGGCTTACTTTTCTCTTTTAAATTACGGAAACTATGAAATGCTTTTTAAAATCAATCTAGTGCGATTGAAATATTATATGATCATTTATCATGTTGTTCTTCAAATTTTTTTAAAATATAGATTTAGCCCTCCAAAACCCTCCTTTCCAAAACCCTCCCAAACAGACCCTTAGTTTAAAGTAAATTATGATACACGCAGTCAATGTGGTCATGTTAACTTTTAGTAAAGAAAAAGACTTGTCAATTTGGCAAAATAGGGTTCAATTTCCACCTAGTATTAGAGTATAGCATAGCACTTCTATCTTGCATTCTAAGTTCTAAGGCTTGCAGTGCAAGCTATTCACAGCTAGATACAGCTGGCGACAGCTGGCAGTTTGCTATGCCAGCTGTCATGCTAGCACAGGGTTATAGATACTTGTATCTCTCTATTCAATAATAATGTGAATATACAAAATTCTGTTACAGTTTTCTTCTAAATTCTCTCTCCTTCAAACTTTCTCCATCGTTCAACAATGGCTGACTTCTAACTCACACCTAGGGACTATTAAACTCAAGCTCTAGAACCTACAGATGCGGCAGGAAATTTCAAACCACTGATGTCTTAAATCACAATTCCTAGAAGAAATTGTTAAGTCAAATCATTGAGGAAACATATGCAGTATTACCATGCCTAAACCTTCAGCTAGATATATTTGGCTCTGAAGAAACCTCACAGCTGGAGAGATCTGAAAGTTAGTTCCTGCGTCTTTTAAAGAATCTCTTTTTTTCTTCGTCTTCTTTTTACCTTATCAACAAGTAGCATAGATACAAATTGAGGTCAGCGACGCCATAATCTAATTTTTGTCTTCAAAGCCATACAACTAAAAGCACAATTACAATACTGCCTAATAATACTACTCTAGTAGTCATTGATTTGTAGGACCATTTCCTCATATACCATCACTTTTCTTAATTAAAAAAATCACGATAAACTACTGTAACACATACCAGTGCCACTGCTCATTGCCATCCGGAGATGCTTCTTCTCTGCAAGATTGATCAACACGATATAAATATACCAGTACACCATGCAATAATCATGGTCAGCATAGAGTTCCAGTTCAAATCCCACAGTGAGAAATCGAAAAGCTATCCAATAAGTTTGCTCTTCCACCCACACAAGAATATGCTGGAATATTTTGAAGCCTACAGTCTGCCAGAATAGAGTAATATTACATATTAATGAATTAGTTCCAGTGATAACAGCTAACAGAAAACCTTATGCCACAAAAAACATGTTTGCTTCAACACTCATAAAAAAACTCATTTCATGTGAATACTGTGATTCATAAAAAAACTCACTTCATGTGAATACTGTGATCTGTAGTAATGTAGGAAAAATTTTAACAATGAACGCTGCTCCTCCGTCCCACAAAAAAAGTCATAGGTCATTTCACACAAATTAAGGAGAAGTTATAAATGAAAAAAGGAGAATAACGATTTTACCAAATTAATCTCATTAACTACTGGTTGATTCTCATTATAATACGATTCACTAATTCTGATCGTAATAATACTCCATTTGTTTCTTTTAATTGTCGACTTTTTAAGTAAAAAAATGTTCCAATGTATCTGTCATTTTCAAATTTTAAGGTTATATTAACTACTTTTTTGTCAATTACATTCTAACATTATCAATTATTTTGCACTTACATATATGAAAAGCATTGAGAGAGCGAGAGAGAGTAAGTGGGCGAATGAGCCAATGAAACATAACGGTATATTTGAAATTTTCTTATTAATCAAAGCTATTACTTGATTTGTACAAAACAACCTAAAAAAACATGAATATTAGATTGGAGAAAGTAGTGAATATTAAGATTTGATTATTTGATTCTAACAAACATTGATATAACTTTATTATTCTGGGTATAACTTTCCACCCTTTATGTCTGAAGGACAAAACCTATAACTTCAACGCATGTATATAAATCAGATTGATTGTGTGTTAAGTGTTGACACACAATTCCTTTAAACTCTTTCCGTTTTATCACTTCTCAAAATCATGGGATAACTAACTTATTTATTCATAAGCACCAGTTTCAGCTAAACAATAGGTAAAAATCAAAAGTAAAAAACCTCGTTGTTTGAAGTGTTTCCAAACTCCTTTTTGAAATCTAGCTCCAGCTGCAGAGTAGAATGAAGGATTAGGTCAATATTGATTCGCGTCAAATGAATTTCTGGGCAATCATAAAGTATATCAATTCACATTAACTATATAAAGTAATCCTACACCAAATGTTCGGACACATTGACAATTTGATCTCCTCACTATACCAAGTTTTGATTCTCTCCCTTAACGTTTTCTACTTATTTAGGGGAGGGGGTGGTTCCTACACTACAGTGAAAAACTAACACTACTGACTTGAGAATCAAAATGAGACAAAATGCTTCAATTGAAATCCCCAAATAGGAGACAAGTTTCTTCAGAATAAGATAATGCCAATAAAAAAAAATATCCCAAGTATTATAACTTCAAACATTTGTGCCAAAAATAGATAAGAATTAACAAGCATCCATCGAAATCTTCTTAAATCTAATTCCTATTCTTTAACAGGTAAGGTGTTATTTAGAATAGAAATGTCTAGAGTGAATGACACACCTGTACATAGGTGACACGCCAGTCTTGTAGCATTTTCCCCAGCTTACGCCTTTGCCATGCGGCATTTGTACAAATAATTTTGAGTAAATTCATCACCATCTGCATCCATAATATTGTACAGATTATAAAAAGTGCCTTACTAAAATCGTGAGTTGCAAAGCCTTTTCTTGTGGAATAGAATTCATATTCGAATAATACTATCCTTGAGTCAAAATATAGGTTGATTAATTAAAAAAAGGGCCCATTTGTTTCTGTTTTCATATTATCACTTTAATTTTTTTGAAAATAACTTTATAGGGCGTTGTTTAAACTTCTAAAAAGAATCAAAATTTGTGATTATTTTGATAATCTGCTTTGAGAGCTTCTGAAAAAATTGTAATTAGAACTAGTTTAAAATTAAAGTGTATTTCAATAATGTAATCAAACACAAAATAGCTTTTGCTTTATGTGTCTCCAAAAAATAAAGTACATTTTTACACAATCTTAAAATCACGTTTTCAAAAGCTTAAACAAAAGGACCCCAAAACAAAAGGCAATAATTGAGCCAATTTGAGTTTACTCAAAAAGATGTTGCTCATCACAAGAGCATGCATGTCGAACAAGTTCAGGAACACATGCAAAAGAGTGAAAGACATATATATAGGCTTCAAATAGGACATACCAAACTACTTTAATTTCATTACCTGTTGAAGTTGCACCATAAACTCGTTTTTCTGAATGTCATGATTCTCTACGACTTCAGGCAATCCAGCAGCTCTAGTAATCATAGAAAACATAGGATACCGACCAAAGAGTTTCCCATTCTGGACCAGCAGAAGCTGATAACAGGATTTAAATGGGTCAGGCTTGGCGAACAGAGTTCGAAACAACAGAAGTAAATTTACTATCATGCATGTCAAGCATGCTTTTAAAGGCAACGAAATAGTGAATCAATGGACGAAAACCAATGACAAAGTCAACACTCCAATCAGATGCCTGAAGATGTATTATGTTTCTTTTTGTCCCTTTAGCATTCTGTTTTACAAGAAATCTGGTGCTTAGCCAGGGATGATGATTTACATCATGATTCTTGATAGACAGACTGGGAATTTTCCTTTTGTACCATAATACAAACACTTTTAACGTTTTCTTGTGTAACTATTTCTTGTGCTTATTAACCAACACAAATTTTTTTGTAACTATTACTTGTGCTTAATAACCTACACATTAGGTCTATAAAAACAATCTTACATTTGGGAAAGGCTGATCCTATAACAGATAAATGAAGAAAAACTGTCATATTATTTTCAATACATTAAATGAGGTACAAGGAAAAAAAATCTATAGTTCATAAAGAATACATATATTTCTCTTACTAGGGTTGTCTCATAAGAGGCAGCCGTTAGTGAAACAAAAATCTACTTCACAACTACTTGATAATTAAATTGCTTGTCTATATGACGCAGAAAAAAAGTTAATATGAAGATAAGAGAACACTCATCAGATCAAGCAAAATCATCAATCATTTTAAGATTCACCTGAAGATGAGCTCTAGAAACCAAATCAGGTTGAGATTTCTGGAACTTAACCACAAAGAGCAAGGCAGCTTCCAATGATGGGTCCAATGAGCAGGAACATATAATGTCTAGATCATGAAGGAGTTTCACAAAGTATTCGAGAGCCTGAAGAGATAAATAAACGTTGTAATATGGAACTAAGTTTCACGTATTAAAAGTAACCCTCTAAATATTTACCTTTTCCAAACAAAAAATTTTGATTGCCCGTGGCGGTGTTGGAGCTGATAATCTACAATTTAAACTAGCATCAAAGCCAATTGGTTTACAACCAGATGCAGTTGTATTTTCTATATTTTGTTCAGACATTTGCGGAGCACTAGCTCTAAGAAAGTCTGAAGATTTTCGAATGTGACCAATCTCTGAAATGCATGAAGCTATGTGTTCCCTTGCCAACTCCAAACCTCCTCCATGGGGTCGTTTCATAGACATCAAAAGATGGTAAAAATGCTGAAAGAAAATCAAATGTAGTGATTTCAGTCAAAAAAAGAGTGCTTAGTTGACAAGAAAAAGCTAAAAGTGAAAATTGATGAAAGTTAAATTGTCAAAAGATTAAAGCCAAAATACAGTAACATACTCAATAAAAGTACTCTAACGGGAGGGTTTTTAATGATGGGTAATGGAAGGGAGAGCAGGCGAGGGGAGGGAAAATAACATCAAAGCCTCTGTTTGGGTTAAAGTGCGGGGGAGCGGGGCAAAATAAATTTACTATAATAGCCTAAATGAAGGCAAATCAAAATAAATCATTGAATTTGCCGATGCAAAAAGAAAGAGGAGGATAAAGTGGCGTCCTTGGCTGCATCTTTTTAGAATGAGATGGACTTGCTTAAAATCTGGTATTGCACCAGTCTAGTCACACTTCAATAAAAATTTGGAAAAAGCTAGAAAATAAGTGGATGTTTTCTCTTGCATTAATTTCTTATACCAGTGATTGTGTTTTCTAAAAATATTGTCCTAATCTTTTACGTAGCAGAAAAACCTTAAATGAATGAACTGGAGTGAAGAAGCTTTCAGAAAAGTGAAAATAAAATGTGAAGGAACATGTCAAGGTTTCTAGGAACAAACTAGTGAGGGCAATTTTGAAATTGAAAAATTACACGAGGATAGTTTATCCCAAGCATGTCATAGATATTAGGCCCTTTTATAAGAGGGATCTTCGCCTCCTTATTTTCACTCCTCCCCCCTCGATTTCCCTTCAACCAAACACTAACGGAAAAGCCGGCTAAGATTAGGCTATTTGTAAGAAACAACAGTAGTTTGAAGGTCATGCATTTAACCTTCAAAATTGCCATGGTGACACAAAATTGTAAGATATAATCTTATTTTATTTTGAAGATATAAAAATATTTAAAACATCTTGATATTATCTTTGGAGTATTTTAAACTATATTAATTTCTTGTCTAAGCATAACCTAAACTATCTCTTTAGTATTTCTGTTATTATCATCATCCATTTTCCTCTTTAATTAGGATTTGAGTTTTGTAATAAATAAAGGTTAGTTTTTAGTATGTGCCAAATCATAAATCATATCAAAGCATAATTTAGAAGCATGCTGTGTGACCCGACCTGGGTCTAATTAATTTAGATTTATGTTTCTTTCATTCTTTTATTGGACTGGGAGGACAACAATCAAACACTCTACCTTTCATGACATTCATTCAAGCAGAAAATAGTTCTCCATTTCTCGATTTTCTATCTCACCTTTCGTTGAGACATCACAGGTAATCGCATCACCTTTTAACTGTCTCTTTTCTCCTTATACTTTTTCTAAATAGTATAAACAGCACTGCATTTGATTAGGCTTTTCACTTTAGCTTTCTCTGAGATTGTGGTCAGAGAACCTTTCCCGTCAAAATAGAAGTATTATTATAGTAGTGGCGAAAATAACATTTTTTTAAATGTATAACAATAATAATATAACATTTTGCTTTTTCCGGTTTCTTTGATGTTGCAACTGTGATTTTTTTTTATTTGACTTATGGGTTATACGTTTTTCCTACTGATACAACCAATTAGTAGTAACTGGTAATAGTGAAATTAGAAGTGACACAAGCAATTTTGCCACATCTTTAACTTACATGTGAGGGAAAAGCAACGCAAATTGGGGTTGCAACATTTTAAGGTCCCTAGAGTTATATAATACACAAGGTTTTTATCTTTTATATTGATGTATCTATGCCTTAGTTTTTCTGAAAATTTCACATCCCGTACTCGTACCGGTACTGTACCTATACATATGCTTCTCAGAACATAGAAGGTTCCGAGTATGGGTGCACAAGTTTCAAAGAAGTGTTTAGCTCAGTGGATTCGGGCATTAGGTATAGGGCATCATTCATTTTCTTTACCAAAACAAAAACTATGATAATCAAAGAAAGTGGAAAGGTTTTATGCTAATTTTACACTCTTTATAATCTTATCTTTGACATTTGCAGATTGATTGCAAAAAGGCACAACTTATGTCTAGTTATAAACTATGCATGAATGTAATCAACATTATTTGCAATTTTGAATTGCTTTATAAAGAGTAATCATAGGAAAAAAAAACCTTACGAAAACGTAAACGGCATAACAGCGATCTGCAGTATCCTTCCTCCAGATCAGGATTATTTTGAAGTGGCTCTATATCTGAAACCAGAAAGGTCACAAGTCAATCAAAGCATATGCATATGTTGCACACCCTTTGTAATTGGGGAGAAAGACAAGATGATTTTGAACTTGACAACTATGAAGCATAAAGACTGTAATAACTAGCATCATAAGGTATGGGTAATAAATGGAATGTCTATGTTGTTGAACTCTAACTTCTTACTTCTACTTCTATTTTTCTTAATTGGACTTCCCCTGTATTATATATACAGTAAAGAAAATTTAAGAGCGACTTCACAATGATCAGGCATACGATACACATACTCAAATATACTTGATTGTATTAAAAGTCGATGAAGCAAGGAAACCAGGTTACCAAAGAATGGCAAAAAGTCTGCCACATTAAGTATTTGTAACCTTTTCAAACGTAAGAATATCAACACTCTTCAAGAGTAATAAACTTCAAAGATTAATTATTTACTCTATACCATTATCACCAAGTGTCAACTTCATTCCCTTCTGCAAAACTATAATTTTACAACAATATCATAATATAAGACCTCAACAGAGCATGTTGAGGTTTCAAATTTCAACAAGCAAATACCTTTTGACACTCTTCTTTTTGATGATGTAGTTTTACAAGCACGCAATTGACGACATATTGTTTCTTCAACAGCATTTAACAATGCTAAACACCTTTCATTTCCATCTTCATTTAGAGGAAGTCCATATGCCATGATAAATAAATCTTCTTCCTGACACAAATAAATATCAGCAATTTTAGCGAAAAAAATAAATAGTGGCATCTGTCAGCTCGAATATACAGATTATGGAAAATACATGTAGAGCATATGTTAGGAAATCAAACAACTATGGCTGCATATCCATATGCCATCCACTTAGAGAAAGGCTGCATGCCAGCGTAAATTTTCAGTGACACATAAATAACTAATGAAACAAAGAATCCAAACATTCTATGTAATTTAGTGAGTAGAAACAATACAATAAACAGTCAACTTCTCCAAAAAGTAGGAAAACCAGTACTTATATGACCAAACAGAAAATAGTTGAAAACTACAACATGTGACGAAACCAGAAAAAAAAGATCCTATAAAACAGATAAAAAGAAAGAACTGTTGGAATACATTACTTCATGTGTACGTGAATCTGAGACAACTGAAAGAACTGCTTTGCAGGTTGCACGTATGATTTGGCAGAAAGAGTGCAACAGGGCATGCGATGATGTCCTTTCAGGCCGTAGGAGATAGAGGCAAGAATAGACAGTTTGTGCCAGGGAATGACCCTTGTGCCATGTTGCCTGAAATATCAAATGACAACTAGATAAAGACAAGAAAAACAAATAATTAAAACTTGTCTAGTACAGACAGAGATATTGAACCCAAACAAATGTTGCTGCTTGTGCATCTTCAAAAGTTGTGTTTATACAACCTAATTTTCTATTTGACTATAGTTTATGCTTATTTGGATAAAATCGTAACATATTTCTTAGGGGGAAAGAAATCAAATTTATTAAACAAAGGGTATATTTTGATGTACTCAAAGCATCATATCAAGATTTCAAATTCATCAGCCTCACGCATAATGAAGATGTTTCTCTAGAAAACTAAAGTCGTGCTTATTCAATACAAGGCAACAATATATATAAGGCAGAGACAAGATGATGAAATACCTCACATGCTAGTATATGGTCCATGATGTCAATTATGCATCGAACATCAGTAGTCTTATCGTCACTAATAGGAACCGGAGCAGCACCATTCTCAATAGCTTCATCAAGAGAGTAGTATGTGGAAGCCATACCGGAGTCCATTTTTGGATCCATTATCTACAAGAATATCAAATAAAAAGGATAATTCAAACGGATCAATGTTACACAAGACAGTTGTACAAACAGCCAACATCATCTCTAGAATAGATATTTCTTACGCATAGCAGTGAGTTAAGCTCATAAAGACCTAGGCCATGATTGGATAAACAACTTATTTTGCAGCTGATAGCATAAGTGCTTATCATATATAATCGCTTATTATCATAAGCTACTTTCATAACAAAAGATAAAATAAAGTCAAACTGTTTTCGTGTGAGCAATAAGCTGTCATAAGATGTTTTAATAAGTTCTTCAAGACAATGGCACAAGTGATTATGCTAGTAGATAAGGTGAAATAAATCAATTCAAAGAGAGTGATAATTGAAAGGAAGGATCATATAGAAAACCCCAAACGTGGGAAGATGAAAGAATACCTCGAGAGCAGACATGGCAGCAAAGAGATTGAAATTATCTCCATGAATAAGGTCTCCCTCTTGAAGATCTGCAATCATTGAGTGATGAAGTTGAAAAGGATAATAATGAAAGCATTGCAATTTGAATTAGCATTGAATAATGGAAACCTTGGCAAGCGGCGTGGAGGAGGGGAGAAACATCGGCCCAGACGGAGTTATCACCGGAGGGAATACGTGGACCGGATTGGACGGTGGTTGTTGCGGCTTCGTCGGCGCGATCCAAGGCCGCCATAGCTTTGAAGCTCGCGTTACTGTCCCCACTATTGGTAGAGAGGGAGCGAGCGTGAGTTTTAATTTGAGGTTTTGAGTTTGTTCAGTATGCGCCGCGCTGTGTACTTGTCTTATGATGGAAAAGTTTTTTTTTTACTTATAGATTAAAGAGGAGTATTGATTTTAGCATGGTTTGTTTATTTTGGTCTCATAAGTCTTCCACCATTTACTAAGTTGGTCCCTTATGTTAGTTTTTTTTTGAAAAAAAACGTTAAATTTAGATAGGTGGCTCTCCAACGTGGCATAACCCTTCCAATTCTGAGAACTTAGTGAGAGAATGAAAACGTAGAGAGAGAAAGTGATCGGAAGAAGAAGAAGAAACGAAAGGTTGCTATAAATTTCAACAAGGTGAAGGACGAAAGCATCTTCTTCCAAAGCTTAACATGTTTGTTTCTTCTTCTTCGTCGCAAAAACGTTCTTCTTCTTCTTCTGATTTAGGGTTTCTTCTTCTTCGAATTTTTTTAGGGTTTTTGAAGTTGTGGATGATTTTTGTTCTTTTTACTATTTTGTATGCATGAAAGCGAAATTTATAAGGTTTTTTTTTTATAAGTCATAATTTATAGGTTTCTAAGCGTTTCTTTTTATGCAAGTTTAGTTTTTTTTTTAATTTTCTTGAGCTATTTTACTTCAGTACCTTTGATTTTCTTTTTAGGCAAAAATAATGATGAGCAAGCACTTTGGAGCAAAATCACAAAAAGTCGGGCAAGAAAAGTCAAGTTTCAAGGCAAAAGTGAGATGGCACGGTCGTGCCATCATTTACATTGACCGTGCGCTCATCTTGGGCAAACCGTGCCATTCTAGGCAGTGGGATCACGCACGGTCGTGCGTTCAGAGAGCACGGTCGTGCGCTTGTCCAGTTCTTCAGATTCTGGCGTTTTGGAACTTGGCACGATCATGTTTGTTATGCAGTCAGAAATAATGATTGAAAACTCTTGGTTTTTGCCAATTATTGTTGTGTAATTCATGGTTAATGTTTTGTCTAAGGCTTTAGGCTATAAATAGGGCTCTAATCAGAGTTGTTTCTCATCTTGGAATGAGTGTAAAGTTATTATAGTGAGGTTGTAACTCTATCTTGTTCTAAGCTCAAACATTTATAAAATTTATGCACTTTTACAATTCCTTGCAAATTATTTTATTGTTCTTTACATTTCTGCACTTTACATTTCCGCAATTTTACAATTCATGTCATTTACATTCTTGTCTTTACAATTCATGCAATTTATGTTTAGCCAAGTGTCTACAATGAACTCTTGTGAGTAAACTTGTCTAGTCTTGGGATTGTTGGAAAAGTCTAATAACTAGATCCTAATCAAACCAAGCCTAGACTTTATTTTATATAAAAACCATTTTCCTATCTAATCTCATCGTTTTCTAAACTCAATAGCAAGTGTTGAACGAAGTACCGAACGGAGAAGTTCAACAACTACTATTTCATCATTTCAAATATCAAGTGAAGTATCGAACGAAGAAGCTTGATATTGGAACAAATGAGATTAGACAAGGTGTCACAAAGCTTGATGGCAAAAAGACCAAATGAATAGCTTTGTGAAGCCTTGAGTCCATAAGACTCGTACTTAATGGGTCTCATATAACAATCAACCATGAGAATAGGCGTGGTTGCTATTGAGATACATTCATGTAGCTCGAAAGAGACCATGAATTACCTTAGAGAGTCTTGCTTTTGGAAAATGGATCCAATAGAGAATAAGCTTGACCGATTATTTTCTGTCATTAGATATACCAATAAATCACAAGACGCTTTTTATTTCATTGAATCAAAACTAAATATTTTCCAAACTCAAAACTTTAACTTGTTCAGCTAACATACTCTGAAAATATAATCAGTAATTACTAAACTCCCCGTGGATCGATATTTTTATTACGCGATATTAACCGTGCACTTGTGGTAACATATCATTTTTTAATCTCAAAAAGTTTGTTTTTGTTTGTATGTGTGTTAAAATAGGGTTTTATACATTTGTGTTGTCTGTGGTCCAAAATTTCAAAATTTGTGCTTGAATTTTGATTAGGGTTTTTGCTTTTTTAATGGGTTAAAACAGGTGGACGAAAGATTTGAGTGTGTCATACATCATGCTGGGGAATTTGAGAATTTTCTTGACCTTGAGTATGTAGGTCCAGAGGAAGTAATTGACTGTGACCTAGATTATTGGTCCTATTTTGAATTGTTAGGAAAGTTAAAAGAACTAGGTTACAATATGCTTAAAGCCCTTTGGTATTTTGATCTTGTTTTGGAAGATGGAATGATAACATTGAGAGATGATATGGGTGCTAGAAGGATGATGACTATTGCTCTTCAGAGCTTAACCCATTGATAGAGTATCCATGTATGGAGCCCACTATTAGGAATGAGAATTTAGAAGGTCTCACTAGTGTAGGTCCCATTGTTGAAGGTCCCACTGCTGAAACTATTAGTGGTCCCAACTTAGATGTGGATGAAAATGGGCTTGGCTTGGACTTTAGCTTGGACTTAAATGATGATGACCCACTGTTGGATGAGAATGTGAATGATAATGGACCTAAAGTAGAAGATGTTGGATGAGAATCAGAATCAGATGAGAATGGGGAAGGAAATGTAGAAAATGTTAATGGGCCTGGATTAGAAGATGATGTGAATTAGAATGAGTTTGGAGTAGGGAATGAAAGTGGGCTTGGAGACTATGATGTGAATGAGAATGAGAGTGAAGATAATGCTTTGGATATACGTTTTAATGACTCAAAAATGAGGTGAGTATAGGAGGAAACTTAGACAGTGATGTAGGTAGGAATGGAGTAAATGAAGGCTTAAATGAAGTTGAAACTCAAACTGTTGAAACTGAAACTGTTGTAGGTGAAGGATCTGAGAGGGTTGATGGGTCTGAGAGGGTTGGGGGTAACACTGCTGAGAAGGGGAAAAAGAAGAAGGGAGGATCTGCTAGTCAAAAGAAGGGTAAGAATAGTAAGGGGAAAAAAAGAGAGGAAGACCCAAGAAAAAACAACCAACATAAAATCCTGTGTTTGAAGATGACATCATTGAACAACTTCAGAGGTCTGTTAACATTGAAGGCGAAGCAGGTCAATCAAGTGTAGTTGGGGATAGGGGTTTAAGTGAAGTAGATGACTACAATTCTGATGAGTTGGACAGTCGATCAGACATTGATGAAGATGGCGTGAAGAAACTCAAATTCATAACTTTCAAAATGCCAGATAAGATAAAGGATTATAAATGGGAGGTTGGAACTTATTTTGTGTCAAAGTATGAATTTCAAGAAGCAGTTAGAACTTATGCTATACACGGTGGTAGGGCTTTAAGGTTTAAAAAGAATGATTTGAGGAGAATAAGGGTTATTTGCAAAACTGGTGGTTCATGGGAGGCATACTGTGCTAAAATACCTAGTGAAGAGACATGACAGTTGAGAAACGTTTTAGGGATACATACATGTAGTACAAAATATAGGGTGAAGATGATGAATTCTAAATGGTTAGGTGGTAAACTACACACAAGGGTTAGAGAAAATAGGGAATTAAAGATTTCTACTATAATGGAGAGGGCTCAGCCTAAATGGAATGTGGGTGTCAACAGAAGCAAAGCATATAAAGCAAAAAAATTATGCAGTTGACTTTGTTGAAGGGAGCTTTATATATCAATTCACAAGCTTTGGAGATCAATTCAGAGAATGTATGTATGTTTTAAGGGGTGTAGGGAGAGTTTCTTCAAATGCAGGCCCATCATTGGTCTTGATGGGTGTTTCCTTAAGGGCCCTTATGGTGGAATGTTGTTGGCTGCCATTGGAATGGATCCAAATGACCAAATACTTCCAATTGCATTTGCAGTTGTTGAAGGAGAGACTAAAGAGTCATGAACCTAGTTCTTGGAGCTTCTCATAGATGATTTGGGCGACACAAGACTTTGCAAAACATACACCATAATCAGTGATCAACAGAAGGTATTATTTATAGTATATGTTAATATTACCTATTAAAATTATTTGTTTTGATTTATTCTGTCAAACAGAGACTTTTACCAGCAATTGATACATTGCCTCTTGGGGTTGAGCAGAGGTTTTGTGTGAGACACCTCTACAACAACTTTAGTAAGAAATTCCCTGGAAAAAAGCTAAAAGTGTTGATGTGGAGGGTTGCAAAGGCAACAGACATAAATGCTTGGGAGAGGGAGATGAAGGAAATAAAGGCTATTAGTGAGGAAGCATTTAACTATCTGTGTCAAATTGAACCAAGACATTGGACTAGGTCAGTGTTTAAAGGTGACTCAAAATGTGACACATTAGTCAACATGTCAGAGGCATTTAACTCTGTCATTGTTATTCCAAGGTCCAAACCAGTTGTTTCCATGTTGGAGGACATTAAAGCTTATGTGATGGAAATGTGGGAGATGAATAGGCAGAAAATTGTAAAATTTGCTAATGGTGATGTTTTGCCAAATATAAGGAAGAAACTAGAAAGGGAATCAACTTATACTAATAATTGGCTAGTAAGGTATGAGCAATTTCAACTTTATGCAATTTTAACATATTTCTGGAATTTTGAATAATTGTTTGACATATGTTATTTTTAACTTTCTGCCAAATATCAAGAAGATACCATATGTTCTGTTCTGGAATATATCTGCAATTTTCTGCAGTGGTATTTTAATGCAATGTTTCTACAACTTTCTAACATATGGTATTTTAATGCAATGTTCTGTAATGTTTCTGCAATGTCATATTTCTACAATTTTACTGCAACTTGACAGGCAAGGTGGAGATCATGATTTTCAGGTTACACATATATCAAGTTCTGGTGACAAGTATGTTGTTAATTTGTTGAAGATGGTGTGTGATTGCAGGAAATGGTTGTTGACAGGACTACCATGCTATCATGTCATTTCTTGCATGAAACACAAAAATTATAACATTGATGATTATGTTCCATCATACTACAAGAAAGAGCAATATGCTGCATGTTATTCCAGCATGATTTTTCCTGCTAATGGCCAAAATCTATGGATGATGACTGAATTTGGTGATCTCCAACCACCGCCTGTGAAAAGACAACCTGATAGACCTAAAAAGAAAATGATATTGGATTCAAGTGAGCTGATGAGAGATAACTCACAAATGAAGAGAGCTACATATGGCATAAAGGGTAGTAGGTGCAAGGAAAGTGGTCACGACAAGTCTACATGCAAATTACCCCCACCACCACCTGAAACTGAGACTCAAAATCAAGCAACAATTCAGACTCAAACCACCCAGAACACACCAGTTGAGACTCAAGCTCAGAATACAACAGTTCAGACTCAAGCTCAGAATCCACCATCTCAGGCACAAGCTTCTCAACCCACTGGAGTTCAGAGTCAACAATCTCAGGCACCAACTTCTCAACCCACTGGAGTTCAAAGTCAACCATCTCAGGCACAAGCTTCTCAGATTCCAGCACCTAAGAAAAGAAAGACTAGGGATCAAGTTGCATCTACTCAACCAACACAAGCAAAAAAGACATGAAAAAAGGGGTCAAAGAAGGGATGATCTGCTACTCAGCCAATGTGTGTTCTGATGTAATATTTTGAATGTTTTTTGGATATTTGCTATTAAGCACTAGTATTCTATTAAGCACTTTTGATGTAATATTTAGATTGTGTTTTGGATATGTGCTAGTAAGCACTTTTGATGTAATATTTAGATTGTGTTATGGATATGTGCTATTAAGCACTTTTGACTTATATATAACTTAAGTACTGTTTTGATGTAAGCTTATGAATTATTATAAAATATGCTATAATGCAACTTTGAAGCACTAATTATGACATAAAGTTTCTGTTTATTTGCAAACTTAAGTTTCTGCTTGAATTAAATTTCATTTGCAAACTTAAACACTAACCTATGTGCTATAACTTAAGTTTCTACTTGAATTCTGGTTATGCAATTACTGTCAACACTTTTCAAGAAAATTGCATAACTAGAAAAGTGCTTAATATCTTGAATTCAATAAAATTGCATAACTAGAAAAGTGCTTATAGGCACATATTAACTGAAACATAACATCAACAAACATATATCAATTCAAACCATTGCATTCATTCAGCATACTCAAATCATTACATTCATTCATCAAATCATTACATTCACTCATCATACTAAAACCAATCATTACATTCATTCATCCATCATACTCAAACTAAATTACAAATAATTCAAAATACAACCATTGCTTATTTCAAATAAAATCCACTCAAAATTGATGCGGTTTTGCAAACTAGCATTGTTCCTAACACCAACACAATCCCAAAGCATACAAATCCAAAAATTAGCGCCAATATCAACCATTGTCTTGTTCTTGATAAATCAGTCTTCAACTTCTCATTCTTTTTCTTCAGTTTTTCAATCTTCAATTCCTTATCATCAACTAACTTAAATAAGCTGCATCCTTTGTCACTCGAATTTCTGTAGTTTCTACAACCCCATAATTTCTTCCCACAATTAGGATTCAATGCATCAGTTACAGTTCAAATTACAACTGTTTCTCCACACCTACAATTCGGATTTAACCTTCTTCTCAAACTAGATCCAACATAACCATATGACTATTCGTGAACCCACTGATTTTTTGATGTCTGGTTCGACATTTCAGATGAAGGTGATCACAACAAAGATGAAGGTTGGTTCGAGAATGAAGAAGAAAAAGGAAAAGAATGGTGGAAGAGGAAGAAATAAGGGCCATGATGGAGAAGAAGAGAGAAGGAGGAGATAAGAACCCTAATTTTTGCCAATCTATCCCCTTTTACATTGCAGACATTGATATGCCATGTAATCAAATGATTTGTCCACGTTGGAGAGCCACCTGTGCAAAATTAACGTTTTTTTTAAAAAAAAAAACTAACATAAGGGACCAGATTAGTAAACGGTGGAAGACTTATGAGGACCAAATTGAAAAACTTAATAGTTAGAGGACCAAAGTGAAAAAATAAAATAAGTTAAGGGACCAGATGATCAATTAAACCTAATCTTTAATACTGATCTTCAACCTCCATTGTCTTCAACATATGTACTGGCCGTGAGTACAATGTATGAAACTAGGGTTTCAGAGTCTGTTTAGATCATGCCTTGGGAATGATCCCAAGGTTACTATTTGTAGCCTTCACTTGGGTCTATCCGGTCATAGTTTTGACCCTTTACGATTTGGGCCCAAAACTATGATTAGGGCGCCCTCGTAGGCTGTTGAGGGTGCCCCTAAAGAGTGTCCTTCAGGGAGGTCACCTAGGGTTACTTATGACTGTAAAGTGGGCTCTGCGCCCTCCTGGAGGGCGCCCTAGCCTTATTCCAAGGGTTCACACCCTTGTCTTTAGGATCTCAAGTCCTAAATGGTGAGATCTACGGTCCACAGCCCAACAAGCACGAGTCTAGGTACAAGGCGAAGTGATTAAACTGTTTACGGGGGGGTTTGCCTATGACCTTTTGCCCAGCAAGTGGGGCTTACTAATCACGAAGCTATATGAAAAAAATTTATGAGTACTAGCCCAACATGGATGCTTGCCCAATCATGGGTGCTTAACCCTGCATGGGTACTAGCCCAACACGGATACTAGCCCAACATGGGTATTCACAGCCCAACAAGCACGAGTCTTGGGATAAGGCGAAGTGATTAACCTATGTGTAGAAACGACTCCTTTGAGTATATTAGATCGCCGCGCCGGGACTGGCCCATTGTGGGCGTGATCCCTTTGACTGTTCAGGTTAAGGGCGCGCCTTAGTGGGATCTGACGGCTGACGTGAGGCGACCGTTCGCTCTCGCTGACGTGTTCGCATCACAACGGTTCTTGGAAATCGTGCCAACTTAAGTGACGTCATCTGCGCGTTTTCCCAGGCTTTGTACTTCGAACTGCTTCTCGGATCTACTTTCCCTGTCCCCTGTTCAGTCTTTGCCTTTTCACTTTCTCCTCTTTTCTCACTCGAAAGCGTATATCCTCCACAAACCGTTAATAGTTTCGAGAATCATCGCTCTCTCCAAAACCAGATTATTCCTTTTCTCCTTGCCGCTTTCTTTCATACAAAACAGGTAATCCTTTTTCGAATTCATCCTCTGTACGTTAGATTTTCGTTTTTGTATTTCGGGTTAGGATATGGCAGTTATCAGAGAGTGTGATAGGTAGGGCAACGTAATATCTCCGGCCAATTCGGAGGAGAGGAATATGTTATTGAGAGAGGCGGTTAAACTTGCGAAGCGATCGGATGGAACCACCGATTGGGTTGCTTTTGAAAATGCCTATTATGGCCAGTCTGTTTTAGGAGAATTTTCAAGCGATTCGAGCGATAGTGAGGGGAAAGATGATAGTGGGAATTCGTCTGATTGCATTATTCTTTCTGTTCGTCCTAGGTCCCCCCCACATGAGAGAAACTCGCTGTATGGCGTCTGCTAGTAGTTCGGGACAAGGGGATTTTGCTGGCGAAGTGTTGCGCTCGGAGTCCATGTATATGGATCCTCAGCGAGTGGCGCTTTTTCGAAGCAAACTTAGTGTTTCCTCGACAGGATTCGAAAAAGACGTGATTCTTGAGCCCTGCCGCCCTGGTGAGAAAGTGTATTTACGGATGCCAAAGGGTATAGCTCATGAGTTCTTCTATATGTACACGGCTGTCTTTGAAGATTTGGGCGTGAAGTATCCCTTCACGCCCTTCGAAGTAAGTGTTCTGAAGTGGTTAAACGTGGCGCCTTCGCAGCTGCAGCCCAACAGTTGGGCGTTCATCCGGGCTTTTGAGATCGTGTGTGAGGGTTTAGGCTTTGAACCCTCTGCTGGCTGCTTCTTTAGTTTTTACGGTACTAAGGGGGTAGACAGGTTGTCCTGGGTGTCTGTTGGCGCCCATCATGGAAAACGGCTGTTTCCACCTTACGCTTCCCATTACAAGAATTGGAGACAAACCTTCCTTAGGACGAGGGGGAGAGGATTGTGAGGACGCCGCAGTGCGCGTACAGGGCGAGTTAAAATTTCCGATCTGCTGGATGAGTTCTCCGGCCTCCATTACCGGGTTTGCTTACGAGAAGTTGAGTGAGTATGAAAAAGATGTCGTTTGTTTCTTGGACAGGATGCTGCCCATGGATATCCGGGAGTTGCTGAATAGGGAGGGGAATGTCGATAGCTTAGAGACTTATTTGCGTGAGTTGATTTCGTAACCTTACCTGTTTGGCTTTTTCTGTTATTAACTTGTGTATTTTGTCTTTGACTTGTAGAATCAATGGCGCCTTTGACTGCTGCGGAGAGGAAGAAGTATTTGGACGAGATGAAGGCCAAGAAATCGGTTGGGGTATTGGTCGCCAGCGATCCTTCTGGGCTTATCCTTTGCAAGTCTAAAAGGAAAGTTGAGGTTGTTCTTGATGCTCAACCTGAGTGTGACGTTGTCGCTGAAGTGGCGCAAGAGAAAGGTCGAGAGAAGAAGAGGAAGAAGGCGCCATATGGGGAGGAGAAGATGATAAGAGAGAGGAGGTCCAAGAAGGCGCATTCTCGTCCTGCCGCTGAATTTGCTGGTCCCAGCCGGGAGGTCCAATCTTTTTGGGACAAAGACTTCAATTATAGAGCTTTTGTGAAAGAAAAAATGGTTTTTAATCCTGATGATGTGGAAGCTGGGACACAAAACTCCGTTCCCTTTATGACGAGGGATGTGGGTGTAAGCTGTTTGCGGTCTATTATGCTCCTGATGGCCGTGGATTGCAAGCATGAGGAGTTGGTGCATAACAGAGAAACGCTATTGGGTAAGGTGAGGTTGCTGGAGAAGGAGTTGCAGGACATCCAAGAGAGTAAGGAGAAAGAGATTTGGGAGGCTAAAGAAGCGATGAGGTCTGAATGTGAAGAACGTCTTAGTGATCTGAAGATCGGTCATAACGCCGACTTGGCTGGGAAGGACGCGGTGATTACTCAGCTGAGGGGTGAGGTTGCCTCAGGAGGCGAAAGAGAAAAGGCGTTGAAGGTTGATCTCTCAGAGGCCAAAGGCGAGCTAGCTCTGTCCTTTGAGAGTGGTTTTGATTGTGCAAAAGAACAGGTTGCTTTTCTTCATCCAGGCGTCGACCTCTCGTCTCTAGATTCTTTTAAGATTGTAGTAGATGGCGTCCTAGTGGACGAACCATAGTTTGTTGTAATTTTTAATTTACTTTGAACTCAGTACTCCTCTTTGAATTTGTAATGGTGCGTTGGTTTCCTTTAAGCTTTTCGTCTGTTCCTTTTATCTTCGAATTTATTCATTTTGGAAAGCACCTCTTGGGCGGTAACATGGCGTGGTGGTAAATTGCTTTGTTTGTTTCATAATAATGTTGATGATTGTGGGGTGTTTCTTTTGGCGCATGACGCTTTAGGGCCCCTTTAGAGGGTTGAGGACTTAAGTAACGATCTTGTTCTTGGTTCACGAAGTCTTAGAGCCCTCATTGGGGTTAAGGAATTAGGTGACGATCTCATTTTCGGCTTACGACACCTTAGAGCCCTCATTGGGGTTAAGGAATTAGGCGACGATCTCATTTTCGGCTCGCGATGTCTTAGAGCCCTCTTTGGGGTTAAGGAATTAAGCGGAGATTTCTTTTTAAGCTCACGACGTCTTAGAGCCCTCATTGGGGTTATGGAATTAGGTGGCGATCTCGTTTTCGGCTCGCGACGTCTTAGAGCCCTCATTGGGGTTAAGGAATTAGGCGGCGATCTTATTTTCGGCTCACGACGTCTTAGAGCCCTCATTGGGGTTAAGGAATTAGGCGACGATCTCATTTTCGGCTCGCGACGTCTTAAAGCCCTCTTTGGGGTTAAGGAATTAGGCGGCGATTTCTTTTTAAGCTCACGACGTCTTAGAGCCCTCATTGGGGTTAAGGAATTAGGTGGCGATCTCATTTTTGGCTCGCAACGTCTTAGAGCCCTCATTGGGGTTAAGGAATTAGGTGGCGATCTTATTTTCGGCTCACGACGTCTTAGAGCCCTCATTGGGGTTAAGGAATTTGGTGGCGATTTCTTTTTAAGCTCACGACGTCTTAGAGCCCTCATTGGGGTTAAGGAATTAGGTGGCAACCCCGTTGGGGTTAACGAATCATATGGCGCACCTTTTGCAAGTCGACGCTGTCTGTCTTGTTCCGGTGATGTCTGTAATATTGGAGTCAAGGCAGAGATAAAAGTAAACAGAAATTGGTGCCTCATTAAAAACCTCATCTTTCGCTGGGAAAAGAGTGCTCCCTTATTCCTCTTCATTAGTAGCTTGCCAATTCGAGTGGGCGCGACGACCTGCCTTAGGACCAAATATCCCTCCTTCATGTCCCTTGGGATTACTTTTGAATTGTACCGGCGGGCTGCTCTTTGTTTTGCGGCGAATTCACGGATGTGGGTGGCCTCTCGTACCTCATTGATCATATCTATTCCGCATAGCAAGCTTGTCTCATTAGCTTCTTCCGAGAAGTTTTCGCGACGCCATGTTGGCGTGTCAATTTCTACGGGCAGCATAGCGTCGGCGCCGTATACCATAATGAACGGGGTTTCCTTGGTTGTCGAGTGGGGCGTCGTGTGATATGACCAGAGCACCTCATGTAACTGTTCAGCCCAAAGTCCGTTGGCGTCGTCGAGCTTCTTTTTGATGCCGTTCAAGATTACCTTGTTTGCACATTCGGCTTGTCCGTTTGCTTGGGGGTGGATGACTGAGACAAACTTCGATTGGATTCCGAGTTGGTTGCAGAAGTCTACCACCTTGGAGCTGGAGAACTGAGTCCCGTTGTCTGATACGATAACTTTGGGTAGCCCAAACCTGCATATTATTTCTTCCAGTAGAAATGTATCACTCTGTCCGCCGTAATCTTGGCGACCGCTTTGGCTTCAACCCACTTGGTAAAGTAATCAACTCCGACTATGAGGAACTTGAGTTGTCCGGGTCCCAATCGGAATGGACCCACAATATCCACTGCCTACTTGTGAAAAGGCCATGGGGAAAAGACTGAGGTGAGTTCGCAAGCAGTGGCGTGCTTCTTATCAGAGAATCTCTGGAACTTGTCACACTTTCTTACAAAGTCGGCGCTTTCTTGGATCATTGTTGGCCAGTAGTAACCTGCTCTTAAGAGTTTTGCGGCCAGGGATCGCCCGCCGATGTGGCTTCCGCACACTCCTTCGTGCACTTCTAAGAGGACGAGGTGAGTCTCGTTTTCACCTAGGCACCTGAGCAGAGGCATTGCCTTGCCCCTCTTGTATAATTTGCCAGCGACCATGCAATACTTTGAGGCCTTCTTTCGTATTTGTAGTTCTTCCTCCTCGCTTTTGGGATTAAACGCTCCTGTGAGATATTTGATAAGCGGCGTCATCCACCCCTCCTCTTCGTTCTCCACGATGCCTACTTCCATGATTTCTGTGCTAAGGGTTGCCAGCACCTCTTGGATGACCGTTCTGTTGTTTCCCGGGCGTTTGGTGCTGGCAAGTTTAGACAAGAGATATGCTCTTGAATTCTGCTCCCTTGGAACATAGATTGCCTTGAAGAACTTGAAGGTGGAGGCTAAACTGTTGACTTTTGCTAAATATTTAATAAGTTGATTATCCTTTGCTTGGTATTCCACGGTAATTTGACTTGTCACCAACTGGGAGTCGCTCTTCGCTCTTAAGTTTTCAGCTCTCATCTCCTGTGCTAACTTCATGCCCGCCACGAGGGCTTCATACTCCGCCTGGTTGTTGCTCGCCTTGAATTCGAATCTAAGCGATTGCTCAATGATTAGGCCCCCCGGTCCTTCCAACACTATGCCGGCTCCACTGCCTTTGAGGTTTGATGATCCGTCGACCGACAATAACCATACGAAGGGGGCGATTTCTTCCACTGGGGATGAAAATTCTACTAGGAAATCGGCCAGAACCTGCGACTTTATGCTACCTCTGGGAAGATATTGAATGTCATATTCAGATAATTCTACCTCCCAGGATACCATTCTTCCCGCGAGGTCTGGCTTCCCGAGTACTTGCTTGATGGGGTAATTGGATTTGACAGTGACTTTGTGTCCTTGAAAATATGGGCGCAATTTCCTCGCCGTTGTTACTACTGCTAGAGCGAGGCGCTCTATTTTCTAGGTATCTCAGTTCTGCCCTCTTGAATACTTTGTTCACAAAATAAACTGGCTTTTCGCCCTCGTCAGAATCTTGCACGAGGACGGAACTCATGACGTTCTCTGATATAGACAGCTACAGGAAAAGGACGGCGCCCGCATCTGGACGATGTAAAACTGGCGGGCTAGAGAGAAACGTCTTTATCTTTGCGAAAGCCTCCTCACATTCTTCGGTCCATTGAAAAAGTTCCTTCTTCATTATTGAGGCAAAGAAAGAGAAAGCTTTATCGCCGGCACAAGATAAAAACCTGGAAAGTGCCGCGAGCCTACCTGTCAACTGCTGCACTTCTTTGATGTTAGAGGTGCTTCTCATGTTGATTATCGCTTGACATTTGTCAGGGTTTGCTTCGATACCGCGCCTGGTCAACATGAAGCCCAGGAACTTTCCTGCGTGAACCCCAAAAGAGCATTTGGCTGGGTTGAGGCGCATGTTATATGCTCGGACCTGATCGAAGATCTCTTCCAAGTCTTTTGAATGACCTTTATCTTGTTTTGTTTTCACCACCAAGTCGTCGATATAGACCTCCAAGTTCTTTCCGATTTGCTCTGCGAAGGTGGTGTCCATCAATCTTTGAAAAGTAGCGTCGGCGTTCTTCAAGCCGAAAGGCATGACTTCGTAGTGATAATTTTGGTGGTTGGTCATGAAAGCGGTTTTTGGGGCGTCGAGAGGATCCATCTTTATTTGATTGTAACCGGAGTACGCGTCCATGAAACTTAGGGTTTGATATCCTGAGGCGTTGTCAATAAGGTGGTCGATATTTGGGAGGGGATAAGGGTCTTTTGGACAACGGTGTTTAAATCGGTGTAATCGACGCACATGCGCCATTTTCTGTTAGATTTCTTCACGAGGACGACGTTGGCCAGCCATGTAGGATATTTGATCTCACTTATGAAACTGGCATCTCTTAGTTTAGCGACTTCTTCATCTACTGCTTTCCTCCTCTCCTCGCCTAACTTCCTTTTGCGCTGAGCGACCGGCTTCACTCCCGGGTGTAGAGCGAGGTGGTGGCATACGATGGCAGGGTCTATGCCGGGCATATCTGATGGTTGCCAGGCGAACAAGTCTAAGTTCTTTCTCAGAAGATCCACCAGACTTTGCTCTTCGGCGGGATTTAGAGAAGTCCCCACCTTGGTTGTTTGATGTGGTTCTGGGCCTATTGTGACTTCTTTCAGGTCTTCCGTGGGTTCAAGGCGCTCGTTCTGGAATTCTTCCCTTGGGTCTAAGTCGATTGCATTTACTTGGTGAGCCTTACCACTGTTGGCTCCCTTTCCTTCCATGGTTGCTTGCAAGGCTTCGTTATGGCTACGAAGCTGCCAGATCTGTTGCTGTATTGCTTCTACCGCCTTTGGGTCCATCATCAGCGGCGGCGATGGTGGTCGTTTGGGTCGGTTATGAAGGTTTAGGTCGATGGTTGAAGATTAGCGGTTAGGATCGAAAATGTTAGAGAGAGGATTGGTTCCTGCACGAAGAACAGGTTAGGTTTAGCGTTTGATGAGGGTTAGGGTTGAATCACGGCGGATTCGGAAGTTTCAGGGTTGCTCCTGAGAAATACGGTGGATTCACGGCGTCCTGATGGTTTTCAGAGGCCGCGGATCGACCGCCTTTTCGTCGGAGATGGTGGCTAGGTTAGTTTTACCGCAGCCCCACGGTGGGCGCCAACTGTACTGGCCGTGAGTACAATGTATGAAACTAGGGTTTCAGAGTCTGTTTAGGTCATGCCTTGGGAATGATCCCAAGGTTACTATTTATAGCCTTCACTTGGGCCTATCCGGTCATAGTTTTGGCCCTTTACGATTTGGGCCCAAAACTATGATTAGGGCGCCCTCGTAGGTTGTTGAGGGCGCCCCTAAAGAGTGTCCTTCAGGGAGGTCACCTAGGGTTACTCATGACTGTAAAGTGGGCCCTGCGCCCTCCTGGAGGGCGCCCAGCCTTATTCCAAGGGTTCACACCCTTGTCTTTAGGATCTCAAGTCCTAAATGGTGAGATCTACGGTCCAACATATATATTTCCTGCAATTACCCATCTCCTCTGTTGTAGCATCTAAAAATGGGTGACGAAAGAAAAAAAAGCATAGTCATCAATTCCCTTTCCTGCTTCTTACTTTCTTGCAATTACCCATGTCATGCCTCATGTTTTCTCTCTCCATGGTCTCCGAACTATCCCTTTTCAGCTTCCTCGTTCTTTCGGGTCACCACTTCCGGCCACCTTGAACATGCTCAAGAAAAACAAACATTGTAAGTTTTAGATTGAAACCTAAGGGGGGTGTGAATTAAGTTTTTGACTTTTTCAGATAATTTTTGTGAGTTTAGTGTTCTTGATAATTTTTTCAGAAAGTTATTATGAAAGTCTGAATGGAAATGCGGAAAAATAAAAAGTAAGGGAAAGAGAAAGAACACAAAGAAATTATAGTGGTTCCCCTATAGGTACATCCACTCCCTTCACACCCCGCGAAGGAATTCACTATGTTAGAATCTTTGTTACAAACAATCTCACCCCAAGACCCCCTAACAATCTTTCTAACATATACCAGATAGCACCCCACTATCTTTACAATAATTCTCACCAACAATGACAAGAAAACTTTACAACAATGTAATTGAAGAATAACAAATGTATGGTTGTATATTTTTATCAATATCACTCTTAAACAAATGGACTTAGTGCTCAGAAAAACTTTTCTTTATGAATGAAAAAGAATGAACAAAGTTTTTCCAAGAATGAGAATTTGAATGCAAGTACAAGTGATATTGAATTTCACAATTGAGAGTTTGAAAATTGCTGTGTGTATCTAAATTGCTTTGATTCTCAATTGAATTTATAGAGGCTAAAAAGATGTTTTTGAACAATACTATTTTTTTTAAAAAAAGGTTACCAATGAATCAACACATATTTGAAATGGTACCTATTCATAAAAAATGAGTATGAAATTGAGAATGAAGAGCTTTTAACCAAATATGGCCATAAAAAAATGGCCGTTAGCTTTGAAAATGAAACTAGCATTGAAATCAATTTTGCCATGAAATTGTAGTAAAACTGTCAACTGAAATGCACTAATAATTGTTCATAGAAATGAAAAACAATTCATTCTCTTTCCGTTGACACTTTAATGCAGCCGTTGGAAAAAATGTTGATTTGAAAAATCTGATTAAGGCATGTATAATAAATAATTATGCCTACAAAGTAACAAAGATAAAGGTGCTAAAACAAAATTATTTGTGGCATAATTGGTCATTTGATTTTTCAAAAACAAAAACGACTTTTCTAATCAAAAATATTTTTATGCAAAAATATTTTAATGCAAAATCACATTTAAATAAAAAACATTGTGTGTGATTTATTTTCTTGAGATTTTTAGGCATCGCTTCATATGGTGTCTTAGAAAAAATGTTTGTAATTATTTTCTAAGCATTCTAAGTTGTTCCATAAGTTAAGAATGATAAATCAAAAAATAATTTGCCATACTTACAAAGTGTATAACCAAGAAGCCTAGACACTAATCTTCATTCTTAATCTTCATCTTGTGCCTCCATAGTTTTTCTTCTTTTGTGATGTGAATTTGTTATCATCAAAACACAACCAAAGTTAGAAGGAAATCTTCTTCACAAACATCATATTTGTGTTCTTCATCGTGAGATCTTTCTATTGTTCTACTTCTTCTTGCATTCTAGGCACCTTCGCCGGAGAACCACCACACACCACCGCGGGCTAGTTTTCCTGTCACAACTTCCGGCCACCTTGAACATGCTTAAGTGAACATGCTTAAGAAAAGCATATATCAGATTTGTATTCTTCATTGTTGGATCTTTCTATTGTTCTACTTCTTCTTGCATTTTGGACACCTTCATCGGAGAGCCACCACACACCACCGTCGGCTAGTTTCCGGTCATCACTTCCGGTTGGAATTAAAAAGCAAAATTGAAAGACAGAAGGGACAGTTGATTTGATCGCTGGTGGTGGTGGGTTAGGCATCAAATGTGTCAAAAAATGCATAAACAATTAAATGCCTCAAAGAGTAATAAAAACGTTTAAAAACATTAAATGTGTCAAAAAATGCAGAAACAATCAAATGCCTCAAAAAATAATAAAAACGTTTAAACACATTAAAATTAGTTGATGCATTATACGATGGGATTAAAATTGAGACGATGGTATCCTTTTTAATTCTTCTGGAAAAAAATGGGACAATAGGTTTGATGTTGGTGGTGGTGTGGCATGAAGGAGAAAGAATAATGTTGGGAGATGATGTGGAAGAATGGTATGGTGCTGAGGGACTATGCTAAATGAGTGTTCTTTATTTGATCTAGTTGTTAAAATTAACTTTCTCATGGTGGGAAACTCTTACCCTTTCCCATGTTAAATGCCACCTGTCTTATGATATCATGCTTTATTGGCTTTCGCGTTCTCCATACCCAGCTAGGTAGCTACATGTAACATGTTGTCTTCCTTTTTCATTTTTTCATTTTTTAATATCTAACATGAAACGTTCTGTTTACACTTGACACTTCAACCAATCAATGAAAATTTGGGAGGAGAGAAATTGTATTATTTTCTCCGATAAAAAACCTATGGTTATTATACCTTGTCAGAAGATATTAAAGTCATCTCTTGAAGGCGGTTTTAAGTTTTAACTACAAGAAAAAGACCTTGCTTATCCTATGAGTGGTTTTCAAACTTTTTTGCTTGTCTTTTTTTTTACCTTCTTGTTTTGGTTCTTGGTGGGTCGAGCTCGAATACCCCTAGTACTTCTCCAAATTTTATTGGTCAATTGCTAATTCTACTTTTCCTATTCATATCTCATATATTACATTATCTCATATACTATAGTTTGCCGTAAAAAAAAAATGAAAATTTGATCTAAGGTGGCTAGCATCCAACAATATAGTGAACTAAAGTAGAAGAGTTATCTATATTTAATGACCGATATATTTCGAATATGATTACCCATGGTAAAGGAAGCCTTGTTTTTTAACTTTGTCTCTTAGTTTTTTTACTATTGAAATGTGGCTATGCGGCAACTGAGCTTGCTTAAATTGAAAGGATGGAGTTTTAGCATGCAATACAAATTTCATGGAATTTAATCATTGAATTTTTTTTATCACCCAATCTCACAATAAGCTAGTAAGCGCAAATAAAAAGTTAATAAATTGGTGAGACCAAGTATAGGTTGTTTATCGATTGCTTAAATGTCATGTGGCAATCCAAAAAAGGAACTAATCTAAATTGGTTAAGGTTGTTTATTGTAACTCAACAATCCAAAAAAAATCTTTCATTGAAGATGCTCTTAGAATCAATTAGCAATTTGTCATATTCAACCACATGTATTTTCACCATTACAAATGGAACTAATCTAAATTAGCATTTTTTTTAGTCATTTTAGCTACACTAAATTTTCCATCTTAAATAAAATAGTTTGATCAATAGGGAATATTTTCAGTTAATGAAAATTAGTTCAGGTAAGCTTTGATTCGGGGTCAATTTACTCTTTACAACACATAAATTAGTACATGATGAAATTACCAAATATCAAAGGGGTAGCCTAATATTAAGTCTTCTAAGCCATATTGAATGAAGAATCATATGAAACACATCAAATGGTTTGGCTGGTGGATTCAACACAAAATGTCTTTGAACTTTCAACACCCTCCTATGCAATTTCAAGTATTTGGCATGTGGAACACTTTTCAGTATTGTCTTGATTTCACTTATCCTCCTTGATGGAATATGCAATGAAAATTTGCTCCAATCAAGAACATCACTAAAGGGTAATTGATAGTTATCCGAAACAATCACAGGGACACATCCAGTGTTTATAGACTCCACAAGTCTAGGACTAGCTACTTCATAGCCACTTGGACACAAGCAAAACTTGCTTTTTCCCATGAGGTTATAGTAGTCAAGGTTTTTTGGAAGATATTCATACACTTGAACTTCTTTATCTTTTCCTTTCCAATGATCAAATAATGTCTTTCTAATCATACCATGTTCCCCTCCAGCAAAAAAAGCAAGTATAGAACGATTATTGGGGTCTTGGCTAGGAATTGGTGAGCTCAACTTGTAACCTCGTAGGTTCATTTCAGGCATTGAGACATCTCTTTTAGGATCAAACCCTTCAGAAGTGTTGGCATTGCATAACACTCTTATTAAGTTCTTGAAAAGCTCTTTACCTGAACTCTTTCTTGAGATATCTGGTGCCTGCAACAAATTAATTACTATCCATCATTAAAAAGTGAGTAGATCAGCATTTCCGTAATAAAAATGTAAGGATCTAGCAATATAGTAACACATTACTCTTTAAAATTAAAGATCAATCAATTTAATCTTTCCACTAAAATGTAAATTATTTTTTAACATTCATTAAAACCAATGAAAGACCATTTAACTTGATTAGTCTCTTTGTTGAATAAAAAAAAGCATAGAACTTTAAAATTGTGGTGATAAATTTGGAAAAGGGACTAAATTGTTCAACATTATTCAATTTAACAGACTAAATTGATCGAACCTTACAATTTCAAACACATGTTGCACTCACAATTCATTTATATACTGCACTCGCAATTCATTTATATACATGATATATCTTTAGGATTCAATTCTCATGCACTATGAATAAAAAAAAAAGTATACATATGCATTCAATCTCATATCATCATTATACAATTTTGTTATGTTAACTCCTACAATTTCTTCACAATTATCTACGTAGTAATAAGATATTGTTAAATTTATGTGTGAATCTTTTTTTACACTCGCTATCGGTTAAACTCATATTTTATAAGCATAATAAAATATAAGAATTTTTGACGTGTAAGATGGCAAGTGTTACCCAATCATGACAAGATACTAGCAAATGATCTGCTCCTTTGCTCCTATTCCAGTATGTATATTTGTGAGCTATGACGTTGGTATAATCAATGGTGACATGCATGAGTTGATCCCTAGAGTAGGTGGTGAGAGGATTGTATAGATAGTGCACGATGTTTGCAACACTTAAGGGTAGCATAAAGACATGAGCCTCATCTGGATTGTGGGTCGAAAATGGACTCAATCTATTCTCAATTTCAGTCATGAAATGTCCCTCGATGCCGTAAATTGAACTCATGGGCCCATCATGGACTAATGGTGGTTCACCTTCTTTGTAAGTCCACACTTTGAATCTCTTCAACATCTCTTTGTGACTTCTGAAGAATTTAGAACGTGCTATGAAAGTTACAGTCATGACCAAAATAAATAAAAAAAGTGGTACATAGTAATGACTTATGATATATGGTCCCATGTATAGGGACTACCAAAAAGGGACTATTCACAAGCGTGAAGAGTGAAGAATGGTGACTTTTTTTAATGTTCATCATAGCGAAATTTTTTGGGACAAAATATTTATGATGAAGATTTCAAGTGCAATTCAGGGACTAATAATCCACCGTGCACGAGAAGGCAGCACTCAAAATGAAGAAAAGATTGAAGTGAACGCCAAGTCATCCCCCAACTCGTTAATGTATGTATATAAGATAAGATTTCTTTTTTGACAAAAGTGATTAAAGTATATGATGAATCACTCACTATTGTTATTTTTTGGGAGTTTATTTTTCACCCCATGTAAGCATATGTTTGTTTTCACGGTGAAATCCCATAGATGTGCTGTGAAAAGGAAGATAAAAAAAGATACTTTTGACTTGAATGCGACTTGAAATTTTAAATCAAGTAGAGCATAAGTTACTTTGAAAATATACTTTTAAAAAAAAATGGTTTTTATGTTCTCTAGAAGTATATTTTTGGACAGAAAACAATTTTTCTGTCAGGGAGTATAATTTCTAACATGTGGTTTTTAAAAAAATATGAGAGGTGGCAAAAGAAGGTCTATTATGTTTTGAACCTTATTCCAATCGAGTATTGATTTTTTTTAATCTTTTGACAAAAAAAAATATTTTTAATCAAATGCATTTAATGAAAAAAGATGGTTAAAATTTGCATAAAAATGTGATAAAAAATGTTTATTTGAAGGGGTAAAGAAAAAGATAATTGAAACTTAATAAAATAACGTTACAATAATATAAAAAACGTTCATCACATTACAGTAAGAAACATTATAATGTAAAACGTTTTTATATACACGTCAAATTAAATCACACATCAATGACATTTTGCTATTAGATCTAAAATATATCCACAACAAATATCCATATATGTTGAAGAAAATAATTATTGTAGTACTAGCTAATAATACATACAAATACAATTTTATTTGAGAAAAAAAGTAATTTCAAACTCTTATAATAATTAATAGGGAAAACTATACGCCCCCAATATCTCTAAGGCCCCTAAATATACATCCGGTATGAGGAGATATTAGGGAGCCTAAAGAGAAACTATAGATACGTATTCAGAGGGTCTTAGATATTTGGGGTTTACATTCAAATATTCAAACTCTTATAATTGGTGTAGCCCTTTTAACTATTCCAACACCTATTTTAATTTCTCCAATATATGTAGCCCTATAAATTAAATTTACATCAACGTTTCATCAACAACAAACAAAAGAGTATCAGACGCGACATGAAATTTTTTGATGAAACAATAAAATCATATATATGAAATTAATAATTTGATCATGTTAATTAAAAGTGTATATGTATAGTTACTTAACTGATGAAAGGCAAAAGCATTTCTGTAAACGCATCCTCTGGGGACAAAATCTTCTATCTCTGATGTGATTGTGAAATTCCGTCTTTTTATCGCTCTTCGAATCGCCGCTCTTGCATCACCCAACTCTTGTTCAATTCTCACTAAACTGTTTTTCCCCTTCTGCTGCACCACTCATGCATATTGCATGCATGTAATTAACATATAATTCAGTAATAACACGCATAAAGGTATATATGGTTCTACAAAAAATGTAATGATATATATATATATATATATATAACATGTTATCATGATTCATGTCATGCATATGCATTCAATTCAATATTTATATAAAGAAAAAGGACAGACTTTGATGATAGTATGACGGGGTTTTATTTTGGTAGCACCAGCAGATGATGATGACAAGGGAGCAGCTTCCAGAGTTTTGAGATTGTTTGTTGGAGGTAAGTGGTTGATGGTAGGCAATAGAAGAACTAAGTCGTTTTGATAATAAACGAAGAAAATAATGATGAACAGCGTTACGGGAAATACAAGCCATGAGTAGTTATTCATTATCAAGGTTGCTGCCATGGTTATTTTGTTTCTGATTAGTTTGGTGATAGATAGTTCACTAGTATTTTTGTTTTTAATTGGTTCAGTAATATATTGCTCTCTCTTTCTCTCTCTTGGTTTGGCTCCTATGATAAGCTAGCTAAGCTATGTTAATTAGTAGTACAAAGGAATTAGGGAATGGGAAGAGAGACATGGCAGTGGACATGGGGGATTGTTGAAATTAATACTCCTATATGCTAAGATATGAGAATGACCAAACTATAACCCTTCTCATGGTTGGTTAAGAATAGTTGGTCAATGATTCATGAAACGTTTTTTGAATGAGATCATGTAGGAGGCACTTAATTATGTATTTTTTTTTACAAAGCACTTAATTATGTATAAGCGCTTAATTATGAAATTAATAATTTGATCGTTTCATAATAATAATAATATACGTATATGCATAATTATAATTATGTATAAGCACTTAATATATATATAAGCGTTTCATATGAGCTTATCAAAGCACTTAATTATATATTTGAGCGTTTTTCTAAAATGTATATATGAAAATGTTTTTTTCACTTTCTCATTTCCTTGTCGACACTTGACACCTGAAATCAAATCAAGCAATTTCATGTGTTTGACATTTAATGAAATGAACTAATTTTTATTTTTAGTTTCTTAATAATAATAATTAAAATAATATGATAATTTGTAATATCCTATATTTTAACGAACCAAACAAATATGGATACAAATCAATATCTTAATCCATATTTTTAATATTTAAAATTTTGCCAAATAAATTTGGTGTAATTAAGTTTCCAAATAATTTTTGTCAAAAAAAAGTTTCCAAATAATTTATTTTGTTATGATTTCCTTAACAAAAAAAACGTGAACTAATTTTTATTTTTTAGTTTCATAATAATAATAATAATAAATATAATAAAAATGATGTGATACATTTTTAATATCATATATTTTAATGAATGCTAAATACAAATCAATGTCTTAATTCATATTTTAATATTTTGAATTTTGCCAAATAAAATTGGTCAAAACAAATTTGATGTAATTAAGTTTCCAAATAATTTATTTTGTTATGATTTCATTAACAAAAAAAACATGGATTAATTTTTATTTTTAGTTTCATAATAATAATAATAATGTGATACATTTTTAATATCTTATATTTCATTGAATGCCAAACAAATATGGATATAAATCAATATCTTATTCATATTTTAATATTTTAAATGTTGCCAAATAAAATTGGTCAAAGCAAATTTGGTATAATTAAGTTTCCAAATAATTTATTTTATTATGATTTCCTTAACAAATAAAAAATGTGGACTAATTTTTATTTTTAGTTTAATAATAATAATAATGTGAAAGATTTTTAATATCTTATATTTTATTGAATGGCAAACAAATATTTATACAAATCAAGTTATGGTCAACCTATTCTTTAACAATTTCGGTTACGGAAAAAGAGTTAATGAATTATTGCCAAAAAAAAGGATCCAAATCATTTTATTAATTAATTTTTAATCATTGCCAAATAAAAATGGTCAAGTTAGTACTTTTAATGGTGAAAACTTTACTTTTAGTGGTCAAATTAATATTTTCTTAATGTACTTTAATTGTTGCCAAATCAAAATATTTCTTATACGTTAATGGATTATTGGCAAATCAAAATGGATCCATTTTTTTCTTCCAGAAAACGTTGTAGGAACATGATAGGGATTAAGAAATTATGATTATTTTACAAAATTACCTTGTGAAATAGACTATAAAAATTGTCTATTTACCTTTATAAAATATAATAAAAAATGGTATTAAAAATTAAAATGTTTATATACTAATTAATTTTTATATTTGTATGGTAAATTTGAATAATTTCTGAATTGAATTCTTCTCTATTTGTATGGATATTACTTCTTTAATAATATTTTAAAGATAATTACCCCAAAAAAATTATTCTAAAGATGATTGCTAATTTGTACGAACAAATCACTACACGAATATTACAAACGATAATTGTTACTCTCTGTCTCAAATTATAATTCGTTTTAGCCATTTTACACGTATTAAAAATGTAATTAATTTTGTATGGAAAAAAGATATTATAAGTTGTTTTACAAAATCGTTCTTAATAAATGATATGAAAAAGATAAATTAAAGAATTGAAATAAAAGAATGTAATAATAATAAGAGTATAATTGAAAAAATAACATTAATATTTTATTGGTATTGTAAAGCAACTTAAAATTTATGATTATTTTTTTCTTTCAAAAACGACTTATAATTTGAGAGGCAAGGAGTATATGTTACAGCATATGTATCACAAAACACACGAAAGTATTACATTTTTTTTTGTTAAAGCATGAGAAAACATGAAATAATTGTGAAACTGACCAGTCAAATTAATTCGTTAATTTTCTGTGAAGTTATTTTCAGTGACAAACATTTTCCATAATGAATTAACTAAAGTTGTTAATTTTATTTTCTTAAAACAAAAACTAAATAAAGAGAAAAACTTTGAGATCAATGGTAAATTGGTAATCCTACATTTTTCACAATAGTAGTGATGGAGACTTGATCACGGGTCTCCGTGGAATTCTGAGTGGACCTTAATTCTTCGGTTAATTGCAATAGCTTAATCATTACTTATAATGTGGAGACATTCACCTTTCAATCTCATTACCCACCAGCACTGAGCAGAAAACTGATACATATGAGTGAACACCCAACACAAGATGTGCAAGGTGACCTAGAAAGATATAGGAGAGAGAACCCCAAACAAAACAAGCAACAAAGGGGAAAAATAGCCAAAAATCTAACCAAGGCTAAACAAAAACCAACACACCAGGGGCCTGAAAACAGAACCAGCCCCCACGCCACAACAACTCTAAACCCACTCACACTAACTCACTGATAACACAAAAGCCAAACACGCTAGACTCCACACAAACCACACAGAACCGAAAACACCAGAGACCAAAAACACACCAACAGCATGCCCCTGCACCCAAACAAAACAAGCAACAAAGGGGAAAAATAGCCAAAAATCTAACCAAGGCTAAACAAAAACCAACACACCAGGGGCCTGAAAACAGAACCAGCCCCCACGCCACAACAACTCTAAAACCACCCACACTAACTCACTGATAACACAAAAGCCAAACACGCTAGACTCCACACAAACCACACAGAACCGAAAACACCAGAGACCAAAAACACACCAACAGCATGCCCCTGCACCCAACCTCAAGCCGATCGCTTCACAAACAACAATCCAAAACCAGTAGAGAAAAAGACAAACTACCTTATGAAACACTCTCCTGGACACCACTCCATTCGAAAGTGAATGGTTAATAATCTGAATGCCAACATGGTTAATAATAATATAAACAATTTAACTACATGGCTACATGGCAACATAAAAACTCATCTATTCAAACCACAGCATTTGCTACATAAGCTCTAATCTGAAGAACAAACGTGCAGTATTCCATCTTCCCTCTTACTAATATATAGCACATCTCTATAGTTTCATTAGAAAGAATGAAAGAATAAAAACCCATGAGATGCCAATGGTGATCACTACAGAACAGGAAGCTACCAGAACGATTTGAAGACATAACCAATCAAAGCGGGAAAAAGTAAATGACCTTTTGACTTGCCATTTTGCAGTTCTCTTGTAAATATTGCACGAGTGCAGAATTTCCCCCCTGTTCATTGATTAAAAAACTGTCAGTTAGTTATCAAGATCTATTGCACGGATATTATATAAACAGTAGCCCAAAACAAAAATAGGGAACCATACCTCTCTAACAAGCATTTGTTAAATAATTTTATTTCGTACTTCCTCAAGTTTCTTTAGTATCTCTCCAGGGGTCCTGTCCAATTCATCAGCAATTTTTCTCTGCAAATCCATCGGCAATGTTGGGAATTGCTCACATAGGTCCCCATCAATCACATCCTACACAAATATGAAAACCTCTCAGAATTGTCAAAAATTAAAGAAACTGATTGATCAACAATTTCACAGCAACTGAATCAAGATTTTCATTCAAATGAGGAAAAAGGGACGGGTTAATTGGAGGGGAGGGACATAATTAGACATTTTGTTTGGTTGAGAGAAGAGGGGAGATAAGGCTATCTTTGTTTGGTTCATAGGAGGACGAATTTCATCGAGGTGAGGGAAGATAATCCTTTTCATTTTGGATCATCGAGGAGAGGGGCTAGAGTTAAAGGAAAAAGGCTAATTTACATGTTATGTCCTCACAAATTTGTGTTGCATTTTATCAAATACATTTCAGCCTGATGCCATATAAAATCTAATGAACCATAGCTCTCCTCTAAATCCACCAATATTTGGAGGAGCAAGAATTGAATCAGAAGGATTTTGCTATGCTACCCTAAAACCAAAATCACTAAGGTAAGCAAACTAAAGTGAACAGACCGCTTTTATACACTCAAAAGCAACAATATCAGTATCAACCTATAACAGAAGGTTAATAAAAATCAATCTTTTTATTAGATTTCAACAAACAAGTTTAGGATTTGGTAGAGGGAGACTATTAGGCAGCCATCCTATTCAAATAACAAGCCTTCACTTTTACATTCTAGATGACAGACTACATCATTGAAAAGGCATGAAAGAAATTTACATCTACAATCTACAATAATCTACAAAATAATGTGCAACTGACACAGTGTCGTCAAACCCAGATCACGGAAAATAGTGTTTTGTTTCAAATTCTGGTATGCTACCGTGCTACAGTTCTGCAACAACGGCTATTTGACAATACATTGTACTACATAACAGATCACGGAACAATAATGATTTGTTCAAATTCTGCTATGCTAAAGCGTGCCACTATTTAACAATGCTGAACTAACAGCAGTGCAAAAGGTATATAAGAAAACCAAAGTTTCAAATATCAAAAATATTATCAAGCACGCATAGTATAGCTAAGATATAAGAAAGGAACATGCACAACCTATTTTTATTAGATTAGAGTCTAATCTAAGTTATTTCCATTTTACATTGGTTAAAATTACACTAAATGAATGAACAAATGACACAGTTGGGTGTGTTAATGTTTTCATTAAAGGCAGAAGATAAAAAGCCTCAGACAGAACAAGTCATGAAAAGTAATGGAGAGGATGCTTTTATCCCGTATGGATGGCAAGCAGCCATTTGCAATAACTGAAAGAAAAAACAGCATAGTATTAGTTTAGTATATACCTTAACAGGAAAATAGGCAGATCTATAAGCCATGTGGTCTCTTCCACACAAAGGAGGATTGTCCTGTCTCATATGCATCTCCAAATGAGAAAAGAAATCAACATCATCTCGTGAAGTAAACGCGTGTAATGCGCCAACACTTCCCATAACCGTTCCATATACAATGCACTCTCCACCACCTGGTACAAGAGAAGCCTTTTGCAAGCTTGTGATCACATCCCCTACATGGAATTGTACAATTTCTTCAACCTTATTGGGAGCTCCATTCAGCTTTCCCTGCTCCCACTTGATCTTCTCACCAGTAGGATCTTCTTCTATCTCATCAGAAACATCCTGTGGCAACCGCGCAAAAAAGATATTTCCAAACTTGTCTGCACCTGCCATGGTGTCAAAATCTATGTGGTATGACGCAGTAAGCCATCTTGGAACGGAATCATCAGCAAATATGTAAAGTTGGTTTTCATCCCGTATATACTTGCAGTAATGGAAAGACTGGAGAATACACAAAACACAATTAGCTGAAGATTTCATTTTGTTAACAGAAATAGGAGAGTAGCAACACATTGAATCTGTGAACAAACATGTTTTCTGTTTGCAAAATTATGAAAATTTTAATTCCTTATAGAGGAATTCTTAAGAAAAATATGCGATAACAAATGCTAACAGCAAAAGGCAGAAGCCATAACAAACGATAATTGTCGGAATGACCAACTCAAATATCCGGATATTCAACAAAAAAAGATAAAAATTGTATAGAAACATACCTCTTGGATGTCACCTACATAAATTCGATCGCGGTAGGCATGAATAGAGACAATGGAGCTGGGGAATGACTTATTCTCACATTTTCTTAATAATCGTCTTTTTCCCAAATCATATAGCCTGAGCACAGGTCCGATTCCTGCAAGTAATCTTCCTTGAAACTGACATAGAGCAAGAGGAACACCCTCAACCTGAGTTTTGTGGAGAAGTTCAAGAGACCTTCCATCATCTAGAAACCTATATATATGAATGAATCCAGCAGTTAAACTCCTTTTGGGTGTAAACTGCAGTCCCTTAACTGTACCAACAGCTAAAAGGGTTCCGTATTCCTTGTCATGAAAATTTACAGTGCATATGCTGAATGCAGCCTCATTCTCCTGAAGCTCCAAAAGACAGGTCGTATTTCCTGTCCTTGGATCAAGAACTCTGATGCAGGATACCCACTTATCTGATTCAGATTTTGGATAACCATAGTGCTCGTCAGAGAGGGAATCGTCATTATCCTCATCCTCCCCGCCATTCTCCATTTGATCTTCACTTCCAGTCCCATTTTCCCCAGCCTGAGCAGCCTCAAAACACTCTTTCTTTGCAGCTTCACGCTCTTCTGCTGTAAGTGCTCCTTGATCACTCTCGATCACCACCAGAAGTTTCCGTTTTGGTTGCAGCACAAATTTCCTTGGCGTGTATCTAAGAGGAATAACAGTCTGATTAAATGTTTCGCCTAACCTTTCAACGGTAAAAATCCTCAATGCCTCGCCAGCAACAGACACTACACCTTCCAAACATTGGTCAGATGAAAATGAGGCAGCGTATTCAAGGGTTTCATATGAAAGAGGCGTTAAAAGGAAATGTCCTTGGTGAATATAACCAAGCCAAGGTCGACTTGACAGGCAAAGCATAGCACGCTTTCCTCTTACAATAACGGGAAACAGCTTTGGGGATCTTAATCCTAAGAATCGGGAACGGGTATCAGAAAGAAGACCTGTCACCATATCCACCACAGTTCTAGACAAGACACCATTCTGCAAACCAGCATTCAGGAAAAGGGTAGCAGGATGATCTGCACCATCCTCACCACCAACAGATGCTTGAACTTCAAGGAAAAGAAGAGATTCTGGAGCTGAAGAAAGACTCTGTATACCTAGAGTCTGCATACAATCATCGGGATCCAGCGATAAGATTCGGATCGTCTTGTCATATGAGCCAACTGCAAGAAAACGGGATCTTAGTCTGCCTTTAGGCACTGGAGCAATGTCCAAACAAGCAACATCTCCTGACATTTCATGCCTCTCCACCTCCATCAACTGACCAGTTACATCGACTTCAAAATATACAAGCTCCCCTCCGTTCAGCGCAATAACAACTTGAAGTCTATTGGACCCAACTTTTGCAATTGTCCTCTTTCCAGAAGTTTGCCACTCATTAGTACGGCCGTCCTCCCTAATATGCCTAATACCATTTGGATGAACCTGCATGAGAGAATCATCGCCTATCAAAGAAACGGCGAGGGAAGGAGCAGTATCCAGAAAACCACTGTCGCTGACTTCTTCAACAGTCTCACCAATAGAAAGCACAAGTGTGGCATTTGTGAAGGACACAATGATATATGCATCAAACTCATCCATAACATTCTTCTTCACGGTCCAAACAGCACTAGGTATACCAGGAAGCTTGGAAACCGCCATCTCACTAACTGCCAAACCAGTTCTCATGATCCTCAGAGATGACCGAGGACCGCGCCCACAAAGAGTAAAAATTTGAGGAGTCTCCTCTTCGAAGAGATTACCGACCTTCATATCCATGATAGGCATTAAACTCTCAACTGGGTCAATCCTAACAAGGTTTTTGAGTCTCCTTGGCTGGAAAAACACAGGCTGAAAACCCTCTTCTGTTTCCATCAGATTCGCAGACGACGCTCCCACATCATCATCATCCCCTATTCCCTTAAACTGATACAATGCATGATTCCCAAACTCGGAAGCTGCAAACAAGAACCCCGACTTGAGCACACAAATTGATACAGCAACAGAAATAGTATCAAAATACTTAATATTCAACTCAGAGACACGGCCACCATCATTAGTCAAAGTTACCTTAAAGATATCACCATACTCGGTCTGCAAAAGGAAGAAAAATTTGAACTCCTCCGGTTTCAAACTCTTCGATTTATGCATAGCAGCCGAAACAATGAGAACACCACGCTCAGCAGGCAAATCAGCACGTCTCGGAATCACAGCCCTAACATCTTGATGACCCTGATTCTTATAAATAACAAAATTTTCAGCACAAACAAGCACTCCACTAGGCCCATCAGCACCACCAGGAACAGTAACAAGCATATTAGCACCATTATCAACTTGATCAGACCACTTCCTAGAAACATGATTAAGACCCAAATCAAGTTCATAAAAAATCAAATGCTTCTGAGCTTCAGAAGCTGCCACACCAGTAGCATCCTGATCAGCCTCAGAATAATCCAATTCAATAGCAGCAAATATAGGATTTTCAAAACCACAATCAACAGCACAAATTGAAAAAACAATAGTATGAGATTTATTAGCTTCTAAAGGCGAAGAAATCGTTAACCTAGCTAAACTATCTCTATTCAAAACATAAACAAGCTTCTGTTTTTCACAAGCAGCAATCATAACAGCTCTACCTTTAGGATCAATTGCAAGATACTGACCAGGAACAATTCTCCGGCAACCAGATTTCCCAAAAGTTTCTTGATGAACTTTATCGAAAACGTTTTTCTGTTTGTTGTAATCGAGGATTACGATTCTGCCAGAGTCGGAACCGACGATGATGAAGTCTTTCTGAGAACCGGTGAGACGGAACTGGGACAGGGAGCGAATGGTGCCGAAAACATCGACGGAGAGAATTGTTTGAATGCGGCCAAATTTGTCGGGGCGAAGAAGTTCGAGAACCTTGCCTCTGGCGACGACGATTTCTTGGGTTTTGGCGTCGTCGGAGAAGTTGCCGTTGATTGCACAGACGATGCCGGTGGGTCGTTGCAGAGTGAGATTGTAGAGATACATTGCTATGGCAAAGCGATGCAAAGAAGGGTTTGGTTTAGGGCTTTAGCGATTTCGATTTGGTAATCGTGTTTTATACTCTTCTAACGAGTGAAGAAAAGTTCTATATTCTAAAATTAGATTGACTCTTTTATTTACAGGCAATGGTTGCTCTCTAGTATTTTACCCACTTCCGATGTGGGACTTTTAGGCAATGCTTGCTCTCTATTTGAGGGTAATTATAAAAGGTTCTTTTTTTTTTTTTTTTAATATATACTCCATCCGTTTCAAATTATAAGAAAAAAAAATTCATTTTCTTTGTCCCAAATTATAAGCAAAAAAATCAATTTCTATCGTATTTAATTATGTTATTTCAAAAAATCATCTTTTCCAAAGAGAAATTAAATGCAAATTGCATTCATTTTGCTCTCCTTTTCATTTTCTCTATAACTAATAACCAATAAAAATTGTTTTTACATCTTTATATGAAACTTATTCCAAGGATAACACAAGAAATTATACTACAAATTACTATGTTCTAGTTTTCTTAATAAGTGTGAAATGATTTTTTTTGCTTATAATTTGAGACAGAGGGAGTGTATATATATATATATATATCAAGAAATAATTACACATGAGTAGAAGGCACGCGGAACCTTTTTGGATGGCAAAATCAATTCTCGTAAACACAACATTCATGGACCTAGGAGACATGACATTGTTGCACATCTTTGAACTCTGTGTAGAATGTCAACAACTTCTGGTGCTAGGAAGCCAAAAGTGTCAAAATCAAATGGTAAAAAAGTATGTTGATTGTCAAAACACGCTTTCGTATATTTGGTCACTTTGCTTGACGCAGCTTTTAGGACTGTTTGTCCTACAGTAAAAGGTCTGACCCCTAATCCAACGATTGTTTAAATTTAAATCTAAATAAATATTAATTTAAATTTGAATAATAATAATAATAATAAAACTAATTAAAAATCAATTGTTTTATTTGATTTATTTTAATTTTAGTAATTCTTTTATTGTGTCACATGACAATTTGTTAATTTTGACTTTTTTTAACATCACACTAACGGAAGGACCTAGATCAATTTTTTTTACAATGTGCAAAGACCTAAACAAAACAAAAATACTTGCATAGGACCAATACTAAAAAATGGTGAAAATGCACAAACCAATAACATATTTAAGTCTTTAAATAATTACAAGTTAGTTATGATTAGTCACATGTTTGTTATGATGTACCTATAATAATATATACATTTAATTTGTTAATTAAATGTTTATATTATTCATTTTATACCATAGTTTTAAAAATTGGATCGGACCGGCCGGTTGAACCGGTCCGACCAGGAACGGTGGGGGTGACCGGTTCGAGTTGCTTAACGGATCGATCATGTTATCAAACCGGTCTGAACCGGTGTGACTCGGTCAGAACCATTGAAAACAGGCGGTTTTGCATTGCTTTCACTTAACCATTGCACTATGGGCATCTTTTGTTTCTAAATTGCTTCTTATAATTTATATATAATAACCAATCACACCTTTTTTAAGGGAACCAAGCACACTTTTTTTTAAGGAACCAAGCACACTCTTATAATTTAGGCCAAATACCATATTTAGTCCTTTAAGTTTGACAAGAATATTGGATTAGTCCTTTAAGTTTTTTAAGTTTCAAATAGGTCCTTTAAGTTGTTAATTTAATGCACCTATTTGAAGTTTTTTAAGTTTTTAGGTTTCAAATAGGTCCTTAAAAGGGTAACGGTGTAATAAATTAACAACTTAAATGACATATTTAAAACTTAAGAACTTAAAAACTAATCCGATATTTTTGTCATACTTAAAGGACCAAAAGAGGTATTTGACCTATAATTAGCCTGCCATCTCAAATATTTTAATAAACATTTTCTTACTTGATTACGACTATTTTTTCAGCACATTTTTTTTGTGGGTTGTACTTGACATTGAAATATTTTTTAAAATTTATTTGAATATGTATTGTATCTCATAAAAAAATATACGCAACTAAATTCAAGGGACATCTATCAAGTTGTTTCTATTTGTATTATAAAAATGTGTAATTTTTTTTTTTTGAGTTCAAAGTCATTTAGTTCAGTTTAATTTAACACATAATTTTTTTATATAGACTGAGTCATATAATCGAGTCATCCGATTCAGATGTGTGGTTCGACCAGTGACTCAGTGGTTCAACTAATGACCTAGTGACTCAATATCCTTACCGAGTCGATCACCGGTCCGGTTTTTAAAACTATGTTTTATACTTTAAAGTGAGTTGTAAAGGAGTTGAATCCTCTAACAAAAGTATAATTAAATATACCTCTAACAAATTCATTTTAGTCCACTTAAATTGACATCAGAGAGAATCGAACCAGATACTTGAAGAGGAGCACACTCTCACATCCCAAGCTAATACCACCGGGCCAACCCAAGTAGGTTGAGTTTTGGTTTAACTTACATTCCGATTGAATCATGTATCGAAATTCAAAATGAATTTAACTTTTATACACCAACATTGTAAAATATGTTTTCATATATTCAATCAAATCACGTTATGTACATATTTTTGGTGATATTTCAAGAACTAATCTATAAAAATGACATATAATGTGATTTAATTAGATGCATATTTTAATTTATTTTTACGGATCTCAATAAAAAAACAGAGCATGTCAAGCTGAACCTTTGTACCAAACCCCCACAGTTGCGCTAACTTAACATCAGAAGGAAAAAAAATGAGCTTGTGATCAACACAAGTCATAAACTCATAATCCACCAAAGAAGTTCCTTCCTAGTAAAAGACAATTGTAATTTGTAAGTTTGTAACCAATCTTGAAAAGAAAAGAGTATCCCTCAATTGTAACCAATACTAGTATATATATATATATATATATATATATATATATATATAGACACACTCCAACATTCAAAAAACAAAATTACGTGCAGTTTTTAACAAAAAAATTCAAACTATAGTAACAGCCTTGACATATTTCAATCTAAACTAATATAATGACTTAAAAAGTCTGATGTAGGTTGCAGCGTAAATATTTTTTGTTACACTTTTTTTTTAGTTACAAATTGCAACATATACAAAGTGATGTATATAATCTTTCGTTTAAAATAAAATGAAAACTCATTCCCGTAAGCTAGGGACATTGTATAATATATGTAAGGGTCGAAGTTCGAACATCGGAATCCCCATTTATTCTACTTAAAAAGAGAATTTCTAGCCACTAGGCTATTTGACAAAAAAAAAACCACGAAGTGATCTCTAGTTGTTTAAAATAATATCATAAAATTTCTTTATTATATTCTCTTTAAAAAGAGAATTCATAGTCATTAGGCTACTTGGAAAAAAAAACCCACGAAGTGATCTCTAGTCATTTAAAATAATATCATAAAATTTATTCATTATACATAAATAATATAATTTAATAAGATTTCACACCATTTTATAATTTCTACTAATACTCTATTTATTTATTTGTGAAGATTAAAAAAAATTGAACTCTTTCAAGATGAAGTTGTGGTGCATAAAGATAAAACACATTTCCTTATTTACACTTGAGAGTTCCTTTTCACTTTTCAGGTGCACAAAAAGAGATCACAATCCTTTCCTGCCATGGAAAATATTATTTGTGCCATAGAAACTACAATTAGATATGAAGGTTGATTTTTATCTTGTCTTATGAAATGAATGTGCAGAGCTTAGAGAGGGACGTTGAACGCACGGCTGCTAGTGCTCTGAGGAACATGAAGGTTGCTCTGAGTCCAAAGGCTATGAATTGTTGGAGTTGGAGGGTAATGTAGAAGCAGCTCCCTCATCGTTATTATTGGAGCAATCAGAATGTATGATCAGATCTTTTGTAGAAGCCATTCCCTTATTGTTGTCATCAGAACCATCGATAACTATGATCATGTCATTTGTAGAAGTATGATTCAGATTTTTTTTTAGATGTTTTTGATGCTTAAAAATTCATATTTGAAAGAAGGGTACATTTGTATCAAATGTAATCTAAAATTTAATCAGAAGTTATTAACCTAAAATTTAAACGTCTGAGCCAAACAGAGTGAAGTATCATATGTATCAAATCAAATGGCTTTGCTGGCCTATTCATCTCAAAATGCTTTCGTACACGTCTAACATTTGAATACAACACCCTATACTTTGTTTCTGTAATATTTTGTAAAATAGTCTTAATTTCTGGTATTCTATCAACTGCAATTTCCATGGAGAATTGACTCCAATTAAGCACATCACTAAAAGGCAAGGAATAATTGTCACAAATTATCACTGGGACACACCCTGCATAAATTGCTTCCACCACTCTTGGACTTGCCACTTCATGTCCACTAGGGCACAAACAAAACTTGCTTAGACCCATCAACTTTGTATAATCTTGACCTTTTGGAAGATACTCATGAACTTGAACTTCTTTATCCTTGTCCTTCCAACTCTTGAGCAATTTTTTTCTAATCTTACCATGGGCCCCACCAGCAAAAAAAGCCAAGATTTTTCGGTTATTAGGGTGTTGGTCCGTATTAGGTGGGCCAAGCTTTCCAACAGGCAGATTCAATTGAGGGATGGACACATCTCTAGCTGGGCCAAAATCCTTCTGAAGTGTTGGCATTGCAGAGTGCCCTGATGAAGTACTTGAAGAGTTTAGGATTAGCATAAGAAACTCTTGGTCCCTGAATCATCAAGTAAAGAGTGTTTCCTTATCACATCACATAGACTTAAATTCAGAAAAAATCACCAACACTTAAACCCCAAATCATAATGAAAGTAAATAAGTGAATAACCATTTTTTGTTTGTATAAAACAAAGTTTAGTGAGTTGAGTTCTAGGCCTTAAGATTTGGATAACATAAAGACACTTACAAATTACCTACAAATAAATACAATTCTCGCGTTGGAATAAGAGTTATAACTACGCGGCATATGAGTCAACTCCTTCTAACTAGACAAACTCTCCATTGAGGCGTTGACAATGAACCATTGATCTAATCTTAAAATTATAGGCACCGAATATTTTGTTACAAAAATTAACATTTTAAAATGATCTAAAATTGAAGGAACATATTTGATCACATCACATTAATCTTTTTGGGTCTTCTAATATAATCTGTAAACTTAATCAAATAACTAATATAATAATTGATGATTTAAAATTTCATTAACTTAAAAGATGAAATTGTGAACCTACCCAATCATGGCATGTAAGCAGAAAATGGTCAGCACCTTGGCTTCTGTTCCAATAAGGATACTTGTTGGCAACAATGTTAATATAATCCTCAACTAAAAGCTGTAACCGAAGAGGATCATAATCTGATCTGGACCTTCTAGGCTTGTAAACATAGCGAATGACCTTAGACACACTGAAGGGAAGAAAGAAAACATGGGCAAGTTCAGGATGGGTAGCCTTGAATGGGCTCTTGTTACTTGTGTCCATTTCATCAATGAATTGACCTTCTATGGAATATTTGTTGTTTACTGGTCCATCATGTACCAATGGTTGCTCTCCTTCCTTGTATACCCATACCTTGAATCTCTTCACCATCTCCATGTAGCTCCTGTTTTAGTGGAAACGTAATTAGTTTTATAGTAATCTAAATAAGCATATGTTAATATGTGCCCCAATGACACATATTAAGGAGCTCATCATAGAAATATTTATCCTAAAAATCGTGCATTCAACATTTTAAAAATTTGTAATGTCAATGTGAAACTTTTATTTCTAGAATCCTTAACATGTGTTCTAAGGGCACAAGTTAGCAACTCATTAAACTTATGGATGTATAACTACTAAGAATGATTCAATTCGACAATAATACACCTATCAAAAAGCGTATAATAGCAAGTGACTACTAGTACTGATACGTCAAAAAAAAAAAAAGATTTGTCGTAACTATTGAATTTTAAAATATCTTATTTGAAATGAAATATAAGCAAAAATATTTTAATAGTCAAATGTATATGATCTATTTTTTAGACCAAATACATATTTGTGTGACACAAAGAAGTACATTATCAAATACTTTTCTTCTCTCACGTCAATTGCATCTTTCACTCAACCTTTCTACCTCTCTTCCCCATACTCTCACCCACCCATTATTGTCCATAAGTTACAATATAAAAGCATAAATTCAGAAGGGTTATAATTAAACTTAACTGGTGAAAAGCATGTGGATTCAAGTAAATGGACCCTTTTGGAACAAAACTCTGTTTCATAGTGGTTGTGTACTCCTTGGACCGAATTGATCTCTGAATCATTGCTCGTGTTTGTGCTAGATCTTCTTCAATCATCTCCAAACTATCCATTTTCTTTCTCCTATGACCAAACTGAAAACAAAACAAAAAAATTAAAAAGACATGGAAGAACAATGAGAACACTTTTTTCAAAGATTATCAAGGTTGGATAATGAATACCTTAATCCATGTTTGACTTATATTATTGTAGCTAACATTATTTGATGAGATCGAGAGAAGCTCATGAGGTGCGCTTCCATGATTGCCTTTGATATTAGAAAGTGCTAAAGAGGCTGAGTTGATATGGATCATATGATTTTCATTTGGAGTGAAAATAACAAGGAAAAAATTGAGGAAGAACACTAGAAAGATCAAAGGGCATATTAATGAAGATTTGAAAACTTTCATCTCAGAACTTGAAAATCTGCCCCAAGACAAAGATGCCTCACCACCACCACCATGTATAAAATAGGCTAAATTACACTGTAACTCCTTTAAGTTATTTAATTATAATAAATTGGTCCTACCAATTTTTATTCGTACCACTTACATCCTTTAAGTTATTTGATTGTAACAAATTAGTTCTTTAAGTATTTTTCGTAACACTTAGGTCCTTTAAGTTATTTAATTGTAACTTTTAGACCCCGAATAACTTACATTTTTAAGATCTAAAATACCCCAAATTGTTACGGTTAAATAACTTAAAGGACCTAATTGGTAAGAAAAAAACTTAAAGGACCAACTTGTTACAATTAATTAACATAAAGGACCTAAGTGATACGAAAAAAACTTAAAGGACCAATTTGTTACAATTAAATAACTTAAAGGACCCCTAGTGTAATTTAGCCTATAAAATAACTTTAGTTGTTCTTATTTAATAATAATAATAATAATAATAATAATAATAACAACAACAACAACAACAACAACAACAACAACAACATTTAATAATAACTTTTTTTATTACACATTTAATAATAACAATGGTCTGCCAAGTGCACAAATGTCACTCTTTAAAGATTTTAAATTAAGAAATGATTTTTTAAAAAAATGATAAATACTTTAAATTTCAATGTAGTGAATACAAAAAAATTCATAAAGACATATTTGAGGTCTTTAAAGAGCGTCTACAAACATTCATTAACAATTCTCTTTAATAAGATATGAGTGTTATCGACACACTCTTTTACACTCCTCTCACATTTTTTTTTATAAGTTGAAATTTATAAGAATTCCACTAAATCATGCAGGTCGCAAGAAAAAAGAAAATTAAATCATCATCTCCACGTAAAATTAATAAGATTTATGTAGATTTTAACTAATAAATAAAGAGAATGAGTAGAAAAATGTGCTATAACATACTAGTTTGAATAATAATTTGATTTGATGACAGGACCTAACACCAAATAAATAATCTTATCTTATCTAAAAAAAAAAACAAAAGCTAATCAATTTATGAAGAAAAGATACCAATACCAATAACTTTTAAACTTGTTACATAAGCAAACAATGTAACGAATAAATGGTGCCGTCAGCTACGGCCCACTTCCATAGATGCTCACGTGAACATTTCCATGGTCAGACCCACCTTAACATTTCTATTGCATTAAGCATCTACTAAATTTTGGAAAAAGACATCAATTATTAAGTTAATAGTAACATACAGAAGCGTTAGCTAAAATAAGAGTAGTGTTGAAACTTAAACTAATGTACATTAATTACTCATATAACAGCTACGGCCACTCCCTAATGGGCCATGGTTACATTAGGACTGTTAACCCAATGAAATCATTTGCTTTTGTCTATACAATTATATTCCAATTGAATCTATAATGTTCACATAACATAATTACTTGAAAAATCATCAAGAGTTATCTTGTTTTAGCCAAGATATATAACTCATATCAAATTACATGGAAATAAATAAATTCAGAATAGAGTCTTTCATCCAAGTGGTACGTGTAAAGAGGTTCATCTCCTAACAAATTAACCACTAACAACCGTTAGAGACTTTAAGTTACTCAACAAAAATACTAGTAGACAAACTTGCCTGAAGGGACACTTTCATGCATAAACAACTTTTTTTTATTGTGAATCAATGAGTCTGAAATTAAGTCTTCTAAGCCAAATTGAATGAAGTATCATGTGCATCACATCAAAAGTCTTAGCAGGCCTATTCATAACAAAATGCTTTTGAACTTTCATCACATTCATATGCAACTTCATGTACTTATCTTTTGAAACATTTTGTAATATAGTCTTAATCTCTACTATTTTCTCCACTGGGATCTCTACTGAAAACTCACTCCAATTCAACACATCATTGAAAGGCAAAGAATAATTCTGAGAAATAATCACAGGCACACACCCAGCATTAATTGCTTCCACAATTCTTGGACTAGCCACTTCATATCCACTTGGACACAAACAAAATTTACTTAGTCCCATTAATTGTGTATAGTTTTGACCCTTTGGAAGATACTCATGAACTTGAACTTGTCCATCTTTGTCCTTCCAATGATTTAGTAACAATTTTCTAATGTCACCATGGGCTCCACCAGAAAAGAAGGCTAATATGGTTCTGTTTAATGGGCTTTGGCCCAGATTTGGTGGACCTAACTTTCCAACTGGTAAGTACACTTCAGGGATAGACACGTCCCTTTTGGGCTGGAACCCTTCAGAAGTGTTTGCATTGCATAAGACTCTTGTGAAGTTTTTGAAGAGGTTTGGATTTGCATCTGAGATTTCTGGTGCCTGAATTATCAAGTAAAGTGAAAGCATTTTATTTAAACTTTGGATGCAGACATTAAAAAATTTAAAGCATAGCTTATAATGTTAATAAAATATTTCTATTATTGAACTGCAGAATCGAAAACATTACATGAAATATGAATCTCCAAGTAAGGCATTTATTCTATCTGCAGGTTTTAATTCAATTACAGCAATATAGTTGATTCCTGACACCAGGTTCATCAAATACATAAGTTATTTGTTATATGAATTTTCTAAAGAAACATTATGGATTAAATTAATGACATGTTTCAGCAAAATAAAAATAAATAATAGGGACATGCCTTCATAACCAAATTCACTACAATCAATAATTAATTTCTACTGTCAATGCAACAAGCTGATCTAAGCCATTGGATAGAGATCATACGACTCACATCAAAACTTAGACAGTTCAAAAATTTCAAATCTCAACCGTTTAATTTAAGTTGTTAGTAATAATAAACATAAGCATGTTGTAGACACTAGACATTGCATACATGCATATTATGAAAATAATAATAATAAACCTCAGCACGTTGAAGTTGTTAATAATCAAATTATGAAGTGACAAGAAAATTACCCAGTCATGACAAGAGAGGAGAAAATGGTCAGCACCATTGCTTCTATTCCAATAAGGATACTTGTCAGCCACAACATTTACATAATCCTCCACCAATCTATGAAGTCGGTCACGGTTGAAATCCTTTTTTGACACAATTGGCTTATAAACATATTGAACCACATTTGCAACACTAAAGGGAAGGAAAAATATGTGTGCCTCATTAGGGTGCTTAGCCTTAAATGGACTCCTTTTGCTATTATCTATTTCATCAATGAATTGACCTTCAATTGCATATATGTTGTTGACCGGTCCATCATGTACTATTGGTTGCTCTCCTTCTTGGTATACCCAAATCTTCAATCTCTTCACCATTTCCATGTGGCTCCTGATTTTCATAGTTTTATATATTGAGAGAGAAAAAAAGGACTTGTTAGTAATAAATAATAATAATAGGTTATCAAGGTTTTAAATTGCAGGTGCAACTATAAGTCCGATGTTTTAAAAAGTAGTTGCAAGATCACATTTTTTTAAGTCAGCTACATTTGACTGATTTTTCATAGTATCCAAGTCACGGTAACTATATTTGATTATGATTTTTCATAGTATCAAAGTCACGGTAACTATATTTGATTATGATTTTTTATAATATCAAAGCCGTGAATGCAACAGTGGCAATTTTAAATATTAGACATGGAAATTTAAATTCAGAACTTCTCAAACTTAACTGATGAAAAGCATATGGATTTCTGTAAATGGACCCTCTTGGGACAAAAACATCACGCCTCCTTGAAGTACTGTAATTCCTTGAAAGAATTGCTTCTCGAATTGAGGCTCGAGCTTCTGACAAACTTCCTTCAACTCTATCCAAGCTACTCATAATTTTCTGCATGCAAACAAAAATGATGAAATAGAAACTTTGAGCTGCTGAAACTTTTTTGTTGATCATTAATACCTTAATGCTACTGTTTGTTTTATGGTCAAAGCTTCTATAGGCAGAGTTATAAGTCAGAAACTGACGAGGTTTAATAACTTGTGTTGTGTTATTCATGTCTTTTATGCTAGGAAGAGAGAAAGGAAAAACAAAGAAGGAAAAATGATATCCTTTATGAGAAGTGAAGAAAAAAATGAGGAAGAAGAAGAATGGTAGTAACAGTGATGCTGTGAAACATCGTAAGGCCTCCATGGCATGACAGTTTTCAGAGTTGCAGGTTGAATGAATATTTGCCTTCATGATATTTAATTATATATGTTAGTATATGTTAGGAGTAATTAAGGTAATGAAGTCATGTGAGCATGTTTAAGAAGTTGCAGACCTAAGTTATTCTAAGACTATTCAACAATCTTTTAGTATTAGGTGTTCGTATGGTTGAAGGCATGTATTGTATCATCAACCTGAAAAGTAGGGCTAGTGTAGTTGTATACATTCACAAATTTCCTTGCACATAGATCATGGATGATGAGAACGTACATTTATTTTTGTGCAAGTTTAAAAGGAATTAAATTGTACGTTAACCATTTGTGTGAGAAATATGAGAATTGAGATACGAGAAAGAGGGACATACTACTTTATAGTACTCCCTCCCTCCGTTTCAAAATACATGTCCATTTTAGAGAAATTGTAGTAACCAAGGACAAGCTAGTTTGACACAAAAGTTCCTATTATACCCTTGTCTTTGATTTCCTCCATTTTACATTTATTTACCCCATCTCATAATTACTCCCAATACCAATACAAAAATTAATTAAACAAATTAGTCCATCATTTAAACACCCTTGGTCATTTCTTGGGAGAGTCCAGTAGTCATTTCTTGGGAGAGTGCATGAGTAAATCCACTTAAAATTTGGTCAACATTTATTAGTATAAAATAATTATTGTGGAGAAAATCTAGAATACAATTAATTGGTAGGCAAGGGTAAAATAGACAAAATGTATCCTTAAACTATCAAATGGACATGTATTTTGAAACAAAAAATTTCTCTAAAATGGACATGTATTTTGAAACGGAGGGACTACATATTTTTAACATATTTCAATGGTTTGATATTTACTCCCTCCCTCCCTATTTATAGGAGTAGTTTACAAAAAAGTTTTGTCTCTAAATATAAGATCATATACAAATTCCTAGATGCATTGATTACTCTTTTTTCCAAATATACCCCTTATTAATATTATCAATTTGTCTTGGTATATAAAAAGTTAACATTAAATATATGTTTAATTAAGAGTAATCTAGTAATAGTCACACATATTTGAGACAACTTTATTACTCCAACAACTTTTTTTAATACACATGATTTTTGTAAACTACTCCTATAAAAATGGAATGAGAGTATATATTAATCTTATTAATTCACGTGTGGATCACATAATAAATGCATGGGGTTCAAATCTCTCTTGGATCACACATTTATTGGTGTGTGAGCTTTGTACACATTGAAATTCAAACTGCGCAGTTGATTGAAAGTGAGGAAAGTCCAACCTCCTCGAGAGGTGAAGAGATCCATGATCTCGAAATGTAGTAGTACTCCAAGTCAAATCTTATCTTATGATTTTTTTTTTGAAGCAAAATCGTATCTTATGATGTGATTAGTACAATTACGCATGTTAATTTTGCCAAATTAATCGCTTTTTGATTCAACTTTCTTTCAGTCTGTAAATTTACCTGTTCATTTTTTAGTCATTTTATACTAGAAGAAGAATAATATTTGTAAAACCTTTATTTTTAAATATTTATTTAACATTTCATTTTCTCTCGGTTATTCTCTTCCTATTACATCATCAATTTATCAAATATATGACATCGCCCTCTTTATCTCTATCTCTCTTGAGGTATATACATCTTTTGGTGTCCACCAAACATTTTCTCATTATATATTATCATCGCCTTACAACATAAACAAGGGTAATAACTTGCACTTGATCCAAATTTATTTTATCAATAATGATATGTGCAAGCCTTTGTTTTTTATATACGCATTCAATACTTTCTATTCCTATCTCTCTCAAATGTAAAATGGATATTGTATGTCTTTGAAATATTTTCCATTTTTTATAGGCGTTATATATATGAATATGCAACACATCAATATATCCTACCCCAAATACTTTAGCCATTTTTTTTTCAATAAAACTTTAAGTTAAATTTTGTTCCATCAATTCATTCACATGTATTTTAAATTAAAACCGAAATAAAGTCAAATACATATTTAAGCCTAACATTATTTTAAGGTAAATTTTTAAATATCTTGAAGTTTGTTTGATTAGCAATGTCTTGTACGTAAAATTCATTCAATATATATATATATCATGATACTGAATAAATTGATGATGGGAATATACCCAATCAAATTCCTAATATACAGGAGTGTTCGCCTTTATTTAAAACTATGGTAAATTATTAAGTGCCTTAAAGTTTGGCTGGTACTAATACCATGAAGGCTAAAATTATTCAAAATTTGATTTTTTTTTTTTTTGTCTAATAGTTCAGTGGCTAGAATTCAATTCATTAAAGTGAATAAGTAGGATGTCCGGGGTTCAAACCCTAACATCTGCAGATATTATGCATTATCTCTTACTAAATAATTTTATTTTAAAATAAAATAATATAAAATATGAAATGTCATTTAATAATTGAATTATGACGCGCTACATACCTAATCAAACTCCAGAGGTACCAAAGTATTCACATAAAACTATTACTACTATTTAATTTGATGCAATTTAATTATGCACTATGTTTTTGGTAGTATTGATTTTTTTTTCATAGGTTCCTCCCAGAGTTGTCAATTTTACGAGGTCTAAAAAATTAAACTTTAAAGAAAACGAGTTCCCTTTCAAATAAGCCCCTAAAAGTAAAAAGACTCATAAATTAAAATTGGACCGTAGGCCAAAGCCCTTTTTTGTCATTTTTTTTCTAAAAAAAAAAGAATCATTGAATTTGTTTTTGTCGAAAAGAATTCAGTAATTTTAATTTTTTTATTTCAGAATTTATTTTTCCGCCGTTTTTTTTCTCTAAATTTTTCAAAATAGGGTCAAGAAGTGGACCTTAACTGCGTCAAAATAAAATAAAATGGAGTTGTGCCAAAACAAATTCATTCAAGAATGACAAAAAAAAATGGGGTTTAATAGAAGGCCTAATAAATTGAGCTTTTTAATTTAAGCTTTTCTTTACAACTTTAATTGAAAGGTGCCACCTAAACTAGGCTTATTATCATAGCTACAACACTTGAAAATTGGATACATCATATTTTCAGGAACACTACCGGTTGAATCAACGATTTTGTTGTCTAATCTTAATTCTTAAATACTTAAACATCTCATTATCCAACATTTTTTATCAAGTGATTTACGAATTAGGAAACTTAAACATGCTCAAAGATTTGTTTATCTTCAAGAATACCTTACATGGTAAAATCTCATCAAGAACATGCTAGTTGAAATCACTACAACATCTAGGTTTATCGCAAACTGAGCTCACAAGTTCAATTCCATAAAAAAAAAAAAACAATGTTGAAGGAACAAGAAGAGTTGAGGCTCATGGATAGTAAGCTGAATAATGTTATTCTACAAGGAATTGGTGAGCTCCCAAGACTCAACATTTTCTTTGTTTTCAACGATTCACTCACTCGTACACTATCACCAAAACTCAGTTCCAACAAATTTGCTACAACAAATCGATGTTTACAAAAACTCGCTTCAAGGTTAAACCCCAAAAACATTTGCAAAGTAAATAATCTTGTTAGGTTTAATCTCTTCAACAACAAATTCGCCAATAAACTTCTATCATCAGTCACCAATTGCACCTCGCTTATTAGGGTTCGTATCCAAAACAAACTAACTTCATGGGTCATTTCTACAAACACTTCCAAACTTAACCTAACTTGATTTGAGCAACAAAAATTTCGAAGGTGAAATTACACGAGAATCAGAAACCATTAATACAAAAACATATCAGTAAACTCATTTGATAACATTTGGAATTCAAGTGATCTACAAATTTTCTCTTCTTCATTTTCAAAAATTATTGGCCAAATCCCAATTTCATTTCAAGATGATATACAAGATCAAATTGCAAGGGAATTCAATCAATGAAACCATTCCATATAACATCGAAGATTGCAAAAGCTTATTTAGTTAAGTCTAAGTAGAAAATTTCTCATAGGAATCATACCTAATGAAATCTCAACTCTTCCTTCCATCAACGACATTGATCTCTCACAAAACTCACTCATCGCTTCAACAAATGTTCCACTCTCGATACTTTCAACATCAGTTTCAACTTCCTTACCGACCCTAATTCCTTCCTCCAATGTCTTCTTTGTCCTTGATCCATCTTCCAACTCCAACAACAAAAACATCTACGGTCGTCCCTTAACCACACCTTGCGCCCTGCTAACGAAAAAAAACGCGAGCTTATGTCTGTTATTGGTGGTTTGTGTGATTACATAGCTCCACGTCAGCACCACTTTTATTTTTATTATTGCTATTTATCGTTATTTCATCTCCAGTATGTACATGCATTATTATCTTATTTTATCTTATCTTAGGAGTAAATAGATATATAAAGTGAGCGAAGGAGTATATATTTAACTTTGATGGATGCTATATATATATATATATATATATATATATTTGTTGAAGGTGGATGTGATGGGGACAAATGGTCATCCCTGAGATTTTTAATGCCCTTTCTTAATTATGAATTTGGTGTCTTATTTTGTGAAGGTGTGTGTGTGTGGGGCGCGTGCATGCGTGTGTGCATACATGTGTTTATTATCAAATGCATATAGCCTTCAATATATGAAATATGTGGAATAAAGTAGTCGTTAGTTGTTTTATGGTGGAACTGGATAAAGTGATTTGCATCCATAAAAATGGAGTTTGGTTCTTTATTTAGAAATCAATTTCGATCATCAGACTCAGTTCTACTTGAAACTACAAATAGTAGCTTTCACATTGAATGTAAAACGATTTCAGATATCATTGGTCAAGTGATTTATGAATTAGGAAACTTAAACATCTTGGAAGATTTGCTTATCTTCAACAATAGCTTACATGGTAAAATCCCATCAAGCATAGGCAAATTGAAATCCCATCAAGCATAGGTAAAATCCCATCAAGCATAGGCAAATTGAAATCACTACAAGTTCTATATTTATCACAAAATGAGCTAAAAAGTGCAATTCCATAAAAAAAAAATAACAATGTTGAAGGAACTAGAAGAGTTGAGACTCATGGATAATAAGTTGAATAGTGTTATTCCACAAGGAATTGGTGAGCTTCCAAGACTCAACATTTTCTTTGTTTTCAACAATTCACTCAGTGGTACAATACCACCAAAACTCGGTTCTAACAAATTACTACAATAAATCGATGTTTCCGAAAGCTCACTTCAAGGTTCAATCCCTAAAAACATCTTTAAAGTAAATAATCTTGTTAGGTTCAATCTCTTCAACAACAAATTCACCAATAGACTTCCATCGTCACTCACCAATTGCACCTCACTTGTTAGGGTTCGTATCCAAAACAACGAATTTAATGGGTCATTTCTGCAAACACTTACAACTAGGGGTGTGCTTAATAAGTCTGATGTTGTAATCTAGACTGTTATGCTAATTTTTAAAAAATTAAACTCCCTATGGTTTTAAACATAACCAACAAAAAAACATTTCATATTTTTTATAAATCTCGTAATTGTTCTTATTGCAATTATAAAAATAATTGTATTCTTTAAAACACCATTTAATAAAATTTATTTCATTTTTTAATCATGAAAACCTATTTCAAAGGATTAAAATATATTATTCAAAATTGAAATGGTGTTCTTTAAAAGTTGAATCGTATAAATTATACTTATACAATGTCACATATTTTGTTACAACTACGGATTGGTGTTGATGGAAATTATAAGTGGAAAATGTGTGTTGTATCAAGAATTTGGTTAAGGAATCGAAGAAAGACAAGAATTTTAGGACAAATTGTTATTAAGTGAAGAAATAAATTATAAAAATGTTTAGAATTGTATTGCTTTGCACAGGCAGAAATCAAGATGATAGGCCTTCAATGAGAGATGTTGTGTCAATGCCTCAAGGAAATGATAGACCTAAAAGGGATTTGTCTAATATATATATGGGAAATGCTAAAGAGTGCTCTTAGGGCATTAGTTAAGAAAACAAAAATAAAAATATTATATTGGGAAGTGATGAAAAGTGGAGAATTTAACTTTTTAAAAGTTAAAAAATTGTTATGTCCAATGCAAAATTACTATATTTGGTTTCCTTGTTAGCAAATAATTTTGTTAAAGGTGGATATGAAGGTGAAATATGTCCATCCCTGATATTTTTAGCGCCCTTTCCTAATTATGAATTTGGTGCCCTGATTTGTAAGGTGTGTGCACGTGCGTGTGCGTGCGTGTGTTAATTATTAAATGCATACAGCCTCCAATATATAAAATATATGGAAGAAACTAGTCGTTAGTTGTCATATTGCGCACGGTGGAACCAGCTGAAGTGATTTGGATCCATAAAAATGGAGTTTTTTTTTTTTTACAAATCAATTTTGGTCACCACCAGACTCCATTTTACTTGAAACTACAAATAGTAGCTTTTTGTTGAATGTAATACAATTATGGATATATTTTTGTTAATTGCGTTATATATTAGGAAAGTTAAATACTTATCTTTAAGAATAGCTTACATTGTAAAATCCATTAAGCATAGGCAAGTTGAAATCACTACAAGTTTTAGATTTATCACAAAATGAGTGCACAAGTTCAATTCCATAAAAAATAACAATGTTGAAGGAATTAAAGAGTTGAGACTCAAGGATAATAAGTTGAATACTAGTATTCTTAAGGAATTGGTGAGCTTTCAAGACTCAACATTTTCTTTGTATTTGACAATTCACTCACTCGTACACTACCACCAAAACTCGGTTCCAATGATTTACTACAATATATATATATATATATATATATATATATATATATATATATATATATAGAGAGAGAGAGAGAGAGAGAGAGAGAGAGAGAAAGAGAGAGAGAGAGAGAGAGAGAGAGAGAGAGAGAGAGAGAGATGACATTTCAAATGAGAGGACTTTTTAAATGAGAGGGTGAGAGGATGGAATAGTGGCCATTGGATTAGTTAGATGGTTGTGATTAAAAGAGAAGTTTAATGAGTCACATGACTCTCTTCATACCCTTTTTCATACGCGCGTTGCTTTCTCTTTTCTCACACTATTTCTGAAACGTTTCTTCTTTCTTTCTCTCAACCTCATCATTTTTTCTCATGGTGATTCTTGAACAGTGACTTCGAAGAGTATCCAACCCATCTTGTTCTACTTTGAAAACGGCCATTCCAGCGATTCTAGCGATGCCTGTGATTTCTGATTCAAACCCTAAATTGAACCAATTTTTCCCAATTTAATTTCATACCTTAATTTGATTCACTTCTTCCCAATTTAATTTGATACCCCAATTTTTTACATCTTATTCTGTTTGATTATCACATTTTCAGGTTTGATTTTTGTTTGGGTGAATCACTTTGGTTCACTTTACAAGGAAAATTGGAAAGCCACTTTGGTTGGCAAATTCGAGTTTGATTATTTGTTATACTGATTCAATATCATTCTAAAAAAATGTTTACTACTTTTTGAATTCATGTCCATTTAGGTTCAATTTTCAGTGGATAAGATGATGACAATGTGAGAAATGGATTGGATGTGCTTGTGGTTACTAGTTAACTAACATAAAGGTCAAGCATGGATGCTTCTCAAGGCAATTTATATGCTAGACAACAAACAAAGAATAAGAAGAACTTGAAGAATAAGAAGAAGAATAAGAAAAAAGAGATTTCATTTAGAATAGGCATAGTTGTAGGTACTGTTAGAGTGTTCTTGTTTGCAACATCAAATGTAATTTTTATTTTGTGTATTTTTGATGTGATTCACATTTGTATTGTAAGCAAATTATATATTATATGAAATGAGATTCATAAACCATGAGTTCAAAGCAACATTCACTTATATTGTCTTGAATATCAATATGGCATTTACTTTCATTGATGGTTATACTTTGGAGACCATGAGGCCATCTACACAGCATGAAAACGTTTCAACACTACTTTGTTACTAGAGTGATGTATTCTAGTTATTTTTGACAGAAAAATAGACATTTTGTTATGTGCTGCATAAAAGTAGGCACGAGCATAAATTTGGCACTACTTTGTTACTTTGTTGCTTATAATGAGGAAGCCAACATAATAATAGGAGTGATATTTGGTAACTGAAATTCTGCATTCACCAAAATAAACTTGTCCTGGTATTTCGCACATACAATTCAACATTCTAAGAAATGCCTTATAACATGAAAACTATCAAAGTCTTGGCTTATCTAACAAAACTATCAAAGCATTGACTTAAGTTACTGATACAAAATAGGGAGTGCCACTTGAATTAAGAAACTAAACTTTCAAATCATATCATAAAGAACTGAGAATGCCATTCATTCTTCTATGTTATTCATCTTGTTTGTCTAACTTCCTTCATCTTTCTTCTATGTCATTCTTCCAATCCTAAAAACCAAAAACATCAAGTAAAAATTTACACCATAAACACAAGCACAAAAAGATAAAAAAATAAGTACATTTTGAAAGGGGCTTCCTACCAAAATTATGGAGATGATCTTTGGGGACAATTGTGGCTGTCATGATGCACATACTCACCGCATGCCTTACAAAGTCTTGATTTTTTTTGTTGTTGTTCAATAGCCTTCTCTTTGCCACTTTTGATTCTTTTACCACTACCTTTAGTCTTTGCAAATTTTGGTGGAAGGATTTCTACCTCCTCAGGAATATTGGACCCAAGAATCAAATCATTTGTCCTTGTTCTCTTAGAACTCCCTTCAAACTCGTACAATTGTTTTTCCATGTTAACAATCACATTTAACACAAGAAGCAATTTTTCCTTATCTTTTCCAGCCTTCTCCACACAACTAAGGAAGTGGTTCCACACATCAGAAATGAGTTTGCTATCTTCTTCCAAGACAGTGTCAGCTATGTCAAAAATAGGTGTTCTATTTGCAAACTTAGTCCACCTATTCACAATGTGCTTACTTGGTATTTCATTGAAATTTTTTCCCTTTAAAACACAAAGTATGTGTCTACAAGGTATTCCTTCAGCCCTAAATATTTTGCATGAGCAATTTGCATTATGATCGGACAAGTTATACACCACTTCTCGAAGCTTACCATTGATCTCACTATTATCAGATATATGAAATATTTCCATCCCATCTTCATCTTTCTTATTTTCAATCCCACAATCTACGCGTGGAATCCATAATTCATGTTGAAATATATAAAAGTTCTCACGGTATACACATCTCTTGCATGCCTCTCTATACCACGTTCCAAGATTAGTTTTGGTTTAGAATGAATTGAGTTATTATCAGCAAGTAACTCCTTATGTCATTGCGCTTCTATTGCTGAATCAAACCTCATCCAAAATTCAACCAAGTTAACGTTAGGATTTCGGAAATTACCATAAAAAGAAGTCTGACTTTCTGATCTTGATGTTGTTCTCAATATCCCAGCCAAAAAAGTGTCTTTGAAGTGTCACGAATAATGGCTTGATGCCTTTCTCATTGCTATTCCTTTTGTATATATAGAGGTTACAAGGCTATACATGTAATTACAGTGAATAATAACAATTAATGAGAACAAATCAATTTCTGATTTGTGTCCTTATTTATAGGAACAAACTAATAAATATAATAAGGAGAACACGTCAACTCCTTATTCACATCCCCCCCCTCAAATTGATGCGGCTGGTCAATGAGCATCAATTTGCCAACAAGAAACTGATGACGAGGACGCGGAACAACCTTGGTAAGAATATCTGCAATTTGCAACTGAGTACTGACATGAGGAAGAGATATTAGTCGGTCATCGTAGGCGTCACGAATAGAATGACAATCAACTTCGATATGCTTGGTGCGTTCATGAAAAACGGGGTTTGCAACAATTTGGATGACACTTGTATTGTCAGCATAAAGTGAGGTTGGCTCTGTTTGAGGAAATCCAAGTTCAACCAAAAGACCACGAAGCCAAATTATTTCTGAACAAGTAGCAGACATGGCACGATACTCAGATTCAGTAGAAGATTTAGAGACCCTCGCTTGTTTCTTACTTTTCCATGATATCAATGAAGAGCCAAGAAACATGCACCAACCAGTGACAGAGCGTCGAGTATCAGGGCATCCTGCCCAATCAACATCACTATAAACACTCAACTTAAGAGAATTTCCAATGGAAAAGAATAAGCCACAATGAGCACTTCTCTTCAAGTAACGAATTATACGGCGAACGGCTGCCAAGTGAAGATGGCGAGGAGAATGCATTAATTGACTTACTTGCTGAACAACAAAAGATGTCAGGACGAGTAATAGTCAAATAATTAAGACTACCCACAAGTTGTCGATACAATAACGGATCAGGCAAGAGATCACCATCATCGCGATGATATTTAACATTAACCACAAGAGGAGTATCCACTAGATTAGCCGATTGGAGACCAGCCATAGAAATCAAATATGTGGCATACTTGTGTTGATGGAGAAAGATGCCCTTCGATGTAGAATGAACCTCAAGACCAAGAAAATAATGCAGGTTACCAAGATCTTTCATATGAAAAGAGGCCTGTAACTGTTCTTTAGATGATTCATAGTGATGTGTGGGGAATGTCTCCTGTAGCTTCTCATGCTCACTATAAATATTTTGTCACATTTATTAATGATTATAGTCGTTTTACTTGGATATATTTTCTTCGATCTAAGTCTGAAGTGTTTTCTATGTTTAAGAAATTTTTGACATATGTTGAAACTCAATTTCATGAAAGTGTTAAAAATTTTCGCTCTGACTATGGTGGTGAATATATGTCTCATGAGTTTCAGGAGTACCTTCAACAGAAGGGGATCTTGTCTCAACGATCTTGTCCCAATACCCCCAACAAAATGGTCTGGTAGAGCGAAAGAATCACCATTTTCTTGATGTGACACGCTCTGATACCATGTCACGAATAATGGCTTGATGCATTTCTCATTGCTACTCCTTTTGTATATATAGAGGTTACAAGACTATACATGTAATTACAGTGAATAATAACAATTAATGAGAACAAATCAATTTCTGATTTATGTCCTTATTTCTAGGAACAAAGTAATAAATATAAGGGAAATGTTAACGAGTGCCCCCGGGGCACTCTTTAAGACCTTTAAATAGTAACTATTTTTTAAAATTTATGTAATTAATGCATTGGAAATTGAAATATTTGACTTTTTTATGGAATAATTTCTTCTTTTGAAATGCTTAAAGAGTGTCCCGGGGGCACTCGTTAACAAGACCCTAAATATAATAAGGAGAACAAGTCAACTCCTTATTCACATAAAGTATGCTGGGATCCACATGCTTCGAATATCAAACACATGTGACAACCATTTATTCTTTTCTAACTCAAACCTTGTCATAAAAAATGTCCAAGTCTCTTCAAACTCATTTGGTGTCTCTGATCCCCAAACACATGACTTGAAACTTCTGTTGAACTCATCATTATCATTCATGGAAACACCTACTTTTTCAGAAACTTTTTTCATGATATGCCACATGCACAATCTATGAGTAGAAGTATCAAAAATATTTTCTATAGCCACTTTCATGGAAGGATCTTGATCGGTTATTATAAGAGTTGGCTTATGTCCACCCATTGCTTCCAAAAACTTTTCAAACAACCATATGAATGAATCACTTTTCTCATTTGTTATAAGTCCTACTCCGAAGGTAATAGATTATCGATGATGGTTTATCCCGGTGAAAGGTGCAAAATTCATATGATATTTATTTGTTTGATATGTAGTATCAAATGAAACCACATCCCCAAATAAGGACTAATTTTTCCAACAAATGTCATCTGCCCAAAAAACATGCTTCAGTCGGTCTTCTTCACCTACCTCATACGCATAATAAAAGGATGGATTAACTTCTTGCTTCCTTCTAAATTAATCTATAAAGACATGTGCATCAGAATCTTTATTCAAAGTCTTTAAATATCTAGAATAGTTTTGAAGATCTCTCTGAGTGCATCCAACATTTTCATAACCCCCACACTGTTCTTTTAATAAGTGGTAAGTTTTTGAAGTTCCAATATTTGCTCTACTACATGCATGTAATAAGCTTTTGTGAATTGGATTCACTTTCCTTGCAGACCTTAGAAACGATCTCTTCACAGGTGAAGCAAGTGGATGTGTATGGCTTTCATGAAATCGAGCTATCTCATACTTATCTTCCCCCACCCATTTGAAAACAACATTTGCATTGCATCCTTCTCTTGTTAAACCCCTTCTTCTTCTAGCCTTGACAGTAGATTCACTTTGCTCTTTATCATCTGTCTTATTTGGCAAATAATCCTCTTTCGAGCAAACAAAATACTTCCAACGCTTCACGCCATTTTTATCTATAGTCGATGATGATGAACGCACACTAAATCCGACAGAGTGTGCATATTTTTTGTAATTTTTTTTTACCTTTTTATAACGTATCAAATACTTGTCCAATCTTAGGCTTTAATTCATCATCACAATTTGGCACACATTCATATTCCTAAAATTAACAAAATAAATATCTTCAATAAAATAATAGAAGGATAAACAAAAAGAACTAAACAAAGCATAAATGCCCTCTGTTCTGTTCTAATACACACCCCTAAACCCAGTATCATACCATGAAAAGAAAAAGAAAAAAATGAATTTGAGAAATCACGACATATTTGAGAAATCAACATATGATGTATTTAACAATTTTAAAAATCAATATAACAAGGCAATTGAATTTAAGCCAAACTAATTATAATACCTGAGGAATTTGAAAACAAGTTGATGTATCTTTGTCCATAAAGATGATGAACGTAACTCAATAGAAGTGCAAGTTGGCAAATTGATGACCAGCCAAATAAAGTAATGTGAATAAGGTCACTAATATGAAGTGAGAAGGTCAATACTATTGCCAAATCAAATTGATGTTTCTTTGTCCATGAAGTGCAACGTTGGTGGTCTTTGGCTGGAGGGAAGTGAGAAGGTAAGTAATGAGAAGAACATAGAACGTCAAGAAAATATGAAGCAACGCGCGTATGAAAAAGGGTGAGAAGAGAGTCATGTGACTCATTAAACTTCTCTTTTAATCACAACCACCTAACTAATCCAATGACCACTATTCCATCCTCTCACCCTTTCATTTAAAAAGTCATCTCATTTGAAATGTCCTCATATATATTAATTATAATAAATGACAAAATTATCATGTAAACAAATACATAGATTTTTTATAATATGACGAAAGAAATCAATGATATTAGGAAAAGGAGAAAAAAGGAAGGGGAAAAAATTAGGAAAATCAAAGCAGGAAAAAAAACCATTATTGAAGCACAAAACTAACGAAATGAAAGAAATTGAATCATTTGAAAGATGAAGAAGCAAAAGAACTCAAAATCATTTGAAATTAGATTTTCAAATTAATATATTATAATAAGTGGTCAAGAACAACACGAAGCACAAAAATTAGAAAAATATTAGGTGAAAAATTGAGACAAGAAATTAATCATTTGAAAAGCTGAAGAAGAAGAAGAGACGCAGGAAGAAGAAAACAAATTGTGGAATAGAATCGTTTCAGAAATTGAAGATTAGCATTAATTGAAAAGTGCAGATTGTGGGATAAGGAAATCATGATGAATTTAGTTAAGAACCATACGAAAAGCACTTAAGGAATTGTACCTAAGTTTTTTCCTTTAATTTAAACACCGATCTCTAAGGCCTACTAAAAAGGTATGCCATATCCACAAATCATCTACCATTTTCATCTCTCTTCAACCTAAGTTGTTGCTATTTTTTTGAAGGTATTCCATTTCCTTTTCTTTCCTTATGCACCATGTAATTCTAGTTTCTCACCTTAAGCTTGCAGACTGCTTTTTAGGTCCTTGTTGTAGTAAAATGGATGCTATATTGATTTTTTTTACTGTTGCGATTAAGAGATTAAGAGACTAAGTAGAAATTGTGTAGTGCACGCTTCTCCAATTTGTTTTTTTTAAATAGATTTGTGAGTTTTTGTACTGGATGCTATAAATTTAGACTTTTTTTGACAAAAATATTTAATTTTTGAGTTATGTAATTTGAGCAATTGAACTGAACCTAACGAACTCGAACCAAACTATTTGTGAACTTTAAACGAGCCGAACTCGAGCTGGAAAAAGTTTGTGTTGAACTCGAACCGAGTTTCGAGCTAAACCAAATCTTATCGAGTCGAGTCGACCTCAGGTGAGTTCGAGTCGAGTCGAGTCGATCTTAGGTGAGTTCGACTCGACTCGACTCATTTCCAGCCCTAATTTTATCATATTATGTCTCATTTATCATGTGCACCAAACGGACCCTAATAACACCAAGTATGATATACCAAAAAATGTTATGTTTTTATTTTCTACTTTTACTTTTAATTATAAAACTGTCCTTTTTTTTATTTTATTTCCTATTTTTAATGATTTGTATAAAAAAATTAAAATAGAAAATGTCAAAACAGTTCTCGTGAGCGTAGCTTAATTGGTAGAGACATTGGATAACATATGTAGGAGTCGGGGTTCAAACCTCAATCACTCTACTTATTTTTCTTTAAAAAAAGAATTTCAAACTACTAGACTTGACAAAAAAAATAATATTGTTAAAACACACATTTAATTATGGTCCACTACGTCTAGTGCACTTGGCTCAAGGTGGTGCTTGCATATAGACTTATATATCATGCATTTTAATGAATTAAATCACTCTCTTGTCATTGAATTCAAGCTAAACAATGTCCATTGTTCCTTCCTATTATCATAGGTCAAACACGTCATTAATTTCTTGTTAAAGGTCACATTTAAGATGCTACAGGAATTATTTTCACTCCTATGGTTGAAGAGAGTAGATTGTCAAGGTTGGAGCTAATTTGTACCTAATCTTACTGTGTTCTACTGTTGGAGCACTGCAATATACTACTCCGTCCCAAAATATAAGCAAAAATAAGTCAACATAAGTTGATGTATTTGGTACAAATTTTGAACCAAATACATTAACTTTTGTTGACCAATTTTTGCTTATATTTTGGGACGGAGGGACTACACTTATAACCAATCTAAAATCAACCGATTACAAAAAAATTTCTAGAGTGTTGTCAAACTTGTCTATAAATGTTTTAAAAGTGTCCTTAAAAATTGAAGTTCTTCAATCACGTTAGTCTTTTTGGTTTCTCAATCACATTAGTCCTTTTGGTTTGATCTATTTAGTCGTTTAAATTGTTTGATAAAAGGCTAATATAATAGAATATTTTCATTTTTCATTGATCATTTTAAAATTTCGATAACTTTCATATACAAATTACTTGATTGCTTCAACTTCAAGGTCTAAACTAGTGATTCACTCAGAATCAACTTTGAAGCCAATAAAGTGAGATGATTCCGAGCTCATACCATTAATTTGAAGGTAATCAGGAGAACACTTGCATACCTAATCTAGTGTTTCTAGGAATAACACAATAACATATTGAATAATAAATTCTAGGTACAATAATATATTGAATAACAAATTCAAATGGGAGGGGGGAGAAAGAAAAATACATGAGAGTTTAGACTCAGTTGATAGAATGAAGACAACAAATATTATTTAACATTTTGATGAATGACATAAGCCTCTGAATTGAGTTGTAATTATCTCACAGTTGCTTGAAATCCAACAATGCAGAGAATCCATCTAATGCTGCACATACATATATATATGTTGTGAAACATAGATCCTTAATTTAAGCCTTGTCACACCCAAAAGTGTCACGCCATTCCAGCATTTTAAGAGTAGCTGCATAATGTGATAATGCACCAACCACAACCAAAATATGAAATATTTGATGACTATGTCCTGCTAAATCAAACCAACCAGGCCTCCATCTTTCCGGTATCCGTGTCACATAGAACAAAGTCCCTATCAAGTAAGATAACGCCATGACACATTCATATGCTAGCGTAACATTGCGCCGAGGATTTCCCCAATTCGCAAAACAAGCATGAACTGCAGGCACAATACCGAAAAGTCCCATTGAACAGAACAACATAGCTCGAAAAGCGCGGTGTTTACCAGTAGAAAGTGATGGGGAAAGCAATGTTACTATGGTGAATAGTCCCATGGCTGTAATACCGGCTAGGTAGATGAATTGCCAATGAGGTTGGCATAGGAAAACATAGTAAATCTGAGGGAAGAATGAGGTTATGATCATGACAGCGATTCCGACATAATCTATTCTTAACAGAAACAGGTTTAAGTCATGGGAGTGACATGAAAAGAGGTGGCAAATGCTGCTAGAGAGGAGACAGAACATTGAACCACCTAAGAAGACAAAGAATGGCCACCTTGCTATAACAAATTCTACGGATTCAACTTCCATTGTCAATGGTAATTGATGGTTTAGATCAAAGAGTAACGCCGTTCCCTGCAAATTCTTACATTGTCAGTACTAAAAATGAATTTCGTCTATAATTCCGTTGCTAAGTGTTACAGATATCAAAATTAAAAGTCGATTTCAATTTTTCAGTCTCTAATTTCTGTCGGTAACTCAATTTTTTTTTTTTTAGTAGAATGAGCAGAATTACCAGAACTTTGATGCTATCAGAAACATTTTTTTCAGCACCTGAGGAGATAGACCTATGTACAAAAAGATAATATGCAAAATTAGTTGAGAATTGTGGTAAGAGACACTATGCTATTAGCTAGACAGTTCACCTAATAAAAATCCTCATCCAAAATGACTAATATAAAAACAAACATAAAAAACAAAACTAGAAGCTGATATTGGAATAGATAATGTAAAAAGCAAATTTGCTAAGTACCCTTTTCCAAGTTAATTACATGTCCACAACAAACTACATAGAAACTTTAGTACTATTGGTTTTGTCAACAAGACGGTTACCTAAACTTGAATTTAAACCAATTCCCCAAGATCTAGTTGTTATTGTTAACTAAATTTATTTATTTTCTAATCAAACGTGTGTGCAAGAAGCCAAGAAACCATTTTCATCTGATGTTTGATTTGAGTGTGTTAAGCAATAACAAACTGCAGGCATGAGCTCTGTTCCAAATTTATTTAGTTTTCACAATTTCTACAAATAAAATTATATTTTTCAATAAGCAATGTTACTAGGTATTTATAGATCCAGCTCCACTAAAGTTTAAAGTAAACAAAATTAACAAATTAAATACAAATATTGCAAGTATACAATAACAAATAACGAGTTTATTCAAAACTATTATATCAAGTTTTTTGCTAAAAATTTCGATTAGAAATGTACTTTGTAGCATTTGACTCCGTATCACCGAACGATTTAGCCACACATTTAAAGAATAGCCTAAAAGCTTAAATGAATGTTTGATTCGCTCATTTTACACCGGAGCTAAATTCATATTTCATTATGCATTTGTTGTAGCACTAGGTCAGAGTGTATTGCAAAATCTTAGACACCATTCAGGTTTTTTTTTTTTTTTTTGTAATATAAAAATAACAGTTCTCTTTGTTTATTCTAAAATTTCTACACAACAGCAATGACCTGCTGGTAACAGCTGGCATATGCTTTCTGAGAAATGTTGAGGAACCATATTGGTTCTCTTATTCTTTCTGACAGTGTGTTTATGTAGCTTTGTCCTCTCACATATAAACACATATACATATAATATAGTAATTAATTATTAAAAAAAATATATAATATAACAATACCTTGTAAATTGTTGCAAGAGATCCACCACATGAGGCTTCATCAAATTGGCCAAGGTCAAACCAAGAAACAGAATAAATCCAACTAAATGTCTGAAAAGGCACATGAAAAGAAAAACAAAAACAAATCAACAACGTTAACCTAATAAAAAACACCAGACAGAATGAAAAGCATAGATAGATAGATAGATAGATTCACAGATCTTGATAAAAAACTTACGTCCAAACATTCAAAGTTTCATTATGCCAACGAAAGAGACTAAAGAAAGCTTCTTTCAATGGCCAATTGGCTCTGTAATAACGTAAAATATATTCATTATCCTTCATATAATTCGGTAGCTCCGTAAAAGACACAAGAGCGTAACGTTGTTTTCCTTTGTTCCGATCATGTTGATGCGACATCTTTTTGTTGTTCTTAATATTATCCTTGGACTGTGTAATAGACAAGGTTTCATCAGTTTCTTTACCTTTCCTCTTGACAACACAATTTGTCTCACAATAGTTCATCTCCGATTGTTTGTCACCAAACCAAACAAAAACAAATCAAAGGTTGTTAATTTGTTTTCTATGACGATGTCTCTCACAAAAAATGTTATGAAGAGCATATATTTCTCTGACTTGGTTGTGTGGCTAAATGTTGATGATGGAGTAATGAGAGTTGCACTGCACCAACTGCAGCATTTAAGGGATACACTCTCCTCCGTAAGGTTTGGCACTATGTATGTGGGGTTTGTTAAGTAGTTATAAGACCCAAACTAATTTATGATGGCTGAAATTACAGGTTTGGTTTCATATGTCGTCATTTATATACAATTATTAATCAAGATCTCACACGTGTGGTGCTACAAAGAGGTAATTCCATAACTTTACGACTTTTCAAATAGCTAGATTAAGAAATATTTTTTTGTCCAAAATAGATTAAGAAATCATTTATTTATATTAAAGTATTTAATTTTATCATTAATTATTTTATATTAAAGTATTTAATTATTTTAAATTAATAAAAAGGTTAAATCCATGAACGTAGTTAACTCAAGAACACTTGAATAAGAAAGTATGAAATCTCTTTCAACTTAATCAAATGCTCTAAGGTTAAATCCAACTATGAGATTGTAATAATGTTAAATCTCAAATTTTCTCATCCATTACGTTTTTATACCCGAGTTTCAATAGTTGCATGTAGAGGACATCTGATTAAAAAACAATAAAAAGGTATAGTTGGAAATTAAAGATTATTATATGTTCAATTTTAAAAATACCCATTAATTCCTGTTAATATATATATATATATATATATATATATATTTATGATTTTGAAACAAAAATAAATTGATAAGATTGCCAAATGTTTGGAATAGAGGAAATATTCGATTTGGTCAAAAATATTCAACTTAATTGGTCACCGAGAAAAAAAATCCTACTTGTACAAAAAAAATTCTACTTTTACTTGTGGAGAAATTTAAATTTGAACCCATTTGTCGTTACGTTAACTACCACTGCAATATTTATTTTTTACTTTACCTTAGTTGTATTGTGCATTTGCTTAGTTGCCATTTTTTTTTTTGTAAGACTACGCTATCAAGCGATGTTTTTATATGAAATAGAAAAGAGACAAATTAGTCAATAATATTCAAATTAAATAAGAAAGAATGTTTTGATATCCGAGTCACATTTTAGATCCCTGACTTTTTATTTAAAAAAAATATATATATATGTTTTTAGTCCCTATATTTTGCGTTACTTTGAAAAATAGTCCTTACATTTCATTAAATGTTTTTATAATCCCTATATTTTTTTGATGATGTGGGAGATGGTGGACCCCAATTTTTTGATGATGTGTCCAAAAATCAGATTCACAATGTATGTGACAAATGGATGTATACGTGGCAATGGATCCCACACATTAAATGAATATAAATTAATAAAATGTTTATTGTTAATTTATAGTTTTATTAAGTAATTAACATGAAATCAGAAAACAAAATAAAATAAAAATCAAAAAACAAAATAAAATTAACATGCTGAATCCTTGCCGGCTTAATAGATCCTGGATGTGCCTTCTACTCCTGGAGACCCTTGACTCTCAACGAGAGGGATCGCACCCCTTTAGCCCTTTCCTAAACTAAAGCTCTTCTCAACTACGAGCCGGAGGGGGGGTACCCGAACAGAGCTCCTCAGCGGCACCTTCGAAGAGAAGCTCTTCCTGATCTTGATCCTTAAACTTAATATAACAAAAACCAATATATTATTTCGCAACCCATTCCTTTGTTCGATTTCGATTTCACAACCCATTCCTTGTTCGATTTCGCGTACGTGTTGAAAATTGGAACACTCAATGGCGGATGGGTGAGAAGGAAGAAGGAAGAAGACGAAAATTGGGAAGGAAGGGTGAAGGAAGACATATGGCGGATGAAGGGAGAAGGAAGAAGAAGATTTCGCAAAAGGATGAAGGATGAAGGATGAAGATTGATGTTTAAAGGATGAAGGAAGAAGAAGAGAAGATGAAAGATGAAAGGATGAAGGAAGAAGAAGCTGTTCACGTGAATGGAGAAAAAAAAATTGGGATTTTAGGTTACAGGGATTGGAAGAAGAAGAAATGGGTTCAGTCCATGGGTTGGGTCGAATTTTACCCATTTCATTTGGCCCGATCCATTTCAAAACCGTTTAAAAAAAATGCCACATCACCATTCCGTTTGGTGACAGTGCAAGAACTTGACAGCATGGACTAATTGTGATAACGGAGGAAAAATGTAGGGATTTTAAAAACAATTAATGAAATGTAGGGACTGTTTTTCAAAGTGACGCAAAACGTAGCGACTAAAAACATATTTAACCCTTAAATTAAATCCCAATCTAACATCCTCTCTTGACAAGTGTGAGAAGCTTGTACGGTCCCAGTTGCTAGCTGATAATATGGTCGCATTTGCTAATGCATGTGATGTGTCTCCGCACAAACTCAACATTGAAATTTACATAATATTGTTTAAGCGATAAGCTCTATGAAGTGAGTAAAATTCATATGAGTCTCGTTATTATTATTTTTTATAAAAAGGAGACTCGTTGTTTTAAAAACATAACCCCATCAAATACTCCCTTCGATCCTTAATATAAGAAGAAAAACCAAAAACATCAAAACCAAGACAATCATTAATTGTTGGAACTTTTTAAACGTTTTTACAAATATACCCTCATAAAAATTTGTGAAATATTAAATATATCCACTAATATTAAAAAGATAAGTATTAAATGAGGGTTAAAAAAGTCTTTTACGCAATAAATACACCTTAAAAATTGTAACATTTTCTTATAAATAGGTTCAAAGATTTTTTTGAAAAGTTTCTTATAATAAGGACCGGAGGGAGTAATAAATAAATCTCGTAGTATATAATTTTAATAACCCATATGAATATTTTATATAATAATTAATTATAAAAAGTGACAAACCTTACTCCATCTGGAAAGAAAAACGTTACTCCATTACCTCGTGACCGTGTCACTGGTTACCTAAACTAAACTCAAATTAATGTTGTTGTACTGTCTAATCTAATTCGTTTGCCATTGCCAGGTCAATGTCGGAAATTTGAAATTTCGGTCACTAATAAATTACCAACTTCTTTCTTCGAGTGTGAACTATATACAGCTATTCTTTTTTCGAATTCAAGACATAAACGTGTACTATAGGAGTAAATCATAAATGACATTAATTTGGACAAATTAATTTAAAAGTTAAGAAAGAATTGTGTTCCATTAAAGAAAAAAGAGGGAGTGCTTGTAGCAACATTTTGTTGCACATTTTTTTTTTGAAAGACATTTTGTTGCACAATGTTTGCAATCAATCTTGTAATATTTTTTTTCTTTTTGAAAAATGTGACACCCTTTATTTTGGATGATATTTTTTCTAATTAAAATAACGTTTCATGATTTTTCTCGAATTTATTCATAATTAAAATCGACTCAGTGTGTTTTGTAAGCACAACTCAGTTGGTAGTTGCAAGAACGATATTACGTATGTGTCGAGGTTCAAACTTCACATTTTCCACTTCTTCACATTTAAAATGTGTTAGCCTCAACCACTAGATTATTTGATAAAAAAAAATCGACATAGGGTTTCCATAGTTTGGATGCATTTAATTTAAACTAAATTTGATCGATTAATCACTTGAAAGTTCTGGAAAGTTCAACCAACTACTACATCTTTGTCAATTCCATTACTCTTTCTTAGATGTCATTGTCAAGTGTGCAATAGAGGTGAAAGATTGGTTAAGCTAGTTTGCATGGGTTATTACCTATCATTCTGTTTCTGTTTTATGCATTTCTTTGCGTGCATGCAACATTTTGTTTTGTTAGAACGTAGAAGTAGGGATGATAGAAATACTCACGATGAATATTTTTGGGAATTGACGGCTAGTGCTAATTTAATAAATACATTAAACTCCGATACCAAATACTTACTACAAAATAAAAAAGAAGAAACTAAAGATGTGTTTGACTTGCTAAACAACATGTATCACATAGAACAACACAAGACATAACAGCAGAACATAATGCTGAACAATACATGACAAACTTTTATGTTATTGAATAATTTTTGTTTTTAAACGATTTTTGATGGACAAAAACTATTTTAGTATTTTAGATAACTTGTATGTGGGACAAAAAGTGTTGTGGTTTAGCGAGGGACAAAAATTTTTGTTTTTGTCATGTCCCTTTACCTCCAGTTTGTCCTGTTACATAAACAGTTTTACAAATCAAACATTGTACAACTAGAGTTGTCATGTCTTGTATTTCATTTCTTAGCAAATCAAACGCACCCTTAAATCCATTAGGTAGCCAATATAATTCTATCTTATTTTGTCTCAATCTAATGTTTGATGAGATAATGTGATATGAAAAGTTAATCCTCGAAATTATCTTATTCTATCTTTTATGTTAACCAGTCGGTTCTTATCATTAACCACTTGAGTCTAATTGTTTGGCTTTTTATTTTGTCTTTCTAGTTAAAATTATTATCTAGAATTTTATCTGAAAGTATAAGATAAGAAATTAAATTACTTATTTATTCATTTTTTTTTGTAACATCCCGCTTAGACGTAACGTTTATCAGTATCAGAGAATTATGAGCGAGTAGGGGCAGAATTGTAATTACGAGATGGAAGGGTTTTAAATAGGGGAAAGATAAGATTTTCTTCATATCCTCATATTCCTTCTCTCTCTAGAATTCAGATTTTCTCTCCCTCTCTCTCTAGGATTTCGGTTATCACCATCAGCAGCCCTTAATCCACTAGGTTTGCAATATTCAATCTATTGTATATCAAGCAAGCTTTTGGGAAAGATTGAAACAAGAGGATCTAAGGAAAACCAAGTCAAGAGGAAGAGTTCCAAGACTAGGGTTTTGGTAGAAGGAAGCTTGGCAAGACCAGCAACTACATGGTGAGTTCCATAGAGTAGCTTAACCCTTTTGGGTCATTATTGTGTGAGATTCACAACAAATTGCTAAGGTTTAGGAAAAAGGATAGTTTTCCCCTTTCTTGATACATATGCTTGATTCCAGTTTAATCCTTGGATACAGTATGTTTTATAGTTCAAAATGAGTCCCTGGCATGTTTTCGATGATCATTGGGCAGTTGAGTATCAAGGTTTTTAAGATTGAAACACGTTTTTCAGAAAATCCTAAGTCCTGCTACAGTCGCAGAACGACCAGGGGTTTGCTCTGCGAAGTAGCAGAGTTTTGCTACTGCCTATCTTCGCCTAGCCATCGCCTAGACTTCGCTTTGCAAAGTAATCAGAAGCTGAGTTCGCAGAGCAGAGTTTTTGGACGCTCTGGGAAGCTTCAGACTCAGGTATATCAGACGCTGAATGTTCAGAGTCTGAAGGATCAGACGCAGGAGTTCGCAAAGCGAAGTCAGGGGTCGCAAAGCGAAGTGGCCCAGAACCTCATTTTATTAACAAATAATTGTACCATGTCAATGATCTTCGATATGCTTTGGGATAGTGATACTCATGAACTTTCAAGGATTAATCCAGGATAATAATATGTATCATACAAAGTGATGGGTAGTTTTCCCACATGATTTTAGGAAGAGGATCAGGAATCATTATAGATGGGATAGTAAGCCCATAAGTATGACATATGACAACAATATGTCTAGAACCTTTAATAGGTTAACAGGAACAGAGGGGTATTCAGATAAGAATAGTATCAGGTATGTTAAGGGTTAGTTTATCAGGATACCCTTAACCAGGCAGATTATTGTGTACCTTAGTCGGTGGTACCAGGTTTTCCCCAGGTTCAGGTACATTTATATGTACATCAGGGCGTCTCTCAGCTGTTCACGTCAGAGTGACACTGAAGATATATGCAACAGTTCACGACACGACGTACCCTAGGTAGTGGTACAAAGCTAGGTTATCAGGGTTATCAGTTATCAGGTGGTGATCTTAGGTTTCCCCTCGATCACCAAGTTATCAGGTTATAGTCTAGTTTTCATGACTATACAGTTACCAGGCTCAGGTAGGAATAGACCCTATATGGGTAAGGTTAAGGCTTGGCGATCATAGGAATCCCCGAGATTGCCAAAAGTAGGCATGGCGACCCTAGATTCCCCGAGGTTGCTAACAGTAGGTTGGGTGGAGCTCACTGAGACATTATGTCTCATCCCAATCCTTCTGGTGCAGGTTTACAGGTAAGCACGAGGTTCGTGAAGAAGTTCATCAGGGAGATGCTGGATGAAGTGCAGTTGCTCGTCATGTACCAACTCAGGAGCTTATCAGACTTTTGTTTAAGTATTTATTATGGTACTTGATTGATTGTGTAAACGAGCAAATTTGTATTCTTTCAGTTGTGTTGTATTATTATTATTATTATTGAAAATTTGATGTATCCAGTATCAGTATAATGCGCATGCTAGTATTCTAGATAAAATTAGTATGAGTGTTACAATTGGTATCAGAGCAGGTCGATTCAAATCGTGCCTTGGGTCATTAAAGATTCAATAAATGTAGTGGGACCATTGGGTTCCGGATATTTGTCTAAAGGTCACATCTAGTTGAGCCTGATTAACTCAATCTAGTATATGACAGTTAGGACAAATATCTGAGAGATGAATGTGACCGTGGAGGAATGAAGCGTATGAAGAGCGATGTTTAAGATGTCATATTTTTTAAGTCAGGAATTGGCGAAGGAGTATTCAATGCCAAGTGGTGGTTACCAAACCGTAAAGTAACAGAGCCTGTTAATGGCAGAGTTTCAGGAATCTTAGAGATATTTAAGAATAAGGTGAAGTACCTTAAACCAAATGGACGCGTCATTGAGAGATGTCTCTGAGGAGACATAAGAAGTAAGGAATTATGGGATACTCTAGGGAATGATTTGGAACCGTAGTCTGAGAAGTTAAAGTGTGGTATAAACTAAGGTAATAATTCCGAGTTTAGAGTTGAGGAATTGCAGTACCAGACCTAGAAGTTTGAATAAGGGATTATCAGTCGATTATCAAGAGCTTTAGACTCACAGCAAGGATAGAGTGTGTAAGAATCGGAAGACTCGCGCACTCAAACCGGATGAGATTTTAGTATCCAGCAGTTAAGAGACTTATTTATGGATTAAGCGAATTATTGGACAGATGAAACAGATTACCTTCCTTTATTATGAGTCATCAAGATGTTTTGTATGAGAAATGCAAGCTTAGCGATAAGTGAAGGAGACCCCTGGTAAGGGCATGAAGTAAAGATTGAATCGTATGTTGTCGGATTATAGTATACCGGTTTTGAGGAATAATCAGAAATTAGCCAAGAACTATTGTGAGGCTCTAGCATCAGGAAGATCGTCGCTAATGCACAAGTTAAGGTTGTAGTTAATGTTAAGGAGTTCTATGTTTTCATTTGATGGGTTCCTTATACAAGTATTCTGGAAAGCCGACAGAGATCACCTTATGTTGGTATGCTTTAAAAGGTGGTAGAATATACAAACCTTGGATTGCTTGAAACCATATGAAGAAGGCAACGGTCGAGAAGACCTATGGAGAATTATTCAGATAATAAGATTAGATTTAAATTATGGATACAGTAACAAGTTACTGGAGGGATCCAATAGGAAATGATAAGTGTTGAAGTTTAAGATCAATTAATCGGGTACTCGAAAAGACGTAACCTATGTTTGGGCTTACAGGAGAGCCGGTAAGAGTTTGAATCTATTCCAGACGGATTGTTTCCGAAGAAACTCGAGGAGTAACCTAAGAGATATGGTAAAGTTATGTGGACCTAAGTTGTCTTGGAGAAGGTTATGGATGTGAAATCCTTACGGATAATAGTAGAACGAGACTCAAATCATCAGTGGATTCAGTGTATGAAAGATGCGAATCCCCAGAAGCCATAAATTGTTTATAGAAGTTGCCACAAGTGATTAATGTGTGAACTTAAGTTGCTTCAGGTATGCTTTCGGTAGGGTTTCTGCAATGTTTAAATGATTATACATGCTGAGCTGACCGGGAGATGGTTACAGAATTCAGAATATGGAGGGTAAAGCTAGAACCAGTGTATAAGCTATTTTGGCATAAGCATTGTTGGGCTCGTAACAGTCGCTGAAAAACTGTTTACAGGTTTTGGCGTAATTTCACGAAAGTAAGTATATGGTTTATGTCCGAAAGGAAACACAAAGTCAGGTAATGACCAATCAGTAAGTTAAGCAGGTAGTTTAAGCCACAAGAGAATTAACAATGTAAGATGATTCTGCTATGATAGCTACGAAGTCATTAAGGAACGAGATTAGCCAGGAAATTTAATAGTGGTGTATTACCCCTATTCCAAAGTGAATTGTTTAAAATCAGAGTTGCGCAGCGGAGAAGTAAGCAGTGACGACTCGAACTTATCATAAGTTCTAACAGGAAATTTTAAAAGTTAAGCTGAGGAATACTATGAACTTTGAAACTCATGAGGAATGGGAATCGAAGCAGGTTATGAATAGGTGGTAAGAAATAAGAACGATGTGTTTCTAGCACATTAAGTCTAAGGCAAGGGAAGTCACTACTAATACGGTAATTTAGCTATTTTAGCTCAGTAACTTCAAGTGGACTTGAAGAGAGTAAGTTTAGCCAAGGAGAGTTATGCACAAGGCAACATCAGTAAAGGTTGCACTTGCAAGATGATATTTTTGAATTTGAAGCATTGATCAGAAACGACAATGCAGTGGCATATGAGTTTAATCCACATTGTACCAGGTTAGGTTTAGTATTATGTATACTTATCAGGGAGTGTTTATACTACTCAGATAGTAGTGTAACATTTTTCAGTTATGTGACATGTATTAGTAACCGTGGTACGCGGTCAGGAATGTTTAAGTAGGAAGGTTTTGACCAGAACAAGTTTGTTGATATCAAACATATCATAGCTGAAGAGTTCGGAAATTCTTGAACTTAATGTTCACCAGTAGGGGAAGAACTTTCTATGCAGATCAAAAGTCACTCGTAGTCTACAGTAAAGGGTTGCGTAAGTTCAGGTTATGAATAAAGAATTGAGAGATTAAGTGTGCTCTTTTGGTAGCAATCAGAGTAGAGTTTTCTTTTGAAAACAAGGAGTATCTTTGAATGACATGAGTTAAGTTGTAGACGGGTTTCATGAGACTAGTTTTACTCACCCCGTTACGACCAAGGTATATCTTGAATGATGCAAGATTGTCAGAATCCTAGTAAGGAGGAAAATTCCTAAATCACAGAGATACGCGTTGTCGTCAACTAGTTAAGGCGGACATGAGTAGCCTATGAGATTTCTCGAGCCTTAAGGATTTCCGCAGTGGGAACGGAAGTAATGCTTACGGTTGTGATGAGTGTTACACCAAGATGTCAGAAAGAAAGGAGCAGGTACCATAAGTGATGCCTCCTCCTTGTATCGGATAGTGGAGGTAATTGCAGTAGTCTTTACTTCCAGTTGAGAATACTCAATATCAGGTGCTTTTCAGTGTAAGGATAATTATATATAAAGAATGGTACGATTGTAACTGTTTGATGCCGTTTTGCGAGGCAAAAGTCAAAGATAAGGAATCAGTGGAATTAATTGAGGAGGATAAATTGACCTGATGTCGTCAGGGTAAGACCAAGTGGTCAATGAAGGAAACTTATGAATTCAGTACAAGTATCCAATGCTTAATAACCTTAAGTTGGATTCGCACTAAGTGTGTGAACAAGAGATATAGTCAAGTGAGTCGGGTATTGGTTCAGACAACCATACATCCTACTATGTAAGAATTGTGTAATGTACCTCAAGTCCTTCAGTTAAGGAAGAGATTGTCAAATATTTTGACTTACAGAGATGGAAACCATGGCTAGGGAACAGTTTTAATCAGTCAGGTGTAATCGAGGTGCATGGATAATCTACATGTCAGACCATAGAGTAACCATAGAAGAGAGTAACATCCCGCTTAATCAGTCAGGTGTAACATCCCGCTTAGACGTAACGTTTATCAGTATCAGAGAATTATGAGCGAGTAGGGCAGAATTGTAATTATGAGATGGAAGGGTTTTAAATAGGGGAAAGATAAGATTTTCTTCATATCCTCCTATTCCTTCTCTCTCTAGAATTCAGATTTTCTCTCCCTCTCTCTCTAGGATTTCGGCTATCACCATCAGCAGCCCTTAATCCACCAGGTTTGCAATATTCAATCTATTGTATATCAAGCAAGCTTTTGGGAAAGATTGAAACAAGAGGATCTAAGGAAAACCAAGTCAAGAGGAAGAGTTCCAAGACTAGGGTTTTGGTAGAAGGAAGCTTGGAAAGACCGGCAACTACATGGTGAGTTCCATAGAGTAGCTTAACCCTTTTGGGTCATTATTGTGTGAGATTCACAACAAATTGCTAAGGTTTAGGAAAAAGGATAGTTTTCCCCTTTCTTGATACATGTGCTTGATTCCAGTTTAATCCTTGGATACAGTATGTTTTATAGTTCAAAATGAGTCCCTGACATGTTTTCGATGATCATTGGGCAGTTGGGTATCAAGGTTTTTAAGATTGAAACACGTTTTTCAGAAAATCCTAAGTCCTGCTACAGTCGCAGAGCGACCGGGGGTTTGCTCTGCGAAGTAGCAGAGTTTTGCTACTGCCTATCTTCGCCTAGCCATCGCATAGACTTCGCTTTGCAAAGTAATCAGAAGTTGAGTTCGCGGAGCAAAGTTTTTGGACGCTCTGCGAAGCTTCAGACTCAGGTATATCAGACGCTGAATGTTCAGACTCTGAATGTTCAGAGTCAGAAGGATCAGACGCAGGAGTTCGCAAAGCGAAGTCAGGGGTCGCAAAGCGAAGTGGCCCAGAACCTCATTTTATTAACAAATAATTGTACCAAGACAATGATCTTCGATATGCTTTGGGATAGTGATACTCATGAACTTTCAAGGATTAATCCAGGATAATAATATGTATCATACAGAATGATGGGTAGTTTTCCCACATGATTTCAGGAAGAGGATCAAGAATCATTATAGATGGGATAGTAAGCCCATAAGTATGACATATGACAACGATATGTCTTGAACCTTTAATAGGTTAACAGGAACAGAGGGGTATTCAGATAAGAATAGTATCAGGTATGTTAAGGGTTAGTTTATCAAGATACCCTTAACCAGGCAGATTATTGTGTACCTTAGTCAGTGGTACCAGGTTTTCCCCAGGTTCAGGTACATTTATATGTACATCAGGGCATGTCTCAGCTGTTCACGTCAGAGTGACACTGAGGATATATGCAACAGTTCAGGATAGGACGTACCCTTGGTAGTGGTACAAAGCTAGGTTATCAGTTATCAGGTGGTGATCTCAGGTTTCCCCTCGATCACCAAGCTATCAGGTTATAGTCTAGTTTTCATGACTATACAGTTATCAGGCTCAGGCAGGAATAGACCCTATATGGGTAAGGTTAAGGCTTGGCGATCATAGGAATCCCCGAGATTGCCAAAAGTAGGCATGACGACCCTAGGTTCCCCGAGGTTGCCAACAGTAGGTTGGGTGGAGCTCACTGAGACATTATGTCTCATCCCAATCCTTCTGGTGCAGGTTTACATGTAAGCATGAGGTTCGTGAAGAAGTTCATCAGGGAGATGCTAGATGGAGTGCAGTTGCTCGTCATGTACCAGCTCAGGAGCTTATCAGACTTTTGTTTAAGTATTTATTATGGTACTTGATTGGTTGTGTAAACGAGCAAATTCGTATTCTTTCAGTTGTGTTGTATTATTATTGAAAATTTGATGTATCCAGTATCAGTATAATCCGCATGCTAATATTCTAGATAAAATTAGTATGGGTGTTACATTTTTTGTCAAATAGCCTAGTGGCTAGAGCTCGCACATTTTAAATGTGGAGAAGTGGGGTGTCTCATCCCCTGCATATAATATGCAATATCCCTACCAACTGAACTAAGATCACATAGATTTATTTATTCCTATAAAATATAATTTATAAGTTAAAAAATTGAAATCTAATAAAAAAAAAAGTTGATATTAAATAACATAAAAAAGTTAATCATCATTTTATTTTATTTAAAGAATTAATTATCATTTTATTGAAATTCAAATATTTAAAAATAATAATATTAAGTTAACTTTCTAGGAGTAAATCATAAATGACAGTAATTTGGACAAATTAATTTAAAAGTTAAGAAGGAATTGTGTTCCATTAAAGAAAAAAGAGGGAGTGCTTGTAGCCACATTTTGTTGCACTATGTTTGCAATCAACCTTGTAAATTTTTTTTTCTTTTTAAAAAATGTGACACCTTTTATTTTGGATGATTTTTTTTAATTAAAATAATGTTTCATGATTTTTCTCCATTTTATTCATAATTAAAATCGACATAGGGTGTCTTGTAAGCACAACTCACTTGGTAGTTGTATAAAAACAATATTATGCAGGAGTCAGGGTTCGAACCTCAGACTTCATCCATATTTCTACACATTTAAAATATATGATCGTCAGTCACTAGACTACTTGATAAAAAAAATCAACCTAGGGTATTCCAGAGTTTGGATGCATTTAATTTAATTTAAATTAAATTTGATCTGAAATTCTGGCAGGACTGGTTCTGAACCAGTAAAACAGAGTATGAAAACTAAAGTTCAGAAGCAGAAAATTAAAGTGCAGAAAGTAAAGGAACACAGGATATTTGTTAACCCAGTTCGGTGCAAACTTCACCTACATCTGGAGGATACCAATCCAGGAAGGAAATCCACTAAGATAGTATCAATTCAAAGTCCTATGACCCAGCCCCTGTTTCACAGCCCCTATGACAACAGCCCCTGTTTCACAGACCCTTCTCACTTAATCACTACCTGTGAAATTTTTACATAGGAACTCCTAGATATAAGAAACCCCTCTTACTTCCCTCAGTCAATCACTGCCCAGTGATTATCAGACTCTAAACAAAACAACTATGTTGAAGACACTCTTCAAAACATAAAAACAGTCACTTGTGCTTAAAAGCTTTAAGTGATTACAACTCAAAAAACAAACAACCAACTCTAACAGATGAGTGGTGCACAAAAACAGAGCAATAGCTCACAGACTCAAAAACACTAAGACTCTTTCAATGACAACTTCTGGTTTTTCAATTCAAGTCTTCAATGGCATCGTCCTCCTTAAATAGTCTTCAGCAGCACACATAATTCTGAACCAAATATTCAAAGATATATTCCCAGAATTATTTTAGAAGCAAATAGAAGCACATATATCTCTGAATTATATTTTGCAAAGATTCCTTTGAAAATATATTCATCAATAAAAGAAACCAATCTTCAACAAAGATCTTCTCGCAAAATAATCAGCCTTCTAGAAACAGCAGCCTCAATAAATCTTCAAACAAATCATCAAAAGATACTGTGAGAGATTTAACAGGATTCAGACGCAGAAACCAGCTACTGAAGTTCAGCTTCTGAAGGTCAACAAAAGTCAACGTCTGAAGGCAGCTTCTGAAGGTCAACAGAAGTCAACGTCTGAAGGCAGCTTCCGAAGACACAAAATAGCTTCTGAAGACGCATTGCTCGCACATTTTGATTTTACCAAACATGTAGCCAACATTCAAATATCCAACATCTCCCCCTTTGGCAAATTTTTGGCTAAAATCAAATGGACCACATAAACAAGTTCTTCATTCAACAAAAGAATCCAAGCATGAAGAACTACACATATGTTGCAAAGTCAGCAGCGGAACAATTCACTCAATTTCATACAAAACACTCCCCCTGCAACATACAACAACAGTTTCTGTAGGTACAGCTTCTCCCCCTGAAACACATGACTCAGGAACTCCCCCTGAACAGCTCAGCTTCTGACAAGACACACATACTCAGGAACACTCCCCCTGAAACACACAGTTCCTGACAGAGACACAAAGAAATACTCTCCCTTAAGCAAACAGATCAGCAGTAGCTTCTGACCACACAGACCATTTCTCCCCCTTTTTAGCCAAACAATGTTGACAAAATAACAAGCAAACACCAGGAGCAAGAAACACAACACTGAACAACAATCAAAAATCAGCATCAACACTAGAAGCACAGAACTCAGTACAGCACACTTGCAAACCAGAAACACAAAGTGAAATCCAGAACATCAGCCACCAACTTTACAGTCTTCAGACTCAGCATCAGAAGTTGCTTAGTCTTCATTAGACATAACACCAGATGCTGCTCAGTTGATGTGTGCTTCAGGCACATTCAGAACCTTCTTCCTAGCCATCTTCTTCTGAAGTTTAGCAATCCTCTTCTGCACAGAGAGTCTGATGTTAGCATCATCCTCAGATTCACTAGGATTCAATCTCTTTGCTACACTTTGTTCAAGCCTATTTCCAATGGGTTCATCATCAGAATCCACATTAGAACCTACATCAGAACCACCATCAGACTTGGATGGGGTAGATTCAGGGTTATCAACAACAACCTTAGAGTGGGACACAGTTGCATCATCAACACCCACATGTGATCTGTTGGTAATTTCATCATTCAAATTCCCTATGATCAGGTCCTTATGATGATCCTTTTGGATTTTGCTGCCTTCAACAATCTTAAGTTTGGGTCTCCATTCCTTCTTCACATTGACTTTGTTTACAATGGATTCCACTTTTCTTTGTTGAAAGTGCTTGGGATATCCATGCAACTTGTAACAGAATGGCTTTATGTGCCCCTTTTTACCACAGTGATGACATACCCAAGGATGAGATGTCTTCTTGTCTTTAGATCCCTGAGTTTGGTTCTGGTGTTTCATTGGATCACATGATTTAACAGCTGCAGTGAACCTTTTAGCTGGATGTTGCTTTTTGTTGTTTAAGGTCCTATCATCAAATCCAATACCACTTGGTTTCCCTTGGTTCTGACTCTTCAACATTCTGACCTGCTTCTTCAAATGTTCAAGTTGAGAGTTCAAATGGATTACCTCATCTTTGAGATCAGAAATTTGTCCCTAGTGTTCACTCCTTTCAGCCTGAAGTTAACTGATAGTCTTGTTCTGATTTTCTAGTTTCCTTGCACATTTCTTCAGTTCTGATGTATAGTTCTTTGACATTAGGTCTTGGCTTTCTGTTCAATCTCTTCAAATTTTTATCAAATTGTCTGATGCTTTCTGCAGTATCACATTAAACAACTTCCTTATCCATTCTTGCCAGAAAAACCTTCCCTGGAGCTCACCCAAATACAGGCAGGGTGCCTGCTCTGATGCCAATTGAAATTCTGGCAGGACTGGTTCTGAACCAGTAAAACAGAGTATGAAAACTAAAGTTCAGAAGCAAAAAATTAAAGTGCAGAAATTAAAGGAACACAGGATATTTGTTAACCCAGTTCGGTGCAAACTTCACCTACATCTGGAGGATACCAATCCAGGAAGGAAATCCACTAAGATAGTATCAATTCAAAGTCCTATGACCCAGCCCCTGTTTCACAGCCCCTATGACAACAACCCCTGTTTCACAGACCCTTCTCACTTAATCACTACCTGTGAAATTTTTACATAGGAACTCCTAGATATAAGAAACCCCTCTTACTTCCCTCAGTCAATCACTGCCCCAGTGATTATCAGACTCTAAACAAAACAACTATGTTGAAGACACTCTTCAAAACATAAAAACAGTCACTTGTGCTTAAAAGCTTTAAGTGATTACAACTCAAAAAACAAACAACCAACTCTAACAGATAAGTGGTGCACAAAAACAGAGCAATAGCTCACAGACTCAAAAACACTAAGACTCTTTCAATGACAACTTCTGGTTTTTCAGTTCAAGTCTTCAATGGCATCGTCCTCCTTAAATAGTCTTCAGCAGCACACATAATTTTGAACCAAATCTTCAAAGATATATTCCCAGAATTATTTTAGAAGCAAATAGAAACACATATATTTCTGAATTATATTTTGCAAAGATTCCTTTGAAAATATATTCATCAATAAAAGAAACCAATCTTCAACAAAGATCTTCTCGCAAAATAATCAGCCTTCTAGAAACAGCAGCCTCAATAAATCTTCAAACAAATCATCAAAAGATACTGTGAGAGATTTAACAGAATTCAGACGCAGAAACCAGCTACTGAAGTTCAGCTTCTGAAGGTCAACAAAAGTCAACGTCTGAAGGCAGCTTCTGAAGGTCAACAGAAGTCAATGTCTGAAGGCAGCTTCTGAAGACGCATTGCTCGCACATTTTGATTTTACCAAACATGTAGCCAACATTCAAATATCCAACATGATCCATTAATCCCTTGAAAATTCCGGAGAGTTCACCCAACCTACATCTTTATGAATTCCATTCCTCTTTCTCAGATGCCATTGTCAAGTGTGATAGAGGTGAAAGATTGGTTAAGCTAGTTTGCTTGAGTTCACCCAACCTACATCTTTCTGAATTCCATTCCTCTTTCTCAGATGCCATTGTCAAGTGTGATAGAGGTGAAAGATTGGTTAAGCTAGTTTGCTTTGGTTTAGGACTAGTAATGAACCGAACCAACTCGAATATATAGTTTGGAATTCGACTCGACAATTAACTCGTTGAACTTGGTTCATGAACCAAATGAGCTGAACTTGAGCTATATGTAGTTCGACTCGATTGGTTCATGAGTTTGCTCGATATATATATATATATATATATATATATATATATATATATATATATATATATATATATATATATCATAGTTTGAAAGTGAAAGAGTATTTTGAGGATATTCTCAATTTTAATTGTTGAATTTTATTGGATTTTGTCTCTCTTATATGCACTAATTTGTCGGTTTGTGGTACGTTCCAATAATAATTTTAAGTCTTTTCTAATTAAATAATAAATTACACGTGAACATAAAAAAGAACTATGCCGAACAACTAACAATAATAAATTACACGCGAACAAATTTGTGCTTGATGGCTTTTAATTTATTTTAATATATACCTTTTAAAAAAATTGAAAGCTCAAAATGTAAAAAATAAATGTTCTAAGAAAAAAATTGGCATTTTAATTATTTGATTTGAACTGATGAGCTGGACCTAACGAGTCGAACCAAGTTGTTCATGAACTTTAAACGAGTCGAATTCGAGCTTAACAAAATGTTCGTTTCGAACTCGAATCGAGTTTCGAACCGAACCAATTCTTATCGAGTCGAGTCGAACTCAGACGAGTTCGACTCGACTCAACTCATTTCCATCCCTACTTAGGTTATACCTATCATTCCGTTTCTGTTTTTTGCATTTCTTTGTGTGCATGCAACATTTTGTTTTGTTAGAAGGTAGAAGTAGGGATGATAGAAATACTCACCATAAAATTTTTTGGGAATTGACGGCAAGTGCTAATTTAATAAATATATTAAACTCCGATACCAAATACTATAAAATAAAAAAGAAGAAATTAAGAGCCCGTTTGGTGCGCAGGATAAGGAGACATGATATGATTAGAATATCCTATCCTGACTCAATCCGTTGTTTGGTGCGCCAACAGGAAAGGATAAGTTTAACCTATTTTTAATCCTATCCCACTTGTTATTTTAATCCTTAATTTTTGGTGGGTTACAAACCTGATAGGATTAGAAACCGCTTTCACGCTTCACGCTTTCACTTTCACGTTTCTTCTTTCACGCTTTCACTTTCACGTTTCTTCTCTCCCGTCAATCTCTCTCGGCTTTTCTCTCCCGTGATCCTCTCTCTCTCTCACTCTCAGGTCAGTCCTCTCTCTCTCTCTCTCTCTCAAAACTTTTATGTAGAATACGGCTGCAGTTTTGGAAGGGAACAAACAGTGACGACTGCAGTTTTGGAAAGGGAAAACATGAATTGATAATACGGATCTGAATTGATAATACGGCTGTAGCTATTGTTTGTTTTGGAATTTCTATTGTTTTTTTTGTTTGATAATATGGCTATGAATTTCTACTGTTTGTTTGTTCGTGAATTTCTACTGAATTGATAATAAGGCCGCAGTGAAGTTGTTGTTCTTCTTCACTGAATATTTGCTTCTGAAATTTCTACTGTTTCGTGAATATTTGCTTCTGAAATTTCTACTATTTCGTGAATATTTGCTTCTGAAATTTCTGCTATTTATTTGTTGTTCTTCTTCATTGTTTCTGCTATTGTCATTTTGATTGTGTTTGTTTGTTTGTTTTAATATTGTCTGAATGGTTACGTGAGTACTCTCAAAATACTTGTTCCTTTTTATAGGTAAAAATGGATGATTTACAAGAACAATTGAATAGGATGCTATATCTAATGTCTGAACCGTATTTTGATTTATTTTACCATTAAGATTGTTTAAATGTTGCATATTTTTTTGATAGTCGGTCGTGTTTTTGTGATTGATAATTTGGTAATATCATAGGAATGGAATCTGAGAACAACATGCAACAAACCAACAAGCGAAAGAGAGATCGTAGACAATGGTCTGAACTGGAGGATGAAGCATTACTTGATATACTAATTGAAGCTGTGAACAAAGGTCAAAGATGTGACAACGGACAATTCAAATCACATACCCTAAAAACAGTTGAGACAAAGTTGGAGGAGAAGTTTCCTGGATGTGGAATTAAGGTAAAACCGCATATTGAATCGGCTATGAAGAGGCTAAGGACACTTTATGGAATAATTTATGATATGTTAAACCAAAGTGGATTTGGTTGGAATGAAGAGACTAAAATGATTAAGGTGGATAGTGATGAAGTTTGGAAGGAGTATGTAAAGGTTAGTGTTTATTAATATATTTTTTAATGTTTTTGTTTGCTGCTTTTGATTACTTATAAACATATATTTTTTATTCTTGTGTAGAGTCACCCAAATGCAAAAGATTATAGGTATGCTCCAATCCCACTTTTTGACAAACTTGGTCATGCTTTTGGAAAAGATCGTGCTACTGGTAAAGGTGCTGCTCCTTCTGCTGACAATGTTGAGGAGATCAATAGAGAAGAAGAACAACAACTTAATGACGAGGAGAAGGAAGAAGAAATCTCACAGTCGCCTTCTATTAATCAATCTAAAAGAAAGATTGACCAAATGGAAATCCAATCCAAAAAAAGAAACAAAGGAGCAAATATAATTGCTCAGAGTACATCTGAGCTTGGACAGACTTTTGGGTGTATACTTGAAAAAAGCTCAGAACGATTGTGTGAAGCTGCAAATCGTCTAGGTTTCGGCAAAGACGTGATTGATGATTCCAGAAATGTTATGGCGGAATTGGAGAAAATGGAGTTAACAGAACAAGAACGTTTTGCTGCTGCAGACAAAATTTTATCAGTGCCACACCGTCTTCATATATTTTGGGGTTGTGCTAATGTTACTACTCGTCTTGCCTTTGTGAAGTCATTGGCGCAGTAATTTTTGTATTGTTCGCTGAAAATGTTTGACAATATTTTGTTGCTTTATCATTGTTATGTTGCTTCGTTGTTTTATTGCTACTTATCCGTATGACAATTTAAAGTTGATACCAATTTCATTTTGTCGATATATTTCTTTATTGATTTTTACTTATTTTAGTGGTACTTTTTTGTTTGAATATTTTAATTTTTGGTAGTGCACGTATTTTTTTTTGCAATTATATGAAATTATTTAATTACTTATTATTTTTTTATTGTCAATTAAAAATATGAAAAAATAATGCTATCATTTTTTTTATCAAGTGTGCACCAAACGCGTGATATGATAAAATAATGCTATCATCTTTTTTATGAAGTGTGCACCAAACGCGTGATAGGATAAATGTTATCTTGTCACTATCATATCCTATCCTTATCTATTTCTTTATCCTATCATGTCTCTATCATATCATGCGCACCAAACGAGCCCTAAGGGTCTGGTTGGTGCGCAGGATATGATAGAGAATTGATAAGATAAAAAGTTTGATAAGGATATGATATGATAGTGATAGGATAATACTTATCCTATCATGTGTTTGGTGCACATCTTATAAATAAATATGATAACAATATTTTATCTTAGCATTTGATTGGTGCACACTTTTTATTGATCTAAGAAATGTCATTGATTTAACTTCAGGGCCAAAACAAACAAACGCGCTAACAAAAACAAACAAACGCACTAACAAAAACACCCAAACTGATAATACAAATAGAAAAATAAAAACAACATAATTCATTAAAAATAAGAATAGAAGAATTCAAATCGAGTAAGAAAATGAAGTTTTTTTTTTTAAAAAAAAAGATTAAGAAAAAGAAGTGATTTGCGATTTAAAACAAACCGTAACAGAGGAATATGAATCAATTAAATAATTCAATTCATTTTTGTTCGTCTTATTCACATGAATACTACATCTGAGTTTCTTGAATTAAATAACATCTTATTCATCTTTGTTACTAGAATTAAATCAATGAATATAATTCAATTCTTATAAGAACAATCTAGAAGAATATGAATCTGGTTTTAGATTAAATACGAATCTGGGTTTCTTGAATATAAATATATCGTTGTTCAGATAAAGAATGAGATAGCTCGAGGGTAGAGAGAGAGGTAGGAGGCGGCACCGGCGGCAGAAGATTCAATAGTGTGGTACTGTGGTGGCAGTTCGTTTGGGATTCAAGAGATGAATACATGAAAAAGAAAGGGTTTCACGTGTAATAGGTTTGAGAAATCCTACCAGGTTGCTAACCCACCAAAAACTAAGATTAAAAATACAAAGAAGAGATATGATATGATTAGTAATAGGTTTAATTTATCATATATTATTGGTGCACCAAACAACGGATTTAGATAAGATATGATAGTTTTATCTTATCATGTCTTCTTATCATGTGCATCAAACGGACCCTAAGGGTCCATTTGGTAGTCAAAATAATTCTATCATATTTTGTCTCAATTTAATGTTTGATGAGATAATGTGATATGAAAAGTTAATCCTTATCTTTTTTTTATGTTAACCATTCAGTTCTCATCATTAACCATATGAGTCTAATTGATTGATTTTTTATTTTGTCTTTCAAGTTTAAATTATTATCCTGAATTTAATCTGAAAGTATAAGATAAGAAATTAAATTATTGATTTATTCCTATAAAATATAATTTATAAGTTAAAAAATTGAAATCTAATAAAAAAAAGTTGATATTAAATAAAAAAAAGTTAATCATCATTTTATTTTTTGTTTTTTTTTAAATAATTTATCATCATTTTATTGAAATTCAAATATTTAAAAATAAGGTTTTTTTTTTTACAAGTAAGGTTAAAAATAAGGTTTTTTTTTTTGACAAGAGGTTAAAAATAAGGTTATTAAGTTAGACTTAAATTTTTTCATAAAAAAAATGGTCAGACTTAAACTCCGTTTGACAGTGACAACTAACACTTCCCCTTAATTTAAATATCTGAGAGATACAGTACAACACCTAAATCATTTTTAAGCTCTTCCAAATCTTGCGTCATGCCATGGTTATATTATCTCTTAGGTAAGATTTTATATTAATTATTAATATGATTTATTCTATGACAATGTATCCTATAAGTATGGACTAGTGTTTAGCAGGGCAGATCCAACATTTATTGAAGCATAAGACAAACTCTAAAAAAGTTTTAAAAAAAAATAGAGACCTTTTTGTTACTGATATATAATAATGTTTTATTATAATTTTATTTAAATGTTTCCTCTCTTTAATTTTTTTTTGGATATATATATGCTAATAATACGAAATATTTTAATTAAACATGTTAGTTAGTGTACTTTTTATACTTGCGAGGTCTTTTACTTAATGTACTTAATTATTTATATTTTTTAGTCCTTTTAATAGATGAAAAAACAATATTTTTATGTTTTAGGCTTTTTAATGCATAAAAAAATACTTTTTTGGGACGCTTAAAGTCATAGCTTTAGTAGCTGGGGTCTTAGGCCGATCTTGGTGTTTAGTCAATTGGTATCAAGTTATTATTCAAAACTTTACGTTCTATTTTATGCATGTATGTGCATGGCCACCTTTGATCCTAAAGAGCTAGCTTTCACGAGTAATATTTAAGTCATATATTCTATATGATGGTACCGTTTGACCCGACTTTTTTTTATTTCTCTACCATTTTAAGGAGAAGGTAGGCCAAACACAATATCTATTAAGTACTTACTAAAAAAATAATTTAAACATTTTTTCCCTTCAAAAATTATTTTAACATTTAATTATTTATTATATATTTGTACAATATTTTGCCAAACAACTTTTAACTTAAAAATAGCTTTAAAACTAAAAAAAAATAAAGTAATCAAACAACTTTAACTTCTTTCTTAAAGTCCTTAATTTTAACTTTGTTTTAAAGTAACTTTTGGACTGTAAAAAAGTCAAACCAAACAATGCGTGTATAAAGAAAATAACATGTTTTGACTTTTTTGGACTGACTTTTTTTCTTTTCAAAATTACCCTTAACTTTCAATACAAATAACACATATAACAAATAGTCTTTCAAAAAAAATATAACAAATAGATAAGAGTAAATTTAAATATTAAAATAAAAGTGTAATAAACAGGATATGAGTATATATATGTGCAATTTTTTTCCTTTATACTTTAAAAAGTGTAACAAACTCGATGAGTATATCTATACTTAATTTTTCATTATCCCAATTATAACCTTGAACAACTTTTTCTATAATAAAGATTGTTGTTGGTGTCATTAAAAAAATAAGAATTAAAATTATATTTTTTTGTTATATTGTTGGTGTCATTGAAATAGATAATCTTAATTAGTTTGATTTGTTTTTTTTTTACAAGTAGTTTCATTTGTTATAATTTGAAAGCAACACACATTTATATTTTTGATTTTAATCAAAATCAAAATTTCATAAAAAACAGCGTTCATAATTTTCAAACGTTGGCAGCAATAAACAGAGCGGAAAGACGGGTACGTTAGTGTCCGTCACGTGCCCGTCTTTTCGCTAGTTTAACGTAAATTTTATTATATTTATAAAAAAATTATTATAGCCAAACTTGTGAATTTACAAATATATATATATATATATATTGATTTTTTTTAAAATCTAATGTGTGCGAATAATAATATATCTCACTAAAATTTGCCCGTCTTTTCGCTAGTTTAACATAAAGTTTATTATATATAAAAAAAAAATTATTATAGTCAAACTTGTGAATTTACAAATATATATATATATATATATTTAAAATCTAATGTGTGCGAATGATAATATACCTCACTTTTACCAAAACTTGCTCATGCCAAGTGTATGTTCTCTTTGGACCGTGAAGTGAGGGATAAGAAGAGGTTAAGACGGTTGGTCCATCCAGCCTTACCTATGAATTAATTAGGGGTTTGGGGTCATTATCAGTGTCAACTGTGGTGATGCATACCCTTGATATAAGGTCGCTTTATCAATGGTATGAACCAACTTGTATCATTCAAAATTTCAAATGAACGGATAGAAACTAAAAGGGGATTCCACAACAACAACAATAAAAAAGTGTAGGGTAGATTTTTTTTTGAGGAGTTTTTTAATTTTTTTTTTGTTTGTAGATGATGAAAGTAGATTTATAAAGGATTTTATTTTGAGGCAGTGTCCCTTTAAAAGAAAACTATTGTTAATCAATCATAAATTATTATCTGACTGTATTAAAATAGATATTTAACTAAATTCAAATATTCCTAATGATCCAACGATTATAATTGATTTACTGTAATTTTATATTGTAAATGTATATAAATTATATCCTTTATGAAATTGTAAATTTTCATTTTTCACCACATCGCTAATCAATAATCATATTTTTTTCCTTTAAAAAAATCATATTTATTTTTCAGTATCTCATTTAATTGACATCTTTTTCTTAGAGGTATATATACACTCCAAGGTTATGAAAAAATGTATTTTAATATAATTTCGTTTTAGAAATTTACAATAGAATGTTTAAAAAGGTATACACCATGGAGTGTATGCATTCTATGGTGCATACAGTCCATGAAGTGTGTTTTGAATAAAACATTCTATGTTTTATTCTAGAAAGTTAGTGTATAAAACATTTTAGGCAAAATTACACAATTCGTCTCTTAACTTAACTTTATGTAACAATTTCGTCATTTATCTTTTTGTTTTCCCGATTATGTGCTTTATGTTATAAAATTGTAACAATATTGTTATCCTTTTTTATCAAGACAAAATCAAAAACTTTATAGAAAAAAAAACTTATAAAAAATTCATCAAACTCATAAACAATTCCAAATCTTCATCATACAAACATAGAAACTCAAATTTCATTGAAAAAAATACCATAATAAAGGATAATAATGTTGACTTTTTATAACATAAATGACTAAATCGGGAAAAGAAAAAGATAAAGGACGAAAATGTTACCTAATTAACATAAAAGATTAATTTGAGAAAAAAAAGAAGATAAATGACGAAAGTGTTACCTGAAATTAACTTAAGGGACTGAATTGTGTAATTTTATATTTTATAAATGAAGTTACGCCATTCGTTCATTCGTCGCGAAGAGGATGACGTAAACCATATCAATCTATTACTTAACGAAGATTTACCTCTAATCTTTCCAGCGTTAGGTCGTCTAGCGGCTGAACCATGGTAGTTTTTTTTTTTTAATTTGTTAGGGTAAGATTACGGTGTGTTTATGTTTATACATATAACATTTATTTGATCATAACAATATCCAGACAAATGGTGTTTTTTGGAATTAAGAAATTGCTTTATTCAAAAAAAAAAGGAACTGGTTTAAACAATTATATTTAAATTTCCTAAAAAAATATCTAAATAATTGTTTTGAGAACAAACTACTTTGGATGTTCTCCATGTTAAATCAAACATAGTCGTAAATAGATCGCAATAATGTTTTGATAAGATGACATAAACTTCTTTTAACGTTACCAAATTTCAAAGTAATAATCATCTTCATTTTTGAAGAAGAAAAAAAATGTATGTGTCCATTTCTATAATTTTGAGGCATATAAGCAACATAAAGACACTAGCTAGGATCCTCTTTATATATTCCTAAAAATAAATTAATGACTTAAAAAATAGTGTTAAATATTTTTAGCATTTATTCTTTTATGTAAATTTTGAGTCAAATATTTTTTTTTAAATTGATTGTTTTGTGATTTTTATCCCAATTGGGACCCTCCATTTATTTTGAGTTTTTAGCAATGGAGATTATCTCTACCCCACGTTACCAACCGTAAAGACACGTATTTTTAATATTGGTGACAAAAACTAAACATTTATATATACACCAAAAACTATATATACACCAAAAACTATGGCAATGGAGATATCTATTTTTCTAAGAGATGGAGACATATTTCGAATTCATCGTTAATAATAGGATAGTGTTGAAACTCTTGAAAAATAATTAATTAATTGTCTATGTTGAAATGGACATGGCTTGAGATTTTTTTACAAGAATTGATGTGTTTTATATGAGATTTCTTGCAAAATAAGTTAATAAGTGTCATGAATTACATAGGTAAATAAACATCAATTTGGCACTTATCAGACATGTCAGTGAAAGGGATTTAGTTGAGGTAGCTAAACAACGTTTTCTAGGAAGTGGTGAATTGGAGAAACTAAAATTTTGTGATAATTGCATACTAGGCAAACGCCATAGAGTTGCGTCGAAAAAAGAAGAAGAAGAAGAAGAAGAAGTAGGCAAACAACATATAGTTAAGTTTTGAATTGGTATGCATTATATAGTAGACTATTTGAGTATTTTCAATTGAATATTTGGAATCTAATAAGATAAAAACAACTCATGAGTATGATTTCTATTTGGGATCTAAAAGTGACACATTAGAAAAGTTTAAGGAATGGTATACCCTTGTAGGAAATTAAATTGGAACTAAATTCAAAGTGTTGAGAACTAATAATGACCTGAAGTTTATTTCAGATCAATTTAATGAGTTTTGCAGGAAACATGGTATTAATTGGTATGGGATTGTGGTTGGAACACCGCAACAAAATGGTCTAGCTGAATGCATGAATAGGCCCGTTTTTTAGTGTATGAGATGTATGCTTCTAGAGTTAGGTTTCCCAGGAGATTTTAGGGTGAAGATGTTAACACAACAATTTACTTGATCAACATATTTCTGTCAATATGAATAGACTTAGAAACACTTTTGAGGGTTGGAGTGGTAAACTAACAAACTACTCTAATTTGAAGGTTTTTGGAGCCTTGATCATTGTGCATATCAAGCAAAATAAGGAAGATGTTATAGTTGTTGAATGTATCTCCATTGGTTATCATGAAGGTGTGAAGGGTTAAAGTTGTGGAAGATGGAAGTTGTTATAAGAAGTGATGCTACTTTTGATGAGATTCACATGGGGATGAAATGTAAATACTCGGAGAATAGAGATTCAAAAATATGGGTGGAGTAAACTAGGTTTAAGGTGGGGTCTTCCACTACTGAGACAAGAGACGAAGAGGAGGACAAGACTCCGACATTAAGATCTAGTGAAATATAACCAACAATGGCTTCTAACTATTAGTTGGCTAGATATAGGTGGGAGATCGTTCCACCATATTGTTACAAGTATGCATACCTTGTAAGTTATGAGTTATTGCAACTGAAGTGGTGCAAGACTTAGAAATATAGATCTTTTTGGAAGTAGTTGAAATTAAAGGGAGTGTGAAAAAGGCTTGAGGCAACAATTGAGACAAATAATTCACAGGAGAAGAATCATACTTGGAAATTTGTGGGACTTCCAATAGTTGTTGAAAGAAATTGGAGGTTGAAAGTGGCGGAGCCACAATAAGACTAGGTGGGCCATCACCATAAAAATAAATGTGGGGTGAGGGAATTACTCAAATACCATTGGCTTTTAAAAAATATTACATTATGGCCCATCCTCTTTTACCTCTCAATACGTGTTAGAGTCAAGCTTTCTCCTTTCCTCTGAGTGTATTACTGATGATTTCTAGTCACTTAGAACGCTTAGTGAATTATTTTTAATTTTTTAAATATGTAATTTAATTTTCTGATGATCAACTTTGTATCTGATGTTGTAACAAAAAAAAACTTTGTACTTAATGCTTATTATAACATAAGTTTTTTGTTTAATATTATAGTTTATTTTGATGACCCGCCTTAACTTTTATTTTTGGCTCCTCCATCGGAAGTTGGTGTCTGGATCAAGGTTCAGGTATGGTTTGGACTTGATCGCTTTTGTTAAAGATTAGTTCTAGTACTAGAGAGAGTACTTAGATGGTTGAAAGGTAAGTTGAAATCTCTACTAATTCGAAGTCAAGGTGGAGAATTATTGAAATACGACTAAAAAAAATCAATTTCAAAAGCTTTATGTCCAAATCGTGAGGCGCTTGGCATGAGAGCGCGGAAGGTACCATGCGTGAGGTGCTTTCGCGTGTTCTGGTATAAAAACCATAGGGTTTTGACATGTTTGGTTATACCAATCATCACCAAAAAAGAGGAAGCTTATAGGGAAACGGAAAGACTGGAGTTGAATGATATTGGATGAAATTTTAGGGTTGAAAAACACATTTTAATCATCTTGTATTGTGAGATTTCATTTTGGGAGGGATCTAAACTTTCTCTCTTGTTTTCTTAAGTAGCTTTCTTTGACGGTTGAGAGAAAGGGAAAAAGTATAAATTAGGGTTTTGTTATTGAAGTTAATTCTTGTAACTCATTTGTATCTCTTGTAAAGACTTATCGATCATAAATTGGAGCTGCTCTCTTCCCCAAAAGTAGGTCAGTTTAGACCAAACTGAGTAAACAATCTTGTTGTGTTTATTCCTATACTATCTTCATCTTGTTGTTTGGATTGATTGTTTCTTTACTCTACATATTGGTTCTAGATTTATTCTTGGTTGAAATTTTTATTACTTGTAAATCGTCCTTTTTTAAAATACACTAGACAATAGTTAAATATTTTTTTTAAGGAAAACTAATAATTAACTAAAATAACAATAACTAATTTTTGGATGCTCACAAGATCACTTTTAACATTTTTTTTTTCAAATTTATTGTGCATATTATATTTCAATACATGGAAATTATGCATAAATTATAATTATTAATTAAAAATTTATATTTAACACCTTAATCAAATAGGTAAGTTTCCAAAGACTTTTAAAAGAAATTAAAAAAATAAAATAAAAAATGATTTTAAAGGCCACAAAAAATGTAGTTGGTGTTATTTTAGCTCATTGTTAGTTTTTATTAAACAGGGCTGATTTAAATTCGTCTTATACTAGATAATTGATAAGATATTTTATAATGGATAGCTATTAAAGTACCTTATAGTTGATAGTTTATAAACTTTTTGATAGTTGATAATGGATAAGTCAGTTGATTAGATTTGTAATATTTAATAAAATTAACGATTGAACTAGGTGATAAATATGAAACAAAATAAAAAAAATGCCTAATTAATATTTAACATTTTTGGATTAAGATAAATAGGAGAAAATTTAAAGAAAAATGATAAACTACAAATTCTAAACTAAGTAACTTACGGAAAAAAAAAAAAACGGTATACGTTAATAAAAAAAAACTATGTATTCCAAAGAAAAAATCGTTTATCAAACATATGTTTCTTTTAGTCATATAAACAACAAGTTATGGATATAAAAAAATGTTAGCAAGTGTCCTGAAGCATTCTTTAAACATCTTAAATAATAAGTTTTTATAAAAAAATTGTATTCAATGCGTTAGAAATTGTTAGAAATTGAAGTATTTAACTTTTTTAAGGAATAAAAATTGATTTAAAAAATTTATGTATTCAATGCGTTAGAATCTTAAAGAGTGTTCTAGAGACATTCGTTAGCAAGATCCGTAAAAAATTAATTCTCTATAAGCTCAAAAATTTATTTAGCCAAATGGAGTTATACATTGCTCAAACACCTGCGGGTTTTGGGGGTTAGGGACGGTTGTGAATTGTTTTACACTGGGAAATAAATAAATGCGGGTGCTGGAAAGAAAATTTGTCGGTTTTCTGGTTAGATTCGTATAGCTTAACCATACTAGATATAAATGGGAAGATGAAGACATTATCAGTTTAGAGAAAGGAGTGGGAGACGCACACGAGCACAAGTAGGAGAAAGGAGGGTGGGAATGAGAAGAAATTGAGTATATTGTGGACCTACATAGTTCTACACAAAGGGACTCTAGGGAAAGGGAAAAGTGGACATAAAAGGAAAATGGGTGCATCGTAGATAATTTACTCATATTAAAAAATAAAAAATAAAGTTCTTTATTATGTATTTGAAATTAGAAGAGTGTTCGTTAAAAAATATTAGAAGATTGGTAAGAAGTAAGAACACTCTCTAACAATTATTTTTTAATTGGAGGAAATCAATAAGACTCTCACTCTAACACACTTTTTCATTTGACGAAATCAACGTGGGTCTAAGATTTTATGTACGACATATTCAAGTTCAAGTTTAAATATATCTCATATCCATAGTACAAAATGATGGAGGTGTATAAATATATCTAAACCATCAAGTTCGAGTTGAGCTGTTGAAATGAACAAGGGTCTCGAAGTGTTTTAGGTTATATGAAAGCACCACTCAGGTTGAAGAGAAAATTTTAACGGATAGCTGTAAGAACAAGGATGTTGCATGGGATACAATGTTGGGCTGTCAAGAACCTACACAAAAATAAATTAAATGTAGCAGAGATGAAGATGTTGTATTGAATGTATGGTAAGACTATACAAGATAAGATTAGAAATGACAACATGAGAGAGAGAGAGAGAGAGAGAGAGAGAGAGAGAGAGAGAGAGATAGAGAGAGAGAGAGAGAATGTGAGATAGAGTGTGTGTGTTGTGTGAGAGAGAGAGTGAGAGAGAGAGAGAGAGAGAGAGAGAGAGAGAGTTAACACCTCTAGTAGAAACGGTGGTGAAAATTATGCTTAGGTTGTTTGAACATGTGGGCAGAAGACTTGTTGTAGATCATTTTAAGGAGAATATATCAGAAAGATGATAATCAAATCAATAGAGACAAAAGAACACCTAGAAAAACTATTAAGAAAGATCTAAAGAATAATGAGTAGAACATAAATATGTGTATAGTATAACATTATGGCGTCGTTTGAGTCATTTAGCCGATCCTATTTATTGGGATAAAGTTTGGTTAGTGTTGTATACAATCAAATTGGAGTACCATTTTTTAAGGTAAATTATTAAAATATCTATGTGACATGATTTAATTGTATGCATGTCTAAAAGAAAATTGCAATATTACTGCATAGAAATTAATCTCTAAGATTACCCTTGTCTCTAAATATAAATTTTATTTGAAAAGAAATAACTCTATCTATAACTTATTTTAAGTTACAAAATACATCTACAATATTTTTTAAATATACTCTTAACTTCTATCTTTAATTAGTTTTGCAATTCTAGAATTGGTCATAAATACTAGTATAATACTACTATTGTTTAATTTCAAATATATTAACTAAAAGGCAATATAGAAACCTTTATACATAAAATAGACACACTAAATACACAACATATTTTTTAATTTATAAAAAAATAGAACATGATGGTTATCCTTTTCCCTAAAAAAAAACATGATGGTTATCCTTTATATAAAAACATAGTTATAATAAGAGACAAAATCAGCACCTCTTTATATTTAATATAAAAATTTAGATAAATAATTTGAATAGTTTCATTTTATTAGGTTAAATAATAATACTGTGTCAAAAAAATTACATAACATTACATAATATTGTTTATTTACTTTAAAAATAAGACATTCTTATAAGTTAAACACAAAGCAAGTTTTTAAATATTTATGATATTTTATTTTTTTTAATGAGTTTATGATATTTTAGTTGTTAACTAGTGTAGTAAGAACATATTTTTTTTGGTGATTCGGAATTTGTCCAAAAGGTAAATAAAGTTTGACAAAAAATTATTCCACTTTAAAATTGAACTTTAGTTTTCCAAATAATTTGTTATTTGGTGGAGCTCATTAACTATTTGACTTCAATCACTTTGTCACGTGTTGTAAAAATATTGTTAAGATTTGTCTTATACTCCCTCTGTATTGAACTATAAGCCTCATGTGAGAAAAAATGACTATTAATAGTGAGTGTTAAAAAATGGTGGAACTCGCGTGAATTCAGTTAATAAGAGAGCAATTGTTGAAAAAGAATCCTAAAATTATTCTTACTTGGACATGCGCATGGTCACTCTTCAACGCAGAAACAAACAATAAGATTTTTGCACACTATTAAGAAATTCGATAAAATTGTCAAAAAAACATGACACTTTTACTAAACTAACTATATCAACTATTTGTGTGTTTTTCGCTATCATAAATACAAAATGGAATATAATGCCTTGAGAGTGGTGTGTATAAGTATATATTAGAGTGTACAATTTGAACTAAACGTAAACTTCAAGAGTTTGACCTAGTGATAAAAAGATAAGGGTCATGTTAATCAGTGTGTCTGGTGTATTGGTTAAGGAATCCACAAATAGAAATTTTGTCTTAGAAATATAAGATGTTATTTTTGATCAAGTAATGATTATACCATTTTTTTATGAAAACTTACTTGTTTTGGATACTTAATCAATGCCCCTGAAACACTCTTTAGCATTCTCCAAAAGATAATGTAAAAAGGTGTCTTTAAGCTCTAAGGTATTTTCTACTTTAGGTTGAAGCATCATCTTCTTACTCTAAATTTATTCTATAAAAATGAAATTAACTTTACATTAATAAGTGAAAATAACAGTCATTTTGAAAAAAAAAAATTGCTAAAATGAAACTCATTATTATACGAATGGAATACAAAGTTGAAAATAAATTTATAAATGGAACAAAGGGAGGACGACTACTATTGCTAATTTATTGTAGGGAGTAAGTAGATTGACGTTGGTTGGTGGATAGCTGGATGTTGAGCTGCTGACCGGCTGCGTGCTGTGGAATTAATTGAATAATTAGGCAGACAGGTGGCTTGTTTTGGCTCTAAGACTGAATGAATTAAGTTGCGCACGCCACCATAAATTAGAGCTAATTGATAGGGTACAACAACACGAGTTTGTTCTAACCCTGGAAATGTTTTGTAACCTTTATAGTCATATACCTTTTAGTATTTGTAATACACAAAAGATATCTATTGTATTAGATTATGATTATGATAGTATTAAAAAGTAATTTTTTGTTTGTTTATAATTGAAATTGGAGAAAGTAGTACATAATAATACTAGACATATTATTACATGCTAGATATATTCGGTCTTACTCTATTACATGCTAGATATATTAACTATTCGATGAATTTAAAAAATAACTTTTTTGTTTATAATTGAGATCGGAGGAAGCTGAGCAGCACATGATAATACTAATCCTTGTCCCGTCCCACAACAGTTATCGACAAATTAAATGAGGTAATATCATTTAAATTAAATAATGTAATAAACTCTGGTTTCTTTTACATAGGTATTAATGAACATTTGTTAAGTGGCTCATAACATGTTAGTTTGTTAAACCCTTTCATCCTATGAAAGGGACTAGTGTGATTTAAAGTTCAGCCAAGACATTAATATTGGTTTTAGTCCGCATTTAAATTTAGATTCTCTTAAATGGTTCGTCATATGTTATTTCTAATATTTGTTATTTTTTCATTATATCCCCGTCTTTGATTCATTTTTACAAATAGAAATTTTTTTTTTTGAAAAGTGCCTATTTAGGATTACATATTACTATTTAGGTTCACAAGTGAGTTCGACAAAATTGATTTTATTGATTATTTAAAGATAAAAAAATCAAAGAGGAATAATCTAATCAGAGATCAAACTTACAGCTGTGCTACCAAATCATACATCAGAAAACTCAACGAGTAACTCAAACCATACAATGAAAACGAATGACGATGTCAAAGTAGATTCTGACATTAAATGAAAATAAAAATATGCACATAACATCGAAGGCCATACCTTGTTCATGTACTCTGGTTTCTTTATGATTCATAAAGCTCTATTTACCTGAAGTCCTGAACCAGGTCTCCTATATTCTTGGCTCTGGAATCTTGTGTTCTCGTTGTTGATTTTCAACTTCATCATCTTTATTTATAGTCATAGATGATTTGTGTGCATAGCATAACTGAAAATGGAAAAGGGAAACAGAGAATATATCGAGTACAAGAGGAAGTTTGGCTTCCAGCGACAAAGAGAAACAAAGCATGCAGACATAAATGAAATGAGAACTGGCCTTTTATTGAAACTGTAATATCTAGATCCACAAACAACAGGCAGATAAGAGAAACAAGACGAAATATGCTTTAAGGGGCAAGGTTGTGATGAAGAGAATGAATATTATAGAAGTCACAAGAGCGGAGGAACATAGATTTAAGAACAATGTGGATAAATGTCAGGTTATCAGAAGTAGGTTTCAGTGCTTCACACGAGACATGCAGAGACAGATAACTTTCATCCCTTGAGGTATCCTACTTTTTCCAACAAAGCCTGAATATCAGCACTGCTACTCCCCTCAGTTGCCTCGACGATGTTAGGGCTGTCCATTGGCATAACATCCGAGAGTGGATAGTTTCTGTTATTATGGAGTTGACTGATTGCCCTGCTTCCGACTCCCTTCAATATCACACTTTTGTGTAGGCCGCCAACCAGTCCTTCGTAATCGGTGTCACCACATTCTCCAACAAACACCACCATCTTTGACAGTTCAAAACCCCATCGAACATATAGGTATCTGAAGGAAAAACACAAAGTCATTAAGAAGTCACAGTAAACTTGAGCAACAATAACAACAGCCAAATAGAGGAAATCATGCTAGAGGTAAGAAACAGCTATGTGCAAGAGCATGGCTGATAAATTAGCATAGACACTGCATAAACTCATCTTAATTCGACAATACCTGAGGGCTTGGGAACGAGATGCCAGAACAGGAATTACATTCAGTCTTGTTCCATTCTGACAATATATAGGATGGCAACGCAGAGCTTGGATCCTCATCAACTTACGAAGCTCCTTCAGAGGGGGAGCCTGTAATAATTATATTGGACAAAAAAACAATTAAACTTTAAAGTGAATCTAGGATAAAACACTTCACAAAAAATTCCACTTCTAATCTTAATGAGTAATGACTAACAATAATTTATACCAAATCATGAAACTGTAAAGAAAAATTACCATTCCTGGCTTTCGCACTTTGAAAGCATAACAGTAGTCAGTAGAAAGCTGTTCAACAGGACTCACAATTTGCTCGTTGCTCTCACCCTTCTTATCAGTGGTCGAAGCTGCCCAGCGTACTAAAGTCTTTCTCAACCCTTCTCCACCCCAACGGTATTCAATGTGAGAGTGGAAATACAAGTCACCCACAAATAGGCGATCTTCAGAATTGAGGGATGGATAATAGAGATCACTGCCACTGTTGCAAATATAAGCATCAAAATCATTGGGACTCAAGCCGCCTGAGATAAGAAATGACTGTATTTCAGATATTGTCATTGAGGTTGACAGGATGAACCCTACAGATCCATCAGTCCTCTCTGCTCCAGCAGCCTCAAAGATTACTTTAATCATTTCAAGAAGACCTGAAGTGGTATCACAATCCACTGCAATCACAAATAGTCGATTTCTACTCCTCAATGGCGGAAATTTACCCGCATTTGAATTTTGACCTGATTTTTCAGCAGCCCCACCCTTGCGTATGTCCTTAGAAATGCCCTTTGACCAAGATAAAACAGCATTCTCTAATTTTGCACTTCTATCAGTTGCATTTCCATCGGGATCCAAAGAATTATCATTTCCACTATCCCCACTCCTCTCTCCATCCAATGAAAATTTCAGGTTAAGAGATAAGTCCTGTATATCTCTCAGTGAATCACCAGGTGATTCTTCTGATTCTGAACTTTCACCTCCATCCTCACTTCGCTGCCATTGAGGATGCCTTGGCTTGCAAGTGGCTATTTTAGACAGGTAAGTCTTGCAGTGCTCAGGCCATGAAAATAAATGAATATTCTTCAACCCATTCAGTCTACATTTTGCCCACAGTTGCTTGTTGCTAACAAGCTTCAAAAGAGCATCTGCAATAGACTTCTGATCATGGGGATCTACAAGCAGACCATTGTCGAGTACCTGTACTAGTAACCAATTAATCATGCAAGTTTCCATGGGAACTTTTACAAATCAATGCATAACATAACCTGTAATCAGAAATCATACCCGATGAATATCAACAGGACCTCCATTTTTAGTAGCAACCATTGGCAACCCATAAGCAGCTGCCTGTTCAACAAAGACACAAGTTAGTGTTTACAACTCCAAAAAGAAATCAACTAATAATAATTAATACAAGATTCAGAAGATCACCTCAATTAAGGTAAGACCAAACGGCTCAATGATAGCAGGATTGACGAAGACACCCTGCACAGATATCGGATCTGAATGAAATGTAAAATGAAAACATAGTTGCATGGGTAAGAGAATTAAACAAGACATGAAGAAAGTAATATAGATCGACTCCCACAAACAGCGGCAGACCCACGTTCACTCTAAGGGTAAGCACTTAAACCCGCTGGTCTTTTGAAATTTGCACCAATTATTCTATATACTTTTAGTTTGACCACTCTAAAAATATCCTACTGCACCAGCCCTCTCTTCTCTCAGCAAACACCGTTCAACTTCAGCAAGTGCAAATTCAAAGTTGCATCTCGGCAGAAAGGAATACACAAGCGCGGTGCAGGATTTGTATTTGAATAGGAATTTAAATTGAAAATATTCCCCAAGATGACATTAGTGTGGATCGTTGGAGTATATGTTTTGCCACTGATCTAGAGTAGTGCAACATTATATATATATATTGTTCAATAATTTACAAAAGACACTGTGACTATCTATGAACTGAAGATGCGGCAGGGACGGCATTCATGTAGGATGCATAGTACCAGATACGGGTACGGATACGACATTTTTAAACAAAAACTAAAGTATTTGACAGAAAGAAAAAAACAAACAAAAGTACAGGTATGTCATTATGGTAAACTTTTATTATAATGTAGCATGAAAGAACTAAATTGTTCAAACGACAACAAAATATATTTATTCAAGAACTCCAGATTTACTACAAAAATCACCCTACTATAGTGTATTGATAAACTCGCTCAACCAGAGGGATAAACAAGTAACAGCAAGTTTGCTGAAACAGTATGCAAGAACAAAGGTAAAACAAATCTTTACACTATTGGTCCAATTATAAATAAAATGGTTAAATATGTTTTTAGTCCCTATAAATATATTAAATTTTTGTTGTAATCCCTCTAAAAAATTTCTTCAACTTTTAGTCCCTATAAAATTTTCAATCATTACTTTTGGTCCCTATTTTTAAGTCAACTCGTGTATTTTTTAATGAAATTTTGCAGAAATGTATAGAATATTGTAAAAATCTCTCAAAAAAATTAGAATTTTTTAACAAAACATGAATTAAATAGGAATTTTTAACCACCAAAAATATAAAAAATTGATATTTAATTCGTGTTTTGTTAAAAAATTCTAATTTTTTTTTGGAGAGATTCTTATTATATTATAAACTTTCTGCAAAATTTTATTCAAAAATATGAATTCTACATATGAGTTTACTTTAAAGGAGGGACCAAAAGTGAAAATGGAAAACTTTTGGGGACTAAAAGTCAAAGAAAAAATTTAGAGGGACTAAAACAAAAATTAGTATATTTATAGGGACTAAAAACATATTTAACCCTAAATAAAATTCACAATTTGACATTTTTGCTTAAAAGATGTAAACAGTTGTATCAATTTTCTAGTCCAACCAAATGGATAAAGTTACCTTTGTCTTCGCTGCTAGACGATATATTTCAGGAACATCAGATTGTTTGTGGTGTTTAGGATATGCCACTTGCCCATACAGATCATACTTGTCAATCAACTTGAGTACTGAGAGAAGAACAGAAGAACTTGTGCTTGACATTTCATCAATTCCGTCTCGGTTACCCATAATTAATGTCTGAAAAGCCCAAAGAGTGATATACAATTGATCAGTCAATAAACACAAGTCAGCTGACCTAAAAATCAAGAACAGTGTGATCCTAAAGAAGTGCAGAATGATCATTCACGGTTTCATACAAGGTTAGCAAGCTCTCTAAGAGGACGGCATTCTCCAAATGCTTTCACCAAAGTTGTGATGTTCTTCTTAGGATCTGGTCTGGCAAGAGCAAGTATCACAGGCTTGCGAGGGTTTGTAAAGAACCGCATTATCTGGTAATCACAAATTTAAATTGGCGTTAATTTCTCTTTGCGTTGGATTTACAAATGAAACTTGCTAGTCAAGTCACGTCCAATAAATTATAAAATAAAGCATTGAACTGGCTAGTTAACCAGGAAACATTGAAAGAAATGCAGAAAGCATATTCCTAACCTCAGACCAAATAGGTGGATCTTGGGGGGCAGGATGATCCAAAATCCCTTCTGGTTCAGTTTCTATATCACCGTCTTGTGGAACAATATGATGGAACTCCATACCTGGTGGAATTACCTGCAAGAGGTGTTGATGTTATATTAAGATCTAACTTTACATAACTTGCAACCAAGTATTACTAAAACAATATAGTGTCTGGAACAGGACTCAACGATAACTGCTGTTATCACTTATCAGTATATACCAGGCAGACTATGACGAATGTCAATGATCTTTCTAACCCAATGCATTAAAAAAAAGCTACATATTATTCGTGATCAAATTTGTTTTCATGCACACAAAATAAAGCTATTCCGTTCCTGAACAAACTAATAAGCCATAACGGTATTTGAAAATAAAACTCCAGGTCTCACCCCAAATTAAAAAAATAAAATAAAACGACAATTATAAATGAAAATAGATAATTTGCTCATGGATAACCCTATCAAGTAAAAACTGAGCAGCAAGACATTTTTCTTCAAGTGCCAGGTTAAAAAGGGACTCAAACCAGTCACCAAAAGAGAAAAATGAACTTGCTATCGCTGAATGCAAATTGCAGATGTGTATCAATATCAAAATGATATTTTACCTCTAGCGATCTGTAAATGACTTTAATTCAAAATCAAGACTACCTAATTTGGTCCACAACAAAAGGTTATTAAGGTGTTGTTAGGAAGTTCAGTTGTGAATTGTTATCCAGTACTTACCGCCACACGAGGCATGTATCTACCGTAACAGCTCACATTACGCCTGATCCTTGCTCGTATTTTACGCTCCAATACTGGATCAAAACCATCATACAGGCGCCATTGTTCTTCTACTTCCTGTTTAGTGCTTGTTATGACTATTTCAGAACCATCAAGGGCTAATTCTTCAGCTTCTATCCTACGCATGATCTTGTAAGTCGTGTTTATTTCATCCCTTGATAACCGACCTTGCTTTAAAAGTTGTTCCAACTTATCTCGACCAAGTGAGTGGCCAGTAAAAAGCATCGGTACATTTAAAGCACCGGATAGAAGAGCAGCAGAGTCACCTGCATCTGCATAATGGCCGTGAATGGCAACCGGCCAGACAGCATGCCCACTGCCAATTTGCTCCCCAAGAGCCTTCGACATCTGTATAATGTGGCCAATCGCTCCATCAACAAATTCAGGAATGTAAGGCCAGAGTTCTTCTTTTGCAATATATTTATTTCTCGGACCAAATGGAATACGAATGATGTAAGCACCACTACTCTCTCCCATGTCATCTCCAAATTCATCCGTGTTTCTAGGAGCCAACATTTCCGTTGGTTCCCCATAACTCCAATCTACATCTGGCGATGCAACTTGCCTAGTCAGCAAATCAACCCGATAAACTCCCGGCATTGATCCCAAGGCCCGTGCAAGCTCCACAACATACTTAACCTACTCAGCACAAAAACAAAAACAGACAAAAAAGAATTCAGTTCCCCCCACACAATCGGCTAGATATCAGCATATTTAATAGTAAAGCCAGTGCCGCGCAATCAGAAAACGACAAAAGTTAACAGATTCTTAACATGGAAAAAAACGATATAAAGGTAAACAAAAGTATTACCTGACCACCCGTATCAGAATCCCTCCCCAGCTCCATATTCTCGCCACGTATGAGGCCGTGAATACTGCACGTAAATATGTTATTAAATTCAAGAATAACAAAACAAAATCACACACTAGAGATAAAACAGAGGTCCACACAATAAAATCAAGAAAACACATCAACCAATTACAATAACATCAATCATCAACAGCACAGTTTAACCCAATTTTGCATTGAATTACATCCAAAACTGAATGAAACAGAAAAACACGAACGATATACCTTATGAGAACAATGTAGAGCTTCTTGCCTTTATGATTATTAGCCCAAGTTTCCATGGCATCAGCAGAACTAATTCGCGGCAATCTAGCTTTCGTAGATTCACCACCGTGAGCAGAAACATCACTCACCGGATCTCCTCTCTCACCTTCAGACAAATCCTCAGACATATCAGCAGTAGCTTCTCTTCTCCCTCTTTCACGTTCCAGCCTCCGCTTCGTCACTCTCTGCACCGCCTCACTCTCAAGCTAACCAAATCCAACACATCACAATCTCATCATCATCATCATCATCATCAACAACAACACCACCAAAATTCAAAATAAAAAAAAAATTAAAAAAATGAAGAAACTGAACCTGCTTCTTCTGACGAGCAAGGTTCCAAATTCTCCAACACATGTTTTCCAATCTAGTGTTCCTCTCTTGAGGACTTCTCGATGAAGAAGCCTAGTAACAACAAATCAAATTCAACAAATTGAGTTGAATTGATGAAAATAAGTTGAATTGAAAGAAAGACAGAGTGAAAAGTGCATACCCGAACCCAAGAACGATAGAGATCAGTTTCATCAAAACCAATAACTTCTTCGACAAAGTAACGAGTAGGACTGAACCTACCTCTCTCTCTGAGAAGAAGAGAGGATTTAGCATCATCAAGACCAGGACCAACGTCAAGAATCGCTTCAAGATAGCTGTTTAACCAATCATTTCCAGCCATCTTTCTTTTTCTTAAGCTGTTTTCAAAAACAACTTCTTCAAAACGCGCTTTTAAAGACCAACGAAGAGACTTCAAGTAGAAGATGAATTTAATTAAAAGAAAAAAAAAATTGAGAGAGAATATTCGTTATATGAAAATGGACTATGGAGTGAGTGACAGAGAACTATGTATGCGGGAGCGTCTGGCCTTTAAGCGGTTAAACATTTATTATCTTATTATTTTTGGTTTTGATCTCAAGACAAGTCATCACATTCCATTGGACTTACGAGGATTTCATCACCTCTTGACGCTTGTCAACCAGGATTGTTTTGTGCGTGATTATAGTTTGGACTTTGCACCAACTAAAATATTGGTCCAACTTAGACCACTTTTTTTCATCACTAGATTGGATCATTCCATCGTATCTTACTATAGTTCATCCACACAAAATATAAGTCATTAACCCTTTTTCTCTCAGTAGTCTCATTGCAAACATACTCTCTCTTTCATCTCTTCATGTCTCTACCGTGTTCTTCACAACATGTTTTTCTTTCACCAACCATTGTAAAATTAAATGTGTAATGGTATAACATAGAGGTTTAAGCGCTCAATTAAAAGTGTAAAATCTAATTGCGAGAGGAAGCACTCAAATAATCGAATTAGATGTAGAATTTCCTTGGTTCATTGTTAATTAATAATTTGTTTCTTTTGGTTCATCAGCAACAACGAATTTTAATTTTAATTTTTGTTCTGGGTAATGCAAAAAGACAAATATAATCTACAAAAAAAAAAAAAACATTGAAGTATAAACATCCATTTTAGACAGCCTTGCCATTGTTTGATCTCTAGATACATAAAAAAGACAATATATTGATTCTCAAGCTAGCAATGAACCGGAAATTTCTGAAATTTAATTCAATAATAATGTTGAAAATTCCAAGTCTCAACCAATAAAGGATCTAATGATCTATTTAGTCTAATAGTAATGTTCAATAGTAAAAAGAATAAAAGGAAAAAGAATTTGAGGAGTGGAGTGGTTGTGGTTTATGGTTGAATTGTGGAAATGGTGAGGTTGAGTTGATGAGAGAGGTGGAAATAGAAAGGAACTAATGAAAGAGAGAACGTATGTGGTGTGTGGTGTGAGAGATTGAAAGATTGAGAGAGTAATCATGTGTGGTAAGATTATTGTAAAATCGGTGTAATTCATTTGATCAAAGGTATAAAAAATTGGTCTAAGTTTGACCAATACTTTAAGTGGTCCAAACTATACTCACCTTGTTTGTTGTGGTTGGAAAATTTTCTCATTGTTAAAAACTTCAACTCCTTTTTTTAATATCTTTTTACGTCAATTTGCATATCATCAAATATTTACTTTGTATCTTTTAAATTATTATTTTTTCCAATAAATTGGCTTTTGATATCTTTTTTTTGTCATGCTAAGTTAATGTATTTTCACAGAGGAATGTTATAATAATAGAAAATAATATATATTTAGGTAATTTCATAAAAGCTGAGTTTCTTCTTAGAAATCGGTATGGTCGTCAGCTTTGCACTAAGGCCTATGAAACTTTAGAGCATTTGTTCTTTGGTTGCTCTTCAGATGCTCGATTATGGAAGTCAGTACGTTCTGTTTTGGATGTTGGGATTGACTATTTCATTTGTTGATGTTAGTAGAAAAAAATAATATACTCATGTGAGCATTGTTGTCCTTTATTATATTATTATTATTCATATTATTTGAGTAATTTGATTCACTGAGAATCAATTACTCCCAACGAAAGATATATGATTATCTTTTATGCAAGATATTTCAAAGTACTCCTCAATTGATTGTCATGCTTCTGAGGCCCTTGGTATTATTCAAGTTGATTGTTCTAAAGGTAATCTTAATTTGTGTGTCATTGATGTTATTTTAAGCAATTTCAGTGGTGTGATTGTTTTGTTTTGCAGACAATTTGGAGATCTATACATCCTTTCAGGTTGAGCTCTATGTTGTTATGCATGCAATTGAAATTTCTCAATCCAAAGGTTGATATTCACCTTTGAATTCAGTGTAATTCTTTGATGATTGTTCAACCTTTTGCTAATCCAAGTATTGTGCCATGAAAATTGAGGACTAGATGTTTGAATTGCATGTACCGTGCTCGACAAATGAACTTTCGTATTTCTCATAAGGAAAATGTTAACGAGTGTCCGCGGAACACTCTTTAAGCACCTAAAGTAGTAAGATTTTATGAAAGTTGTGCATTTATTGTATTGAAAATTGAAGTCTTTAATTTTATTAAAGAATTATTTCTTCATTATGAATACTTAAAAGAGTGTCTGGAGGCACTCGTTAACAAGATCATTATAAGAATAGCAGCACATGCATGGATAAACTTGCTAATGTTGATTTTCCACGTGTTGCTTTGATTGTTCAGATTTTCAATACATAAAAAGATTTTACACTCCATAATGAGTTTTCCCTAATTACCCATAACAAAGTACAAAATATTAAGTTTTTTGTCCTAATTATAAGAAATCACAAATTTAAGATGTGTTATTTGATAAAATTATTATTTTCTTAATACTTGATAGATTTATTTCAACATCTCTTTCATTTTTTTAAGGGTTTAACATCTCCTTCATGTTTACCAAGAATGCATTTATTTTTTACATACACTCAGATGTGAAAATATTAATGCTAAATTATATTATATAAAATTTTAAATAATTCATATAATAAAAAAAAAATAACTGAGTTTCATAAAAAATTCCTCAAGATCCAAAAAATATTCTTAGATATAACTATCAACGGTCCTCTTCCACGTCGACAACGAAATTGAAACTCTTGTAGAAAAATCATGATTTTCTTCAATTTTAAAATAAAGTGATGTGTCCATTTATCAAAGAGAAAACATATTAAGAAATCAAGATCTTCTTAAATAAATAAGTCATTCGTTTTTATGAAAAATGAAGAGGATGTAAACCTCGCATTTGTTGGACCTTCAAAGCTCTTTAAATTTAATGTATCTTTCTCTCTCTTAAATGAAGCATATGTTTATTTGAAAAATTGAGATACCGAAAATCTTTCCCAACTAAACCAACATTAGTTCGTAATTAAATAACTGGTATTTTAATTTGTTTTTCATGTAGGAGAGGAGGGAGTACAGTCGATTAAAGAATAACAGTTAGGGAATATTTGCTTTCCCAGGAATAACGGTTCTCAATCAATTGAGCATATGTTTTCAAGAAAATTCCAACTGCTATGCAAATAAACCATTCCAATAATAAAGATATCATCACAGTCCTTAACGAAGATGCTTAGACCATAGGCATAATAATCCTCCAAAAAATGGAAACATCAACATGCACCGTATAAATGTTGGCTCCCAACTTTTGACATTGGCAAAAAATATTGATACGAACAAGATTGAGCATTTCTCATATTTTGGTAACGTATGCTTTTATGATCCTCTAGCTAATCTATACTATATTATCTATTATATGCCTAATAAGTAATAATTATTTTGAAAGGGATTCCTGTCCAAAAAATACTATTTTAAAAGGGACATATTCTTAATGGTTTCAAAAACCCAATGTGTAAATAACACGTGTACGGTGATCTTCCCTACCTGCACGTGAATGCCTTATAATTTGTAGCTAAAAAAGTAAACGAGATGTGATAAGTTGAAACTTATAATTCATCAAATTTGACGTCGACCAACAAAAAATCTGTCCACCAAAAAAACAGTATCAAATTTGATTGATTTGGCAACTGATATTTGTTAGGCATAATAAGAACGAACTTATCAGCAAAATGTCTAGCCTAATATTCACATTCACATGCATTAACATTAAATAAGAAATCTAGATATATACCTCACCGGCTCATGTTCGTGTACGTGATTTTTTACTTTTTACATTTTGTTTACTTACGCTTGCCATTTTCCGACCGTATATATACTTCTAAGTTATAATTCAACGAATAAAAATTAGTAAAAAACGTTAACGAATAAAATATTCACCCTTTTTCTTTGACCAAGAATAAAAAATATTCTCCCTTTGACAAAGGAATCTAATTATTGGAAGAAAATTATGTTACCTTGGTGTGCAAATAATATAAGCAATTTTTATATTCATAAAAATATTATATTTATCAATAAACTCGGTGAAATACGTACCTAAGTCAGGGGCGGATCCAGGATTTGTGTTTAGGTGTAGCTAAATTTTATTTATATTTTATTTATATCATTTGATTTTATTATTCATATGGGTTAACGTCCACTAAAAATAACCCTAAATTTTTACTATACATTTTTTGTGTATGATGAGCAATTTTAAATGTGAAAAGATCAGTTTTCTTTTATACTCAAATTAGTTGGGCTGAAGCCCACTTATAAAATGAGTAAAAAACCCACTAATAAAGTTATATGTTTCAAAACCCTAAATAAAAGCATTCTTTCTCATACCATGATTTTTTTATGTTTTTTCTCTTCTCCTTTCTTTGACGTTCAGTTTCTCTTATTCTTTTAGAATGAAGTTGTGCTTCTCTCATTAATCACAACAACAACATTGCATATAACAATGCTTTAATCTTTTACCTTTAATTTCTTCACCCTATTAATCACATAGTTGTTTTCAAAATCTCAGTATCAACTATACCATGGATTTTTTTTGGTGAAAATGTACGTGTGGCTTTAGCCACACCATGCCATACACCATATTCGTCCCTGACCTAAGCCAATCATTATTCGTTTCATAACTCATGTAGATGGGTTTGGTTTTAGTGATTTAGGGGAGATAGATCGATGGGTGTGTGTGTGTGTGAGAGAGAGAGAGAAAGAAAATAATAAATCAAACATTTCATAATTTTTTTATAAGAAAATTTATTAATTTATAAATATATCACAGCTTTGATTCCAAAAATTGATAACCCTGAAGAAGTTATTGTTTTTCGTCCAATTTGATGTATATGTGTAAAGTATTGACTAACATGTTGGTGTTAGTAATTAATAGTGTTATATCAAGTCTCAATCGACATTTGTTAAGGGATGTCGCGGTGATTTTCGGAGATCAAGCTATTGATTAGCGTTGACTCACTAATTTTATTTCACGACTGAACTTTTAATTTTTCAAAAGAAAAGTGGAAAAAAGTTCTAAATTACCACATTTTTTAAGGATTAGGGTTCGGGGGTTAGTTACGTTTAGGGAAGGTGTTAGCACCCTAAACGTTCGTAGTACTCTACGAGAACCTCTTGATTTTATTTATTTATTTTGGCTATAACTTGCTTATTTATTTTTTAAAGAAAAGAATGAATTAGAATAGTGAAGAAAAAGAAAAATGTTTTTATTTATTTTTTATGATTTGGAAGGACTAAGGTCCTTTGCCTACGCACCCGTGAGGGATCAAAACCTCGTAGTTCGGGGTAAAAATGCCGATTGATTTGTTTTGTATTTTTTATTGGTTTTTCAAAAAAAGTTTTAAAGATAAAATAAAGGTCAAGTGGCAAAATGAGATTGGTTCGTGTTTTTTAATTTTTGAAAATGATTTAAATGTTATTAAAATGGATTAATGGTTATTTAAAGAAAATAAAAGGAAAAAAGGGCACTTGATTGAAAATCAAGGTTTGTTTATGAAAAAAGATTTTTGTGATTTTTGATTATTATTTGCATGTTTTTGTTTTTTTTTATAATGAACTAAGACTAAAACATAACTGAAAGCTAAACGCGAGGAAATTCCGTGGTGACGTTGGATCACCACGAAATCCTTTGGAAATTAAACTAAACTAATATTTTTTGTATTTTTTTGTAAAGCGGAATAAAAAAAATAAATAAATAAAAGACATAAAGCGGAATAAATAAAGTGTGGGTGTCAGTGCATATTCTCATTTATGATTTTTACATTGTACTTAAATACATTCTATTAAAAATAAAAAAAAGTGGCAAAACAATAAATAAAAATAGAATTGCAAATGCACTAAAATAAGTATGCTAAAAAGGTAAAAATAAATAAAGATGCATGAGATGTTAAACATTAAATAAACATGTTGCATAAAGTAAAAAATGCATGAGATGCTGAATTATAAAGCAATAAAATGAATAAAGTGAAAAAATGCATGATAATTAACCTAAAGAAAACTACAAAATTGAGAAAATAAAATAAAGTAAAAAAAATGAAGAGAATGCAAAAGAACAATAAGATGAAATGCATGAGGAATAAATGAAGGATGAGAAATGCAATAAATAAAAAGAAAATGCAAGAAAAAGAAATAAAACAAATAAAAATAAAGGAAAAGAGGGGTGCAGTGTTTGTGTTATGGGTGGAGGTGGTTCGGATTGAGTGAGGTTTATTTGTAGGGATGCGGTTTTGGGTGTTTGATGGTGGTTCGGCCGTGTGGGTGGCGTTGTGTGTGTGTGGTGATAGGTGGTTGTTTGTGTGGTGGTGGTATGTGGTTGTTCGTGTGGTGGCCGGGTTTGAGAGTTGGTGTGAGGGTTCTTGGTGGTTTGTTGGTGATGATTCTGGACTGATGACTGAATTTGGGTTGTGTAATTCGGTTCCTGATTGAATGCTTTTTTGATCTCCCTTTTTCGGTTACTGATGCTGCCTTTATATACACATTGAGGTGGATTTTTGACAATAAGGAGACAAGGATTAAATCCCCATCAAATGAGATTAAAACCATTAAATCACATATGTCAAAGCCATTAAATCAAACATTTGACCTTGACATTTGACCTTGGACTTTGGATAGATTTGATTAGCAATAAAGACCAAAAAAATAACCATTAAGAATAAAAATAAAAACAAAATAGAATAAATGAAAAATAAAATAAAAATAGAAAAAATCCGAAAATTAAATAATTAAAAAAGAAAAAAGATAAAAAAAACAAAAGTAAAATAAAATAATAATAAAACTGAAAAAAGGTCGCCTTCGGAACCCTAAACGAGGTATTTTAAAATACCTCTCTGCCGAAATTTCGTCTGAAATGACGAAAAATTTCGAACCAAAAAGACGAGTAAAAAAAGAATTTTAGGTCAAAAATTGGGGTATGACAAGGGAAAAGCAAATTTTGGATGAGATTGTCATTGTCAATGAGGTGGTTAATGACGACAAGAAGTTAAAAAAATGAGTTTATTTTATTTAAAGTTAATTTTGAGAAAGTATATAATTCTACTGAGTGGGAATACTTGGAGGTAGTTATGTTCTTCAAGATGGGTTTTCCAAGCAAGTGGAGGTGGTGGATCATGGAGTATATCAGATCAGCAATGACCTCAGTGTTAGTTAATGGAAGCTTGATTAAGGAATTCAAAACGGGAAGGGGTTTGCGTGAGAGTAACCCTATTTTGCTTTTTTATTTCTTATAAGTGCTGAAGGTTTGAATGATATGTTAAATGCTTCTGTCAATAAGGGTCTTTTTACGAGTTATGGTGTTGTTGTGTATCTAATTTTCACATTTTCCATTTGTAATTTGTTGCAACACTTTGATATCGAGTGAAAATAGTTTGGGGGAGAATCATAACTTTGAGGGCTAAAAGTAAATTTTCACAAGAGCTTGTTGGTTGGTGTTAATGTAGCAGAGTCTTGGTTGGTTGAGGTTAATGTGTGATGAATTGTAAAATTAGGTCATATCTCTTTTATGGAAATCCTCGTTATGGTACCCCTTGATTAATAACATTAGAAAGAGATTATCCGGTTGGAAGAGTAAAAACTTGTCCATGGATGGTCGTCTTATTTCTATGAATCTTTCTTATTTTTGCTTTCGGTTTATTTTTATTTCTTTCTTCAAGTATTATTTCTTTCATTGGTTTCCTTTTTAAATATTTCTTATGGGGTGGGAGTGATGATGTTTGTAAGATTCATTAGGTTTACTGAGATAAGGTGTGTTATGATAGGGAGTCTGAATGTTTGGGGATTCGAAGAATTAGAGAATTTAATTTGGTGTTGTTGGAGAAGTGGTGTTAAAGGTTGCATGCTGATATGGGTGGTTTGTGATTTAAGGTGTTGGCAACTAAGTATGGGATAATGGGTGGATTGTGATTTTATTTTGCATTTTGTTGATATATATCCAAATGAGATTAACCCCCAACTATACCTTGGACAGGCCACACGCAGCTTGGTTCATTCCTAGCAAGGGCCACAAGTCACCAAATAACTACATGACCTTTTTTTATGGCCACTACTTTTCCCATCCTATGAGCTTCTCGCGTGCCCTATTCGGATTCTAAAATCTGAAATATTTCAACATGTTTTTGGAGGTTTTATGGGGTTTTTATGTAGTTCGAATTCTAAAATCCGAACTGCAAAGGGCGCGTGAGAAGCTCATAGGGTGGGAAAAGAAACAGTCTTTTTTTATTGCCTAAAGGTGGACAACGTGACCTTAAGCCCATATGACGATCATCGTTAGACACACCCGTTCGACGATATATGTTGGTACTTTGGACGAATAAAGTGCGGACACATGATGATTTATCGCTACTTGCTAGAGTGTGTGATGTGGTAGTATGGACGTATTAAAAGCATTTTGAGGTATCCCCGACCATACAAGAGTCAGATGTCTTTCAAATAGACTATACATTTCAAGATTTTTTGTTGCATATTATACCTGAAGACATCAGGGTCTGTTTTTTTGGCAAACCGTACCGAGTTATATTGCTTGGTTCTGTGGGGTATTTCATCCCGAATTAGTGGCTCCTATAGAGGGAGATCCACCTAGGACAGCAAATACAGGAGTTCTGATAGAGGAAGAGAATGTCAAATTGTCATTGAAACTCTTAATACTTTGCAGATATGCAGGTTGGTTAGGAACATGGCTTTGGATGAGATGGAAAATGGTACCACTTACGATGATTTATATGATACTTTGCAACATATAGAGTCAGCCACTCAATATCGAGTAACACATACGAGGAAGACGTACTGAGTTCCCACCTACTTCTGATGAATGGTGCATATTGATATTTTAATACCGCAACAATCATGTCACAAATTATGGCGTTGAATCTTGTATGAATTTTATGTCAAATTTTGGCTAAATGTTGAATAATTTTGAAATTGAAAGTATACGAATATTGTGTTTGAATTTGGTTGAATGTGGCACATTATATGTTATTTTGAATGATGAGTGAATTAAGTGTTGAATGTGTTGTGTTTAAATGTGTTTAAGTGTGTTTTAGTGTGTTCTTACAAATGTTATTGCTTCTTTCTTGTTGATGATTTCTGTTATGCTTTTGTGTTTAGTACAATTCAGTTCTTAACCCCCGATCTTAGATCTAGAGGTGTTCATGGGCACTGGTCGACCCGGAAACCCAAACTGAACTCTACACGTACCCGGTCAGATACAGGTCCAACCCGACCCAACCCGCAAGGACCCATGTAAATTGGTTCGGTTATTGGGTTTACTTATGTGTACCCGTGAACCCATTCCAATTTTCTTATTTCTGCCCAACTTTTTAGCCCAACCCAACTTTTGAGTCCAAGCCTAACCCATTTTTCTCCTCTTCTTCTAAACATAGAAACCCTGGTACTCAGTTCACCAAAACACCACGCACTGCTGCCTCACTCCAAAACTCCAAAAACACCCAGATTTCTCCATCTCACCAAAACCATATCTCAATCTCGATTTGATTTCGGTTTGATTTCTCCGTCTCACTTGATTTGTGTTCTCATCTACCTCCATTCAAGTTCAACAGGTAACATTTCTCACTTGATTTCGGTTTAATCTGCAGTTATAGTAAAAAATCTGCAGTTATAGTTTCATAATCCATCTTTATTATTTGTTCTTTTTTAAAAATCTGCAGTTATAGTAAGTTATGTGTTAAAAAATCTGCAGTTATGTTTTGTTGTTGTTCTTGTTAAAAAATCTGCAGTTATAGTAAGTTATGTGTTAACTTAGTTAAAAAATTTGCAGTTAAAAATATGTAAATTATGTGTATTTTGTTGTTATATCGATTATGTGATAACTTGGTTATAAATTTGTGGAGAAAATGGAAGTGGAAGGAGGGCAAGAAGCTCAATTGCAGCAAAGACAAGAAGGGAAGTAACAAAGGCAGGGGCAGGCGTTGTAACTGAGGTGGGGGCTGCAACAGAGGTAAGCAAACCAAAACCCTATAGAAAGTATTCTAAAGTTTGGAAAGATTTTAATAGGGTTAAAGATACGGTTGTGTGCAAATATTGTGGGAAAGATTATGCTGTGAATAGTACTACTCATGGCACAACTAACCTAAAAAACATCTTAAGAGGTGCCCAAAAAACCCAAATAGGGTAGTTGAATGGAGAGTACTTGCATATGAGATGCAGTGCTCACATACTGAACTTGATTGTGCTTGATGGATTAAAGGATATTGATGAATCTGTTCAAAGAATTAGGGTTTCATGTAAGTTTGTTAAGAGTTCTCCTAGTAGGTTGGCTACTTTCAAGAAGTGTGCAGATGATGTTGGTGTGTGTTCTAAAGCAATGGTAACACTTGATGTAGTAACTAGATGGAACTCTACATATCTTATGTTGAACATTGCTGAAAAATATGAACATGTGTTTTATCGTTTAGAACATGCTGATGTTGCCTTTGTGACCAATCTTGGTAGTGAGTCAGGAGGATATCCTAACCATGAGGATTGGGAATGTTCTCGTGTTTTTGTGATGTTTTTGAAGACTTTTTATGATGCTACTCTTTCTTTTTCTGGGTCATAGCATGTTACTGTTAACTCTTTTTTCAAGAAGTTGATTGAAATTCAGAAAACATTGAACAAATGGAGGCATAACATTATTGATCCAGTTTTGAAAAAAATGGTTGCAAACATGCAAGTGAAGTTTGACAAGTATTGGGAAAGTGGTGCAATAAACTATCTTCTGTTTGTTGCTATTTATATTGATCCCCGTTATAAGCTTGAGTATATTGAATTTTGTACTAGAAAAATGTATGGTGCAGATAAGTCAAAAGAAATGGTAAACAGATTGACAATTCTTGTTGAAAAATTGTTTGGACATTATGAGGTTTTGCATCTGTATTCTCATATGGATGTATTGCCTCATCTTCAAGCAATGTCACTCAATCTAGAGCAGGAAATGACGAAGATGATGAAGATTTGGACAATCATTTTAGAAGGAAAGGGAAGCAAAAACAATAGGAGGTGCAAAAAGATGAGTTGGTAAGGTATTTAGAGGATGATCTTGAAGATTATGAAGATCATAAGTTTAACATTCTCAATTTTTGAAAAGTAATCACAAATAAATACCATGTTCTTTCCCGCATAGCTTGAGATATATTGGCTATTTCGGTATCCACTGTAACTTCTGAGTCGGCTTTTAGTACTGGAGGTTGAGTCCTTGACTCGTTTCGTAGTTCATTGAATCCCTCTACTGTTGAAGCTTTGATCTGCACCCAAAATTGGATCAAATCTCCCAAGGTCATTGATCTAGAAGCTGAGTTGGTTAAAGTGGGAAAGATTAAGTCAGGTATGGATACTTTGTTTTAAATTTCAAACCTACTTGATTATAGTATTAAATCTAGAGTTGAGCTTAGTAATTGTTTGTGTTTAAATTTTTAGAGTTGGCTGGATTAGTTACTATTGATGTAGGCGTTACTGCGGCTGAGCTAAACACAATCACTAATACCGGAAGTTAAGGTATTTGTTAGTGCTGTATTTATTTTTTATTATTTGTTTTTTTTTTGTTGTTGTTGTGCTTATCTAGTTTTTTTTTAACTCTAATTATGTTTGGTAGTGTTTGGAGGATTTGTTGCTGTTTTTCGGTATTGTTTGCTGCTTGTTGTTCATGTACTGGTTGCTGTTTGCTGCTTGTTGTTCGTGTACTGTTGGTTGCTATTGTTCGTGTTTTGTGGAAATGATTTGTTTTGCTATTAAACTATGTAATTTTCAATTTTGTTTGTTCTAGATTCGCATTCTATTTGCTCTAGATTTGCTAATTATATCATTTCCAACTTCCAGATTTTTTGTGGAAATGATTTGTTTTGTGAAATTTGATACTAATATTGGTATTATTATTAAGTGCTATACTGTATAGTATAGCCATATGAATGAATGAATTTAGTTTTGTGAAATGAATGATAATGCATGGAATGAATTGATGTAGTACAGGTACAGGAAATGAATGAATGATATGATATGCATGGAATGAATTGATATGCATGTATTACAATTCATTCATTCATTTGTTCAAGGAATGAAATGAATTGATAAAATTAAAGGCTACAAAAATATATGCAAAAGCAAACCGAATGAATTGACACAATTGTTATAGCCTTTAATTTGTTTTCAAAAAAAATATTTTTGTATTTAACTGGGTACCCGTGAACTCAACCCGTTCAAATTGGGTTGGTTCGGTTCTGTATAGGAAAAAACGGGTTCTATCGTGAACCCAACCCTTAGTGTATGTCACGGGTTGGGTAACAGGTTTGGCCAACCCGTACCCAACCCGTGAACACCCCTGCCTAGATCTGTTATGACCTTCCGAACACTAACGATCAGGAGTTACATTTCGAGATGGGCATTTTTTGAAATTTGAGGGACCTGTGAGCATTTCAAGGACCTTATTGAGATATTTTTACCGTTTAAGGCCTGGAAATGCACATTCAACATCTTTCAGCCCAATCATTAAGTCCAATATTTTGATGGTTGTTACTTTTCTCACCCTCCTCTCTTCTCGTGCGTCCTTTGATTGTTGACTACAATACCCTTGTCATTTGGATTATATAATTAAAAAAAACATGGTTTAGATTATATAATATGAAATATGCTTATATATAAGCAACAAACAAAACCTTCTCCCATTTCATCAATTGAAATTTTTTATGTTAAAAACAACCAAAAAACAAAAAACAAAGTAAACCATAATAAAACATGTCAAATAAAATAAAATATATATAAAAATACCACCAAAAAATTGTAAAAATTAAATAAAGCTAATGCATATTTTTTTTCAGATTTTTCTGAGAATATGAAAAAAATTAAAAATTAAAAATGTGTCTAAATGATGAAATTTTAGATTTTGAGAGGTGGAGTCCCTAAGAAGTCCATTCTATGGTAGTTTTTATTCCTTGTTTTTTTCATGATTTTATGGGCAAGTTTCGGAGCAATCTTATCAAGTAGTCTGAAAACCAGATTTTCAACTAGAACACGACAGACAATGACCTAAAACACAAGACACACTAGAGCAATGGATTATAAATTTACAATGGTTAAACTAACTATCCCTGTCACAAAATAAGTTCATTCTTTATGCTGATACAATTTGAATTATATAATCCGAACATGTTATTCCCATTTTTTTTTGTTGGCAAAAGAGGGTGTATAAGAGGTGTATGAATTTTATAATAAAAAAAACAAGCACTTTGGATTTCATAATTTGAATTGGTGAAAAATGAATATTTCCACCAAAATTATAGGGAAAACCTCATTTCGAATTATATATCGAAACTCAAAGACATCTTTAGAATATTGAAGGATGCACAAGAAGAACAAAGGGTGGAAAAAGAAATAGTCTATTTCGGTGCTAAAAATCCATTCTTTCTTGTGGACTCCTGTAATTGCATCTGTTCTCATGCAAATGATACTGTTTCGAAAAGAAAAAAAGAAACAGCAAATGATACTAGTCATTTCTATAATTCCAATTAGAATTCAACCACCAAATTCAATACATCTATGATCTATCTTTTTTTTTTTTATTTACAAAATATATAATTTTTATAATTACACTCTCAGCATCTGTAAAATATGGACATTTAGTTTTTTTTATCTATGATCCATAATTTTGTACAATACTCTCATTATCTGCATATTTTTTATAATTTACAAAATTCAATACATCTATGATTTAATTTTTATAATTTTTACAAAATACACACATTTATATCAATCAACTCTTGTGCCAATACATAATAGATGAAATCCCACTTTCGTCATCTGCAAATCGATTGAATTAATTTTTAAAAGTATATTGGGTTAAAAAAAAATACACCCCTTTTTAAAAGTGCATAAATATTATAGAAATATTCATATTAAAATAGAATATCTCAATAGAACACCCCTGCAAATACATATATATATTCTCTCGTATCTTGAGTTAAAATCTATATTTCTCTTCGTTGATAACCACTTTTTTATTTATTTTTAAAAGTCGAGCAACGATACTCTAACATACAGAGTACATGGAATATTGGTATAGTGGATCCATTTAAATTTAACCAAAATAGTTAAATATATTTTAATCTCTACAAAGTTTTTTTTAACAAACCAAAATGAAATATATTAACAAAAAATGAGAGTCCTTGCTCTCTACAAAAATTATGATCTTTTATGTTTAGTCCCTCCTTGCATAGTTTTTTTGAATTTTAGTCTGTATTTTGCTTTTAAAGACTAAATGCGGGGATTAAAAGAACCATTTTTTTTTTGTAAAAGTTAATCAAAATAGGGATTATTATTCTTTATAGGGATTAAATTTAAAATACGTAGTTTTATTGGACTAACAATATATTTAAGCCTCATTGAAATTCTAATGAGTATTTATTTTTTTTAATTTTTATTCACAATATTGTTAACACATGGTTTGAAACTCTATTATAAAATATGAAGCAATAAAAAATAAAAAAAAAATATTGAACAAATTACTAAAGCCAATAAAAATGAATTTTACATACTCAATTATTAAATTAATAAAAAATTATTCAAATTTAATGATCAATGTCATTAAAAAATTAAAATAATTTTTGTTTCTTATATGGCGCCTCATAGTTAATAAATATTATAGAAATATTCATATTAAAATAGAATATCTCAATAGAACAAATATGTAATACATATTTAACTTTTAAACGAAAAGAGTGTGATTTAAACATATTTTAAAAAAGATACGGTATAAATGTATAATTGACTTCTCAACGGAGGATGATGTATGTTTCAATATAAGAGACGATGAGAGTATAATTCAAAGTTTCTTTGATAGATGGAGTCTAATTTCTCAAACATACTAATAGAAATTTCAATCCACACATGCTCCAACCACAACTCCCAACTAGTATTTCAATTGTAATACTAATTATGATGATTTAAATAATAATAATACAAGGACTTCATTCAGCGTGAGCTTCAAAGCTGAAGGCTACTTAACTGAACTATCATTAACCAAGTAATGTCAATTTTGGTTTTGTTTACAATTTAAGATCTCTACAAACCAAGTTGCTACCATTTTCATTCACACGTGTAAAATTTTTTCAGACTAAATAAAGTTAAAACCCAACCCAACATGATTATAATAATGATCACGTACATACATTCACTCACAATAGTATATTTTCAGATTGCCAAAAATGGCCTCCCAACGTAATTTCGTGGCAATTCAAGTAGCTTTCCCCTCTTTCTCTCCTAACATACAAGCTCCATTGGTCAACCACGGCATCATCACGCAATACATTGTTCAATAATAACATGAGCAATATTATATTATATTATATTTATACTCTATTTAAAAACGAAAAGTATAATAACACAAGTCAGGCGGGACCAAATTTAGGGATGGGAAGTACAACATAATATGCCTAAGAAAAACAACTACTACCTCCGTCCCCTATATGACTTTTTTTTTTTTGTTGCTAAAATTATGAAATTAAGAAAGTTGGTAGTAATATTAAACTTGTATATAATTACTATTGTTCTTACAATTTTATTTTTAAGAGAGTTAGTTTATGTTTTCAACATAATATTTATTTGTTGATTGAAAAAAAAATACAAATTAAATAAGAGTATGTTGGTAAAGAAATAATTAATGTAATTGAAAATACCAAAGAAGTTTTATAAAAAGAGACAAAAAAAATTCTTAAAAGGATCTTATAATTAGGGACGGAGGTAGTACAACATAATATACTAGTATCTTTTTTTAAAAAAATATACCAGTAGAACCTTTCAGAAAAAAAATATACTTCCCTCAAAAAAATAAATAATAATAATATAGTAGGCAGTAGCATAATAGATAAATCCTAAAAAAAATGATAAAAACAAACAATATTTTTTTAACCTCATTATTACTGATGCATAAGTATTAATCGATTTTATAGATTGTTTATCACCTTCAATAAATCTAATCACTTTTAGTAGAGTTTCTTTTCTCAACCATGTTTTATTCGTCAACAAATCTCAAACTTGATATATAAATAAAAAAAAAACTCAAACTTGATATTATATTGTTGTCAATTTGAAAGTTAATCTTGTGATCAACGAATAGCTCTTAAATGTAATTATCTATTGTGTTTCAAACGATCGTGCTAAGGAAAAAACTGTGTCTTGGATGTGGATTCATTAACTCCTCTAAAAAGTGTTAAATGCAATTTTGGAATTTTTGTGACCTACTATAATCATGAATTGCATATTTTCGAAAGTAAATTAGAAAGAAATGATAAATTTGCGAAAATAAACATGTTTGAATGATTGTATGTGTTGAAATGAAATATACAACGAGGCATTTATAGAGAAAACTAGTTCGAATGGCCAAGATATTCTGACCTACAAAATCTAGTCTCATCCCGCTATTTTCGTAATTAATGCGTAGTTCTTTCTATTGTTGGATGTACGTGACTCTCCATGTTTGACTTATTTCGCCCATCTTGCGCCATTTTTCGTTTTCCTTATATCCACACACATTATTGCCTTAGATCGTGCCTTTATAAAGATAATCACTTCAGTTAATAGAGCTACAAACATAAAACATGAACAAAATACTAAATTATCAACTTTCAAGTAGTCTTTGACTAATTCTGACGCTCTCCCAACCTTTCTCAATCTTAATAAACCTAAAAAGATTCACATATCTTATACTCAACTAATTTTTAACTCACTATTCGTTATTCGTTCTCGGTTAACAACTTAATTATTTTTAGAGGTAAAAGTTCAATTCTAAACAAATTATATTTAGATATATACAATGAATATGTCATAAAATATTATGTAGAGACGGCAATTTGGTATTATTACATCATAGTCCTCCATTGAATTGCTTCTTCATCTTCTCTCTCTAAAGTCTAATCTATTCAAGTACAAGACTATGCTTGCTTGATATTAAATAGTGAGTGAACTATGTTGTATCTTATCTGCAACTAAGCAAATATAAGACAATTCATTCAATTGATTTCAATTCCAAAGTGTGAAACTGAATTCATTATTTTCTTCATAGCCGCCTCTAGTCTTATGTGTATCTGTTTCTTTCAGCTCCCCAACTCAGATCCCAAGTTACCAACTTTCCTTTCTTTTACACCAGATTTTGTCTTTTACTTCACTTCCACGTTTTTCAATTTCCTACATAGCTGGCTCCTTGTATTTTTTTCTTTGATTTAGTGTTCCATGTTTTGGAGAAATTAAAGTTCATTTAACAAAAACCCCTCTTTAAAAATTTCATCTTTTGTTGTTACTGTTGGAAATTCATCTTTCCTTTTTTATCAATTCATAATAGTTTGCTCAACAATTCATAGTTGCCCAATTTAGTAAATTGGGCTATTTGTTTTGGTTAATTGCTTTTCAGACAAGTTTTGTTATGTTAGTGGAACCATAATTCATTTTGGGGTGTTTAGTTTGAGGTAATCAAGGTTTGTGTTTTAGGTTAAGTATATAATACTAGGCCCTGCTTGGATAAACAGCTTATTTTGCAGCTTATAGCATAAGCGCTTATACGATAAGCGCTTATGCTTTCCTTATGTGTTAGGGCAAAAAATTGAAATTGAAGTGCACTGTTTAGTTAAGAATGGATGTTACTGTTGTGTTCTTGGTGCTGTTGCTGCAATTGTCAACAATTTTTGGGTCTGAAGTTGTGTTACAGATAAAGGGTTGTGACAATAATTTGGTAGCAAATTCATATTCTAGTCATGGTGAGGAATTGTTCTACATAAATGGAAATGTGGTAAACAAAAGTGATTTCTGTAAAGCTCTCCAATTGTATATTGCAAATGGCTGTGATGTGAAGGATTACTTTGGAAGCAACAACTGTGTGTTAGATTTGGATGTCTCTTTTGGTATGGTTTGTCAAAGATAGTGTTAGTTTATGATGCACATTTCTTGTTTATGTAATATTCATTTGTGTTAATCTTTCAAGAATTTTCAAAACAGCATTTGTTTTAACGATTAAATGCTGATTTTTATTTGTTGCAGTGAATTTGCCTTCAAAAGCAGGAAGGAAACTTTTGCAGAAAGACTTGAACTATAATTCGACGTCACAAGGAGATTCTAAGCAAGTGTCAAGCAACCAAGTTGGAATTTTAGCGGGTGGAGCTTTGTTGGTATGTTGTGCTGTTGTTTGTCCTTGTTTCTATGGGAAGAGAAGAAAGGCAACTTCTCATGCTGTTCTGGAAAAGGACCCAAATTCAAGTGAGTTGATGTTCGTTCATATATACCTTTACCTCATAGTTTGATAATTAGCTTGTACTTTATTACCTTAGGGCCTGTTTACTTACCAAACAGTTTTCATTTATGAAATTTGTGTTCATTTTAAGTTGCTAACGAGAAGATAGATAGAAGACTCGTGTAGTGAATAATATTGACAGAGAGAAGACAGACAGATAGTTAGGGAGAATGCATTTTCAAAAAACAATGAAAACAATGTTTTCACATTTTGAAAAATTCATAAATGTTGAATCCGTTTTCATAAATTATAGGGAAGTATTGAATCTGTATTCTATAATGTTTATTAGTTGAAGCGAAGATGAAAAGCAGGAAACATGAAAAGTAAACTGACCCTTATTTTTCAGTTTCCATTGTTATCATATACTCTTTTTTTTTCTTTTCATTTTTCAAGATTGCGCTTCCTCTTACCTTTGAATGACTAGTGATGAACAATTTTGCTCTTGCAGTGGAATTAGGTTCCTCCTTTGAACCATCAGTTTCTGATAAGATCCCGGCTAGTCCACTTCGGGTGCCACCTAGTCCATCAAGATTCTCAATGTCTCCAAAACTCAGCAGACTTCAGTCATTACATCTCAACCTGAGTCAGGTTTCTAAAGCTACCCGTAATTTTTCAGAAACATTACAAATAGGAGAAGGAGGTTTTGGAACTGTCTACAAGGCTCATTTAGATGATGGCCTGGTTGTGGCTGTAAAACGCGCAAAAAGGGTAACTAGTAACTCTTGATATATACTTTATAAATCTGCAGTCAACATTAGAGTGCGAAAGTTCCGGATTCTTTTTATCGGAAAAATTATGTATTGATATGATATTATACAATATTGTGAACTGTTTTGACTATTGTGTTTGTATACCACTAAAATTGGTAGAAGTACTTTCTTATCTTAATGGTGACGGCATGACTTAATCATACAGGAACATTTTGAGAGTTTGAGAACAGAATTCAGCAGTGAAGTTGAACTTCTGGCCAAAATTGACCATCGAAACCTCGTGAAGCTACTTGGCTATATTGACAAAGGAAACGAACGTATCCTTATTACAGAGTTTGTGGCAAATGGTACTCTTCGAGAACATTTGGATGGTAAGTCTGTGTAATATTCTTTAACAATATTTGTATTCAAATATGGAAACTAAATTTATTTATTTTGAATGACAAATGTTAGTATGTTAATTTTTTTTTTTAAGGAAAATGTTAGTATGTTAATTGTTATGTTAGTATTTTCTCCCTTGCCAGGATTCTAACCCTGGACCTTTGACTCCTTAATTCTTTTAATCCCTTAGCTCAACCAAGTGAGCTACCCATCCCCCCATATGGAAACTAATGCTGAATATCATTTTGGTATTGATGGCAGGTTTGCGTGGAAAAATTCTGGATTTCAATCAACGCCTTGAAATTGCAATTGATGTTACACATGGATTGACCTATCTGCATCTGTATGCAGGTCAGTAATCCCTTTGATATTTCTTATGCAAATATGTTCATGTTCTACATTTTCTTTGCATGCAAGCCAAATGTTAAATGCACACTGCATGTTAGAAGACTAGTTAGCGTATAATACTATAAACAGATGCTGTGAAGTCTCAAGTTTTAAAGAAACAACTTTAACCGGAATTAGATGTTGTTTGATTATTCAAACACAGTCTATTAACTAAACATTATGCTCTAGTAGTGATCATTGATACCTTCTTAAGGGCTTCTACATTCCCTTCTAAGCTTTTTTATTAGGCTTTAAGCTTTTTACTTTTTTTTTGGCATATTCATGCAGGCATAATTCCCCCTAAAATATAATACTTCCTCCGTCCCACAATAATCGATGTATTCGACAATTTTACACAGATCAAGAAAAGTGTATAAATGAAAAAGAGAGAGAATAAGACTTTTACCAAATTACCCTTATCAAGTATTGCGTATTCACCATTAGCATAAATGCTAAGTAATATTAACTTAAGAGTGATGGAAGTAGTATTAATTAGAGGGTACAATTGAAAAAAAAGATATTAATATTGCATTGAAAATCGAAAGTGTCATTCATTTAGGGACAAATTTCTTTTGTAAATAGGTTGATTTTTGTGGAATGGAGGGAGTAATGTTTATAGGTCTTCCAATTGATGTCTAATATTTGTCTTATCTTAGAACAGAAAAACAAATTATCCATCGAGATGTGAAATCATCCAACATTCTTCTGACTGAAAGCATGCGAGCTAAAGTCGCTGATTTTGGATTTGCAAAGCTTGGTCCTGTAAACAACGACCATACACACATTTCTACCAAAGTGAAGGGAACAGTCGGCTATTTGGACCCTGAGTATATGAAAACATACCATCTCACTCCAAAAAGTGATGTTTACTCATTTGGAATTTTGCTTTTAGAAATTCTGACTGGCCGTCGACCTGTGGAGCTGAAAAAAAGTGCTGAAGAGCGAGTTACATTAAGATGGGTAAGCTCACAATTTGTTCTTATTTTGATGTTCTTTACATATATTTTCTTTATAACAGTTAACTATCAATTTAAGCGCTGGCATACTTTGAAAAATGATATAACTTAATAGGGTGGCATCCAGCCAAGTGATCCTGTAAGTTAAGAATAATTTCTGCTGTCACTTCAGAAAAATAGATAATTTTTGTCGTTATTCTCGGTGGGAATAATTTGATATGAGTTGCGGACTGATTCAATCGAAAAGGATTTTGTATCAATTGATGAGAGGAAATTTTGATTGGAATAGATTTTGCAAGTTAGGCTCACAAAACTGACATGTAAAGGGATGATTATCCAAGACTTATAATCAAGACTACTTCATATCTCTAGTCAATGTGGGACTCTATGCACACCCTCTTACACCTAGGACCGTACATTTGGAACATGTACAAATATGGGTGGGGTAACAAAAATCTTGATCCAAAAAGATCTATGATAGGCTTTGATACTATCCTAAAATTTGGGCTTAGGGTCTATCTCAACCCTATAAAATTGATCTGTAAGGGAGGACTATCCAAACCATAATAAGAGATCTAGGAGTGAGTTTGATACATAGTAAAATTTCTCAAAGCTGCAAAATTGGTTTAAAAATGAGGATGGTCCAAGCCTTATAAGTTACAAGCACTACTTAGGTCATATCTCTAGTAGAACTGGGGCTTTCAACATAAGTAATTGTAATTTCCCCTTTGAAGAACTGTAATGCAACTTGTTCTCTTTGGACGTGTTTACGGGCATTAGCAACATGGGCAAGATTACAGTACTGAAAAGCATTATATATATGCAGAATTTTCTAGTGAACTAGTAATCGTGGGATGGAGTTAATCTTCTTGATTCTCAGTTATCACTGCAGTTGTAATAGATGAAAAACTTGGTTGTTGTTCCTCTTCATTCTTAAGCACTCAAACTAAATGATTCTGATATTTTTGCAGGCCTTCAGGAAATATAACGAAGGAAGTGTGGTGGAATTGCTTGATCCTTTAATGCAAGAAGCTGTAAAAACAGATGTTGCTGTGAAGATGTTTGATTTGGCATTTAATTGTGCAGCACCAGTAAGATCAGATAGACCTGACATGAAAACAGTGGGCGAGCAATTGTGGGCAATAAGGGCAGATTACCTCAAGAGTAGTAGCACAACTGCAAGGAGAGAATGATTGGTGAATTTGACCATTATAATGATATTCTCAAGTTGGTTCTTTTTTAATTTTGCTTTTGAAAAAACAAAAAAAAAAAGATCTTTTCTTTACTTCTTACTTTATCATGCCTAAAAGTGTTTCAGGCATTTTGACATGTTAATTTTCATTTGGGGTTTTAATCTAGATGGATTTCTTAAGTTAATTCAACCATAAACTGCAAAAGTCATTCTGAAGTTTAGATTGTGGGAGATTTTTTACTTAGAAAATAACATGTTGACTCTGTTCCACTAGTGTGTTTATCTCTCCCCCTTGACTCTATTCTACTTGTTGAAATATTTTCTTTGTAAAGTTGAATGTGGATTTTGGTTCCTTTGGATCAGTTCATGAAAATTCCTCAATCAAAATAAAATTATGGCTTAAATAGGTTTTAGCTTGTATAAAACATGTTTTGTTTTTGTTTGGTCCTCTAAACATTTTCTTGTCATCTTGTGTCAATATTATTTTAATCACTGTTGTCAATATTTTTGTATTAAGTGATAATGTGATTAAACAAAAGATCATCTCATTACCACCATGTTGCACTCAACCCGTAAACCTCTTCTGACATTTGAATTTATTTTTTCCACAAGAACTAGTTCTTGTCGACAAAAACTTATTTTAAGTATAAACAAATAAAAGTAAATAGCGTAAAGATGTGAAATAACGTGTCCTAACATTGTATGGTATGGTTTTGATAAAAAAAAGTATGATAATATTGCCAAGAGTTGAGCCTATGATATGGTTTTGATAAAAAAAGTATGATAATATTGCTAAGAGTTGAGCCTTTTACTGGATCACAATGGAGAAACCAGATTGCTCATTTTCAAGACTACGAATTCTAATGAATAATGACAGCTCCTTTTCACTAGATAGTACCAAACATTGAGTTAATTAACTACAATTTGCATGAGATTAGCTTGACCAACCTGTAAAGTTGGGGCAATAATGTGGTTTTATTTGTTCTCATTACTATTATGTTCCCTTCATAATTCAGAATGAATCATTAGCAGCATACCTTTCGACTTTAACCTGTCAAGACACTATTTATCAACTGTGATCAACAAAACCCTCATTTAGTCAAAATTATAGTCCACCTCGTCACTCTAGTACTAATATACTCCTTTTTATAGGCAAATGTTAGTAGGTTAACAGTGACCGTAAGTATTTTTCTCTCCTTGGTAGAGTTTGAACCCTAGTCAAACAGTCCACATAACTATTTTTTGGGTCAAATAGTCCAGTGAATAAGTGGAGTATCCAGAATTCAAACCCCGACTCCTGTATATATTATGCAATGTCAGTTAAGCTCCGAGGGACATCCACCAAACTACTCTACTAATAATAGTTTCAACCACTCCAATTTATGCAAGCATTTTTGTCTTAAACACATTTTTATTTTAGAGACAAACACAACTAATTGTGTTTATAAGAAATTTGTATCACTTTTTTTACAAGAAATTTGCATCACCTTAAATGACACTTATAATGGGTAGAATCTGGATTATTTGTATCTGCGGCACAATGCAGCGAGCTACAGAGCTGTTGGATCTAAATACACTAAATTTTCATTCAGATCAAACTGCTCTATAAAACTTTGCATCAACCATAGAAGATCCAAACTCTAGTATTAGTAAATGATAATACAATGGTTTCCTAGGCTACGAGAAAAGAAGGGTTAAAAAAAGGAGAAACATACAGTTCATGTCGTCCAATGTGTACTCCTACTAGACAAACATAATTTTTAAGAAAATGCTAATAACTTGTTAAAAATGTAAAAATTATTCTTTTCAAAGTAAATATATTTTTTTGTTTTCTTAACAACTAATCCTTTTTAAAAATTCACTTCTCAAAGTTATTAAAAAACTTGGGGTAGACAAAGTTGAATTGGAAGTAGATTGGTCTTACTATTCAAAGTACGATGCCTTCAATGGAAGTTCAATGCTGTGACTAACTTACTACCAAAAGTACAATGCTGTTAAATGCTCCTATTCAAAGGACTTTTTTTTACGGTCGAAAGCTATTTCCAAAGAATCAACTTTCTATCTTTTTTTTTTTTGAAGAAGCAAAAATGGAATATATATAACTAGATGAAGAGCGTCTGAATTAGCACAATGTGTGCCAACCCAGTGCTCCATCAAAATTCACAAACACAGTTCACCAAAGCAACCTAGAGTTGGTTAGCCAATACCCATACAAACAAAGGGGTTCGACCACCAACAATGAGAATTATTACGAACATTAATATTACAAGTTTTCACCCACCAAAAAGTATGAATTTTTACTCTATCTAAAAGTTGGTAGATGGTACTCTCCTGATTGTTGAAAAGTCGGTTATTCCTTTCATTCCAAATGACCCACACGGTACAAAGCCACACTAGCTGCAAAAAAGAACGTCTAGATCGCAAACCACCGGCTGAAGAAACAAACTGAATAAAATGATCCTTAACAGTGGACGGATCAACCGATGAAACACCAATCCAGCCCCGAACCAGACTCCATAAAGGGCCAAAACACAGACAAAGAAGAAATAAATGCTCAGCCGATTCGTTGCCCCCACACCCAGTCACACAAGATTGGTCGTCAAAAGAAATTATGCCACGAGCCACCAGGTTATCTTTAGATGGCAATCGATTTTGAACCAGCCGCCAAGCCAAGATAGACACCTTCAGGGGTACCTGTTTGTGCCAAGTGAAATCCAAAACATCATCAACCGGAAGAGACTCCTGTTTAGAGAGCATCTGGTACACACCACGAACGGAATACCCCCCACTAGAGTCAAGCTTCCACCTCCACTGATCTGAAACATTATGCTGCAAAGAAATGTCAAGCAATAAAACCCTAAGCTCTGCTAACAACTCCTCCTCCCACGCCCACAACCGTCTACGCCACTGCCAAGCCTCCCCTTCTACCCCCCACCCTAGATCATGTTAACAATCTTGATTTGTTGGGAAGAGGCTGCTGCACTTGAAACCTGAAATGATTAATGGTTATGCACGAAAACTCAAAGCGTATGGGGTTGCCACACTAACCTTTAGGTTCGATTCGCCCCCACCAATAACTTTATATTGGATGCAATAGGAATGTCCAGCGAATCCCCTTCAGGATACTATGAGTTCCTTGATGTGTATTGCACAATCACACCAAGCGTATCTCCTAACAATATTTGACAGAAATATGTTTCCAACAATTCACTCATGCATTAGAGAATTGATGGATGATTTAGAGTATGAGAATGAGGGAGAATTTGACTGTAATTGATGTCAAAAACGTGCTCCTTCTGATACACAAATGCCATGCATTTATAGTGCATCATATGCCCCTTCATATGAGAGAATGCAACTTTTAATCAAAAGTTACAACCATATACATTCAACTTTTGGCTTGAATCAATGCAATGATTCATGATTTATCAGTAAATGATAACTTCCCAATGTATACAAGTCATTCCCATGAAGAGTTACAACTTTTGGAACCCAAAACTATGAGAAAAAGTGCAGAAAAACACATCCAGTCCCGTGGTAATCGATTACCATATGCAGGTAATCGATTACCCAAAGTCTCTGTTTACCGTTTGCAAATTTTGCTTGATGTAATCGATTACATCAATATGGTAATCGATTACCATGTGTAATTTTCTGTTTTTCAGTTTTTCTCACCTATTTTGGAAATCTCCAACAATCCCCCACCATTTTCAAAATACTAAATCCCATAAAACTGGAAATTCCATGGTTTCAGATAATGGTATCTCACGATTTGAACCATTACTTAGTAAATTAAGTTTTCGCTCATTCCCAAATAGTATGGTAGGCAAGCTTTGAACCAACTATTCATTAGAACAAGTGTACATAATTTACACATAGAATCTCAATATCATTAATAAAGAGAACTGTAAGATGACACATTAATAAGGCCTTGTGTCATATATCCCTTTTCATGAAAACTTAAGAGTCAAGCCCTTGAACTCCGTGAAGCGGCCAAACTTCATTCTCACATAGGTAGACTATATCGGAAATGCCCCATAAGTATGCATTTCAGCAAATGTATGCTATATGTCCATTAAGAGAAAAATCTCAACCTACCATTTTTTAATCTTATGGTCCAAGTATTTTTAACCTTGGGATGTATCTATTAACAAGTACTTCAATTACTCTAATAATGTACTTTCACCATTGAACCCAAGACTTGATGTTACTCAAGTGTGGGTTGAGTTTCCATTATTGGTAATCAATTAGATATGGGCTTGAGTCCCATCCCCAATGATGTCTTCAACACCATGTCTCTTGTCAAACCTTTCGTCAAAGGATCTGCAAGATTCTTTTCTGTTCTTACGAACATGATGGATATTACTCCATTAGAAATCAAGTCTCTTACATAGCTATGTCTTAAACCAATATGCCTTGATTTCCCATTGTATACTTGACTATAGGCCTTTGATAGTGTGGATTGACTATCACAATGTATGGATACTGGTGCCATTGGCTTTTGCCAGACTGGTATCTCATACAACAAATTCCTTAGCCATTCTGCCTCTTTACTTCCTGCAGCCAATGCAATAAATTCTGCAGCCATGGTGGAGTCGGCAATGCATGTCTGTTTCTTTGAACCCCAAGAAACTGCACCTCCACCAAGGTTGAAGATCCATCCACTTGTGGAAGCATGATCCTCAACATAAGTTACCCAACTAGCATCTGTGTATCCTTCCAAAACTGAAGGGTCTCCACTATACGTTAAACAATAATTCATTGTTCCTTTCAAGTATTTTAATACTCGTTTCACAGCATGCCAATGTTCTTTACTTGGATTGCTAGTATACCGACTTAACCTTCCAACAGCATATGCTATATCAGGTCTTGTACAGGTCATGGCATACATCAAGCATCCGATTACTTTTGCATATTCAAGTTGTGCCACCGGACAACCTTTGTTTGGTTGCAAACTAACAGTTTGGTCAAATGGGGTAGAGACCGGATTACAATCTAAATGATTGAATTTCTGAAGCACCTTTTCTATATAATGAGATTGGGATAAACCAATGTGGTTACCATCTCTTATGATTTTAATTCCTAAAATCACATCTGCTTCGCCTAAATCTTTCATATCAAAATTTTTGGATAAGAAAGCTTTAGTCTTTTCTACCTCATCTAAACTTGTGCCAAAAATTAACATATCATCTACATATAAACAAATCATGACACCTTTTCCATTGTGGAATTTACTGTAAATACACTTGTCAGATTCATTTATAATGTATCCATTGGCTAACACAACTTGATCAAATTTTTGGTGCCACTGTTTGGGTGCTTGTTTCAACCCATATAAAGACTTAGTTAATTTACACACTTTATCTTCTTGACCTTTGATCACAAACCCTTCTGGTTGTTTCATATATACCTCTTCATCCAACTCTCCATTTAGGAAAGCAGTTTTAACATCCATTTGATGGATAACAAACTTATGGATGAATGCTAGTGCAATTAGCACTCTAATTGATGCAATTCTTGCAACAGGTGCATATGTATCAAAATAATCAATTCCTTCTTTTTGTGTAAACCCTTTGGCAACTAGTCTAGCCTTGAATTTATCAATGGTACCATCAACTTTCATTTTCCTTTTAAAGATCCATTTACAACCTATTGGTTTGGATCCGGGTGGGAGATCTACTACTTTCCAAGTTTTATTACCCATAATTGAATCCATTTCTTCCTGGATAGCTTCTTTCCAAAAGGCTGAATCTTGAGACTTTATAGCCTCTTCATATGTCACTGGATCACTCTCAAGGTTAAAGCAAATTGGTCCATAACTATTTATGGATGTACCAGTTCCTTCTATAAGAAACATGAAGAAGTCAGGTCCAAAATCTTTTTCTTTTCGGATCCTCTTACTCCTTCTAAGTTCTGAACCATCCAATGTATCTACATTTGACTCATTGTTTTCTAAATTTGGTACATTAGAATGAACAATGTCCTTGGGATAAGAGAATGATTTAAATCTATCTTCTTGAAAAATTGCATCTCTTGACTCAATTACTGTATTGACAGAATATGAGTCATTCGATTCAATAACCAAGAATCTGTATGCTTTGCTATTTTCTGCATAGCCTAAGAATACACATTCAATTCCTCTTTCACCCAACTTCTTTCTTTTTGGTTCAGGCACTTTCACAATTGCTCTACAACCCCAAACTTTTAAATAATTAAGATTTGGCTTCCTTTGTTTCCAAAGTTCATATGGGGTTATTTTGTTCCTTTTGTTTGGAACCCTATTGAGGATATAACATGCTGTAAGCATTGCTTCACCCCAATATCCTTTAGATAATCCAGAATAGGACAACATGGCATTAACCATTTCTACCAAAGTCCTATTCTTCCTTTCTGCTATTCCATTTTGTTGTGGGGTGTATGGTGCAGTAACTTGATGCACAATACCGGTGGATTCAAAATAACTCGGATGATAGAATTCTCCTCCCCTATCGCTTCTAAAGCATTTAATGAAAGTTTCATGTTGAAGTTCTACTTGTGCTTTAAACATTTTGAATTTATCTAAGACTTCATCTTTTGAATGCATTAAATAAACATAACAAAATCGAGTGCAATCATCAATGAAAGTAACAAAGTACTTTTTACCACCAATGGTGGGCCAACCATGTAAATCACATACATCTGAATGAATTAAATCTAGCACCCTAGAACTTCTTTTAACACTTTTAAAAGGTTGTCTTGTAATTTTAGTCAACATGCAAGTAGTACATGAATCAAAGTTTTTATCAAGATTAGGAATTAGATTTGATTTCATCATATCCTCCAATTTTCTAAAATTAACATGTCCCAATCGCATATGCCATAAATCACAAGACTCAACAATATAAGCAGAAATCATATCATTATTATTAATATTTGCAATATTACATTTGAACATATTCTCACACAAATATCCCTTTCCTACAAACATACCCCCTTTTGAGAGGATAAATTTATCTCCCTCAAATACAGATTTGAACCCATTCTTATTAAGTAATGGTACAGAAATCAAGTTCTTCCTAACTTCAGGAACATAAAATACATCTTTAAGAGTAAGTGTCTTTCCAGAAGTGAATTCAATCTCTATGGTCCCTTTTCCTTGGACTTGCAAAGTTGAAGCATTTCCCATGTACAAAACACTCCCATCTTCATTGATGGTCTTAAACAATTCCTTGTTTTTGCACACATGACGAGTAGCACCAGAGTCTATCCACCAAGAATCAACATCTTCAATCATGTTGATTTCAGAAATGACCGCAACAAGATCATCATTTGTTGCACTTGAATTCTTTCCTTTGTTCTTCTTTTTCAAGAACCTGCACTCATTCTTAAAGTGTCCTTCTTTCCCACAAAAATAACATTTACCTTTCTTTTTCTTTTTAATGTTATTACCATTGTGGTTTTGAGACTCATCATTTTCATGATTTCTCTTTTTGGAAGTCTTACTTGATTTTCCCTCTTCCACAACATGCACCTTCTCTTGAGTAATTTGATTTTTAATACCTTCTTGTTTTCGGTATTCTTCTTCTAAACGAAGGTGATTTCCAAATTGCTCAAGAGAGATATCTTCCTTCTTATGTTTCATGGATCGTTTAAAATCTTTCCATGAAGGAGGGAGTTTGTCAATTATGGATGACACAATGATAGTTTCATCCATATGCATGTTATGTTGTTTGTAGTTGTTAAGAATATGTTCAATATCATATAATTGTTCCATAACAGGCTTACCATCTACCATTTTGTAATTATTAAATTGTGAGACAAGGAATTTCTTACTTGTAGCGTCTTCACGCATGTATCTGGTTTCCAATTTGTCCCACAAATCCTTTGCCGATGGGCTGCTCTGGTAGATATCGAACAGAGAATCAGACATACCATTCAAGATATGTCCCAAGCAGATGTAGTCATCGTTGTCCCACTTCTGTCTCTCTCTGGTCTCAGCAATGGTTTCATCATCTTTCTCCACGGGCCTTGCCATGTTCAGAACGTAAGCCACCTTCAATGTTGTGAGAAGAAACTTCATTTTCTTCTGCCAACGGATGAAGTTTCCTCCATCAAACTTTTCCAACTTAACAAAGTCAGAGGTCATTTCTTTCAATGAAGCAGCCATAAAATCGAACCTAAAGATTGTTAACAATCTTGATTTGTTGGGAAGAGGCTGCTGCACTTGAAACCTGAAATGATTAATGGTTATGCACGAAAACTCAAAGCGTATGGGGTTGCCACACTAACCTTTAGGTTCGATTCGCCCCCACCAATAACTTTATATTGGATGCAATAGGAATGTCCAGCGAATCCCCTTCAGGATACTATGAGTTCCTTGATGTGTATTGCACAATCACACCAAGCGTATCTCCTAACAATATTTGACAGAAATATGTTTCCAACAATTCACTCATGCATTAGAGAATTGATGGATGATTTAGAGTATGAGAATGAGGGAGAATTTGACTGTAATTGATGTCAAAAACGTGCTCCTTCTGATACACAAATGCCATGCATTTATAGTGCATCATATGCCCCTTCATATGAGAGAATGCAACTTTTAATCAAAAGTTACAACCATATACATTCAACTTTTGGCTTGAATCAATGCAATGATTCATGATTTATCAGTAAATGATAACTTCCCAATGTATACAAGTCATTCCCATGAAGAGTTACAACTTTTGGAACCCAAAACTATGAGAAAAAGTGCAGAAAAACACATCCAGTCCCGTGGTAATCGATTACCATATGCAGGTAATCGATTACCCAAAGTCTCTGTTTACCGTTTGCAAATTTTGCTTGATGTAATCGATTACATCAATATGGTAATCGATTACCATGTGTAATTTTCTGTTTTTCAGTTTTTCTCACCTATTTTGGAAATCTCCAACAATCCCCCACCATTTTCAAAATACTAAATCCCATAAAACTGGAAATTCCATGGTTTCAGATAATGGTATCTCACGATTTGAACCATTACTTAGTAAATTAAGTTTTCGCTCATTCCCAAATAGTATGGTAGGCAAGCTTTGAACCAACTATTCATTAGAACAAGTGTACATAATTTACACATAGAATCTCAATATCATTAATAAAGAGAACTGTAAGATGACACATTAATAAGGCCTTGTGTCATATATCCCTTTTCATGAAAACTTAAGAGTCAAGCCCTTGAACTCCGTGAAGCGGCCAAACTTCATTCTCACATAGGTAGACTATATCGGAAATGCCCCATAAGTATGCATTTCAGCAAATGTATGCTATATGTCCATTAAGAGAAAAATCTCAACCTACCATTTTTTAATCTTATGGTCCAAGTATTTTTAACCTTGGGATGTATCTATTAACAAGTACTTCAATTACTCTAATAATGTACTTTCACCATTGAACCCAAGACTTGATGTTACTCAAGTGTGGGTTGAGTTTCCATTATTGGTAATCAATTAGATATGGGCTTGAGTCCCATCCCCAATGATGTCTTCAACAACATGTCTCTTGTCAAACCTTTCGTCAAAGGATCTGCAAGATTCTTTTCTGTTCTTACGAACATGATGGATATTACTCCATTAGAAATCAAGTCTCTTACATAGCTATGTCTTAAACCAATATGCCTTGATTTCCCATTGTATACTTGACTATAGGCCTTTGATAGTGTGGATTGACTATCACAATGTATGGATACTGGTGCCATTGGCTTTTGCCAGACTGGTATCTCATACAACAAATTCCTTAGCCATTCTGCCTCTTTACTTCCTGCAGCCAATGCAATAAATTCTGCAGCCATGGTGGAGTCGGCAATGCATGTCTGTTTCTTTGAACCCCAAGAAACTGCACCTCCACCAAGGTTGAAGATCCATCCACTTGTGGAAGCATGATCCTCAACATAAGTTACCCAACTAGCATCTGTGTATCCTTCCAAAACTGAAGGGTCTCCACTATACGTTAAACAATAATTCATTGTTCCTTTCAAGTATTTTAATACTCGTTTCACAGCATGCCAATGTTCTTTACTTGGATTGCTAGTATACCGACTTAACCTTCCAACAGCATATGCTATATCAGGTCTTGTACAGGTCATGGCATACATCAAGCATCCGATTACTTTTGCATATTCAAGTTGTGCCACCGGACAACCTTTGTTTGGTTGCAAACTAACAGTTTGGTCAAATGGGGTAGAGACCGGATTACAATCTAAATGATTGAATTTCTGAAGCACCTTTTCTATATAATGAGATTGGGATAAACCAATGTGGTTACCATCTCTTATGATTTTAATTCCTAAAATCACATCTGCTTCGCCTAAATCTTTCATATCAAAATTTTTGGATAAGAAAGCTTTAGTCTTTTCTACCTCATCTAAACTTGTGCCAAAAATTAACATATCATCTACATATAAACAAATCATGACACCTTTTCCATTGTGGAATTTACTGTAAATACACTTGTCAGATTCATTTATAATGTATCCATTGGCTAACACAACTTGATCAAATTTTTGGTGCCACTGTTTGGGTGCTTGTTTCAACCCATATAAAGACTTAGTTAATTTACACACTTTATCTTCTTGACCTTTGATCACAAACCCTTCTGGTTGTTTCATATATACCTCTTCATCCAACTCTCCATTTAGGAAAGCAGTTTTAACATCCATTTGATGGATAACAAACTTATGGATGAATGCTAGTGCAATTAGCACTCTAATTGATGCAATTCTTGCAACAGGTGCATATGTATCAAAATAATCAATTCCTTCTTTTTGTGTAAACCCTTTGGCAACTAGTCTAGCCTTGAATTTATCAATGGTACCATCAACTTTCATTTTCCTTTTAAAGATCCATTTACAACCTATTGGTTTGGATCCGGGTGGGAGATCTACTACTTTCCAAGTTTTATTACCCATAATTGAATCCATTTCTTCCTGGATAGCTTCTTTCCAAAAGGCTGAATCTTGAGACTTTATAGCCTCTTCATATGTCACTGGATCACTCTCAAGGTTAAAGCAAATTGGTCCATAACTATTTATGGATGTACCAGTTCCTTCTATAAGAAACATGAAGAAGTCAGGTCCAAAATCTTTTTCTTTTCGGATCCTCTTACTCCTTCTAAGTTCTGAACCATCCAATGTATCTACATTTGACTCATTGTTTTCTAAATTTGGTACATTAGAATGAACAATGTCCTTGGGATAAGAGAATGATTTAAATCTATCTTCTTGAAAAATTGCATCTCTTGACTCAATTACTGTATTGACAGAATATGAGTCATTCGATTCAATAACCAAGAATCTGTATGCTTTGCTATTTTCTGCATAGCCTAAGAATACACATTCAATTCCTCTTTCACCCAACTTCTTTCTTTTTGGTTCAGGCACTTTCACAATTGCTCTACAACCCCAAACTTTTAAATAATTAAGATTTGGCTTCCTTTGTTTCCAAAGTTCATATGGGGTTATTTTGTTCCTTTTGTTTGGAACCCTATTGAGGATATAACATGCTGTAAGCATTGCTTCACCCCAATATCCTTTAGATAATCCAGAATAGGACAACATGGCATTAACCATTTCTACCAAAGTCCTATTCTTCCTTTCTGCTATTCCATTTTGTTGTGGGGTGTATGGTGCAGTAACTTGATGCACAATACCGGTGGATTCAAAATAACTCGGATGATAGAATTCTCCTCCCCTATCGCTTCTAAAGCATTTAATGAAAGTTTCATGTTGAAGTTCTACTTGTGCTTTAAACATTTTGAATTTATCTAAGACTTCATCTTTTGAATGCATTAAATAAACATAACAAAATCGAGTGCAATCATCAATGAAAGTAACAAAGTACTTTTTACCACCAATGGTGGGCCAACCATGTAAATCACATACATCTGAATGAATTAAATCTAGCACCCTAGAACTTCTTTTAACACTTTTAAAAGGTTGTCTTGTAATTTTAGTCAACATGCAAGTAGTACATGAATCAAAGTTTTTATCAAGATTAGGAATTAGATTTGATTTCATCATATCCTCCAATTTTCTAAAATTAACATGTCCCAATCGCATATGCCATAAATCACAAGACTCAACAATATAAGCAGAAATCATATCATTATTATTAATATTTGCAATATTACATTTGAACATATTCTCACACAAATATCCCTTTCCTACAAACATACCCCCTTTTGAGAGGATAAATTTATCTCCCTCAAATACAGATTTGAACCCATTCTTATTAAGTAATGGTACAGAAATCAAGTTCTTCCTAACTTCAGGAACATAAAATACATCTTTAAGAGTAAGTGTCTTTCCAGAAGTGAATTCAATCTCTATGGTCCCTTTTCCTTGGACTTGCAAAGTTGAAGCATTTCCCATGTACAAAACACTCCCATCTTCATTGATGGTCTTAAACAATTCCTTGTTTTTGCACACATGACGAGTAGCACCAGAGTCTATCCACCAAGAATCAACATCTTCAATCATGTTGATTTCAGAAATGACCGCAACAAGATCATCATTTGTTGCACTTGAATTCTTTCCTTTGTTCTTCTTTTTCAAGAACCTGCACTCATTCTTAAAGTGTCCTTCTTTCCCACAAAAATAACATTTACCTTTCTTTTTCTTTTTAATGTTATTACCATTGTGGTTTTGAGACTCATCATTTTCATGATTTCTCTTTTTGGAAGTCTTACTTGATTTTCCCTCTTCCACAACATGCACCTTCTCTTGAGTAATTTGATTTTTAATACCTTCTTGTTTTCGGTATTCTTCTTCTAAACGAAGGTGATTTCCAAATTGCTCAAGAGAGATATCTTCCTTCTTATGTTTCATGGATCGTTTAAAATCTTTCCATGAAGGAGGGAGTTTGTCAATTATGGATGACACAATGATAGTTTCATCCATATGCATGTTATGTTGTTTGTAGTTGTTAAGAATATGTTCAATATCATATAATTGTTCCATAACAGGCTTACCATCTACCATTTTGTAATTATTAAATTGTGAGACAAGGAATTTCTTACTTGTAGCGTCTTCACGCATGTATCTGGTTTCCAATTTGTCCCACAAATCCTTTGCCGATGGGCTGCTCTGGTAGATATCGAACAGAGAATCAGACATACCATTCAAGATATGTCCCAAGCAGATGTAGTCATCGTTGTCCCACTTCTGTCTCTCTCTGGTCTCAGCAATGGTTTCATCATCTTTCTCCACGGGCCTTGCCATGTTCAGAACGTAAGCCACCTTCAATGTTGTGAGAAGAAACTTCATTTTCTTCTGCCAACGGATGAAGTTTCCTCCATCAAACTTTTCCAACTTAACAAAGTCAGAGGTCATTTCTTTCAATGAAGCAGCCATAAAATCGAACCTAAAGATTGTTAACAATCTTGATTTGTTGGGAAGAGGCTGCTGCACTTGAAACCTGAAATGATTAATGGTTATGCACGAAAACTCAAAGCGTATGGGGTTGCCACACTAACCTTTAGGTTCGATTCGCCCCCACCAATAACTTTATATTGGATGCAATAGGAATGTCCAGCGAATCCCCTTCAGGATACTATGAGTTCCTTGATGTGTATTGCACAATCACACCAAGCGTATCTCCTAACAATATTTGACAGAAATATGTTTCCAACAATTCACTCATGCATTAGAGAATTGATGGATGATTTAGAGTATGAGAATGAGGGAGAATTTGACTGTAATTGATGTCAAAAACGTGCTCCTTCTGATACACAAATGCCATGCATTTATAGTGCATCATATGCCCCTTCATATGAGAGAATGCAACTTTTAATCAAAAGTTACAACCATATACATTCAACTTTTGGCTTGAATCAATGCAATGATTCATGATTTATCAGTAAATGATAACTTCCCAATGTATACAAGTCATTCCCATGAAGAGTTACAACTTTTGGAACCCAAAACTATGAGAAAAAGTGCAGAAAAACACATCCAGTCCCGTGGTAATCGATTACCATATGCAGGTAATCGATTACCCAAAGTCTCTGTTTACCGTTTGCAAATTTTGCTTGATGTAATCGATTACATCAATATGGTAATCGATTACCATGTGTAATTTTCTGTTTTTCAGTTTTTCTCACCTATTTTGGAAATCTCCAACAATCCCCCACCATTTTCAAAATACTAAATCCCATAAAACTGGAAATTCCATGGTTTCAGATAATGGTATCTCACGATTTGAACCATTACTTAGTAAATTAAGTTTTCGCTCATTCCCAAATAGTATGGTAGGCAAGCTTTGAACCAACTATTCATTAGAACAAGTGTACATAATTTACACATAGAATCTCAATATCATTAATAAAGAGAACTGTAAGATGACACATTAATAAGGCCTTGTGTCATATATCCCTTTTCATGAAAACTTAAGAGTCAAGCCCTTGAACTCCGTGAAGCGGCCAAACTTCATTCTCACATAGGTAGACTATATCGGAAATGCCCCATAAGTATGCATTTCAGCAAATGTATGCTATATGTCCATTAAGAGAAAAATCTCAACCTACCATTTTTTAATCTTATGGTCCAAGTATTTTTAACCTTGGGATGTATCTATTAACAAGTACTTCAATTACTCTAATAATGTACTTTCACCATTGAACCCAAGACTTGATGTTACTCAAGTGTGGGTTGAGTTTCCATTATTGGTAATCAATTAGATATGGGCTTGAGTCCCATCCCCAATGATGTCTTCAACAACATGTCTCTTGTCAAACCTTTCGTCAAAGGATCTGCAAGATTCTTTTCTGTTCTTACGAACATGATGGATATTACTCCATTAGAAATCAAGTCTCTTACATAGCTATGTCTTAAACCAATATGCCTTGATTTCCCATTGTATACTTGACTATAGGCCTTTGATAGTGTGGATTGACTATCACAATGTATGGATACTGGTGCCATTGGCTTTTGCCAGACTGGTATCTCATACAACAAATTCCTTAGCCATTCTGCCTCTTTACTTCCTGCAGCCAATGCAATAAATTCTGCAGCCATGGTGGAGTCGGCAATGCATGTCTGTTTCTTTGAACCCCAAGAAACTGCACCTCCACCAAGGTTGAAGATCCATCCACTTGTGGAAGCATGATCCTCAACATAAGTTACCCAACTAGCATCTGTGTATCCTTCCAAAACTGAAGGGTCTCCACTATACGTTAAACAATAATTCATTGTTCCTTTCAAGTATTTTAATACTCGTTTCACAGCATGCCAATGTTCTTTACTTGGATTGCTAGTATACCGACTTAACCTTCCAACAGCATATGCTATATCAGGTCTTGTACAGGTCATGGCATACATCAAGCATCCGATTACTTTTGCATATTCAAGTTGTGCCACCGGACAACCTTTGTTTGGTTGCAAACTAACAGTTTGGTCAAATGGGGTAGAGACCGGATTACAATCTAAATGATTGAATTTCTGAAGCACCTTTTCTATATAATGAGATTGGGATAAACCAATGTGGTTACCATCTCTTATGATTTTAATTCCTAAAATCACATCTGCTTCGCCTAAATCTTTCATATCAAAATTTTTGGATAAGAAAGCTTTAGTCTTTTCTACCTCATCTAAACTTGTGCCAAAAATTAACATATCATCTACATATAAACAAATCATGACACCTTTTCCATTGTGGAATTTACTGTAAATACACTTGTCAGATTCATTTATAATGTATCCATTGGCTAACACAACTTGATCAAATTTTTGGTGCCACTGTTTGGGTGCTTGTTTCAACCCATATAAAGACTTAGTTAATTTACACACTTTATCTTCTTGACCTTTGATCACAAACCCTTCTGGTTGTTTCATATATACCTCTTCATCCAACTCTCCATTTAGGAAAGCAGTTTTAACATCCATTTGATGGATAACAAACTTATGGATGAATGCTAGTGCAATTAGCACTCTAATTGATGCAATTCTTGCAACAGGTGCATATGTATCAAAATAATCAATTCCTTCTTTTTGTGTAAACCCTTTGGCAACTAGTCTAGCCTTGAATTTATCAATGGTACCATCAACTTTCATTTTCCTTTTAAAGATCCATTTACAACCTATTGGTTTGGATCCGGGTGGGAGATCTACTACTTTCCAAGTTTTATTACCCATAATTGAATCCATTTCTTCCTGGATAGCTTCTTTCCAAAAGGCTGAATCTTGAGACTTTATAGCCTCTTCATATGTCACTGGATCACTCTCAAGGTTAAAGCAAATTGGTCCATAACTATTTATGGATGTACCAGTTCCTTCTATAAGAAACATGAAGAAGTCAGGTCCAAAATCTTTTTCTTTTCGGATCCTCTTACTCCTTCTAAGTTCTGAACCATCCAATGTATCTACATTTGACTCATTGTTTTCTAAATTTGGTACATTAGAATGAACAATGTCCTTGGGATAAGAGAATGATTTAAATCTATCTTCTTGAAAAATTGCATCTCTTGACTCAATTACTGTATTGACAGAATATGAGTCATTCGATTCAATAACCAAGAATCTGTATGCTTTGCTATTTTCTGCATAGCCTAAGAATACACATTCAATTCCTCTTTCACCCAACTTCTTTCTTTTTGGTTCAGGCACTTTCACAATTGCTCTACAACCCCAAACTTTTAAATAATTAAGATTTGGCTTCCTTTGTTTCCAAAGTTCATATGGGGTTATTTTGTTCCTTTTGTTTGGAACCCTATTGAGGATATAACATGCTGTAAGCATTGCTTCACCCCAATATCCTTTAGATAATCCAGAATAGGACAACATGGCATTAACCATTTCTACCAAAGTCCTATTCTTCCTTTCTGCTATTCCATTTTGTTGTGGGGTGTATGGTGCAGTAACTTGATGCACAATACCGGTGGATTCAAAATAACTCGGATGATAGAATTCTCCTCCCCTATCGCTTCTAAAGCATTTAATGAAAGTTTCATGTTGAAGTTCTACTTGTGCTTTAAACATTTTGAATTTATCTAAGACTTCATCTTTTGAATGCATTAAATAAACATAACAAAATCGAGTGCAATCATCAATGAAAGTAACAAAGTACTTTTTACCACCAATGGTGGGCCAACCATGTAAATCACATACATCTGAATGAATTAAATCTAGCACCCTAGAACTTCTTTTAACACTTTTAAAAGGTTGTCTTGTAATTTTAGTCAACATGCAAGTAGTACATGAATCAAAGTTTTTATCAAGATTAGGAATTAGATTTGATTTCATCATATCCTCCAATTTTCTAAAATTAACATGTCCCAATCGCATATGCCATAAATCACAAGACTCAACAATATAAGCAGAAATCATATCATTATTATTAATATTTGCAATATTACATTTGAACATATTCTCACACAAATATCCCTTTCCTACAAACATACCCCCTTTTGAGAGGATAAATTTATCTCCCTCAAATACAGATTTGAACCCATTCTTATTAAGTAATGGTACAGAAATCAAGTTCTTCCTAACTTCAGGAACATAAAATACATCTTTAAGAGTAAGTGTCTTTCCAGAAGTGAATTCAATCTCTATGGTCCCTTTTCCTTGGACTTGCAAAGTTGAAGCATTTCCCATGTACAAAACACTCCCATCTTCATTGATGGTCTTAAACAATTCCTTGTTTTTGCACACATGACGAGTAGCACCAGAGTCTATCCACCAAGAATCAACATCTTCAATCATGTTGATTTCAGAAATGACCGCAACAAGATCATCATTTGTTGCACTTGAATTCTTTCCTTTGTTCTTCTTTTTCAAGAACCTGCACTCATTCTTAAAGTGTCCTTCTTTCCCACAAAAATAACATTTACCTTTCTTTTTCTTTTTAATGTTATTACCATTGTGGTTTTGAGACTCATCATTTTCATGATTTCTCTTTTTGGAAGTCTTACTTGATTTTCCCTCTTCCACAACATGCACCTTCTCTTGAGTAATTTGATTTTTAATACCTTCTTGTTTTCGGTATTCTTCTTCTAAACGAAGGTGATTTCCAAATTGCTCAAGAGAGATATCTTCCTTCTTATGTTTCATGGATCGTTTAAAATCTTTCCATGAAGGAGGGAGTTTGTCAATTATGGATGACACAATGATAGTTTCATCCATATGCATGTTATGTTGTTTGTAGTTGTTAAGAATATGTTCAATATCATATAATTGTTCCATAACAGGCTTACCATCTACCATTTTGTAATTATTAAATTGTGAGACAAGGAATTTCTTACTTGTAGCGTCTTCACGCATGTATCTGGTTTCCAATTTGTCCCACAAATCCTTTGCCGATGGGCTGCTCTGGTAGATATCGAACAGAGAATCAGACATACCATTCAAGATATGTCCCAAGCAGATGTAGTCATCGTTGTCCCACTTCTGTCTCTCTCTGGTCTCAGCAATGGTTTCATCATCTTTCTCCACGGGCCTTGCCATGTTCAGAACGTAAGCCACCTTCAATGTTGTGAGAAGAAACTTCATTTTCTTCTGCCAACGGATGAAGTTTCCTCCATCAAACTTTTCCAACTTAACAAAGTCAGAGGTCATTTCTTTCAATGAAGCAGCCATAAAATCGAACCTAAAGATTGTTAACAATCTTGATTTGTTGGGAAGAGGCTGCTGCACTTGAAACCTGAAATGATTAATGGTTATGCACGAAAACTCAAAGCGTATGGGGTTGCCACACTAACCTTTAGGTTCGATTCGCCCCCACCAATAACTTTATATTGGATGCAATAGGAATGTCCAGCGAATCCCCTTCAGGATACTATGAGTTCCTTGATGTGTATTGCACAATCACACCAAGCGTATCTCCTAACAATATTTGACAGAAATATGTTTCCAACAATTCACTCATGCATTAGAGAATTGATGGATGATTTAGAGTATGAGAATGAGGGAGAATTTGACTGTAATTGATGTCAAAAACGTGCTCCTTCTGATACACAAATGCCATGCATTTATAGTGCATCATATGCCCCTTCATATGAGAGAATGCAACTTTTAATCAAAAGTTACAACCATATACATTCAACTTTTGGCTTGAATCAATGCAATGATTCATGATTTATCAGTAAATGATAACTTCCCAATGTATACAAGTCATTCCCATGAAGAGTTACAACTTTTGGAACCCAAAACTATGAGAAAAAGTGCAGAAAAACACATCCAGTCCCGTGGTAATCGATTACCATATGCAGGTAATCGATTACCCAAAGTCTCTGTTTACCGTTTGCAAATTTTGCTTGATGTAATCGATTACATCAATATGGTAATCGATTACCATGTGTAATTTTCTGTTTTTCAGTTTTTCTCACCTATTTTGGAAATCTCCAACAGATCACACATATCTGCCACCGATATCGACTTATTAACAGCTAAGTCAAAAAGACGACCAAACCTCTCACAAAAAGGAACCCCACCAAGCCACGGATCAGTCCAAAAAAACGACATAGAACCACACCCAACAGATCTATCGACGCACCCTGCAAACCACCCACCGTCCGCCCCTCCAACCCCGTCACGGATTTTCTATCTTGGGTCATCTGAAAATAATGAGTCTTGTTAACCAGTGTCCCGGACACTCTTTAAGCATTCTATTTTTTAAAAATGTCAAAATTTTCAATTTTCAATGCATTGATTACACAAATTTTCATAAAAAGTTACTATTTAAGATCTTTAACTAGTGCCCGGGGCACTAGTTAACATTTCCCAAATAATATTTATATTTTGGATATCAAATGGGGTAAAAGTAATAAAATATCACAACAATTTCATTTAGATGTTTCTTTTTTGATAAAAAAAAATCAACTAATACCACTTGGAGGGAAAATGAAAGGAGAATTTCTAGTCACATCCAAAAAGTCTAGGTTACACCCAAAAATAACCAAATTTTTGATAAAAAAAAATCAACTAATACCACTTGGAGGGAAAATGAAAGGAGAATTTCTAGTCACATCCAAAAAGTCTAGGTTACACCCAAAAATAACCAAAATACCTTTAAAATAAAATATAATTTCAAAATCCTTTTAACCGTTTCTCTCCTTCCCAAAACACGTATTCATTGCAAATGGAGTTTACATAGCCAACGTATACTCAGTTTACATATTCTAAGTAAACTCAATTGATATTAACAACAATTTCAGTATTATCATTAAATTTAATTAAAATTGGGTGTAACCGAATTTTTGGGGCGTGAATAGAAATCTTCAAATAAAAGTTAACTTCTAAACTAAATAAAATACATTTCATCATTTCACTTTATTTTAACAATCAAAACAATAAGTTATAACATCATTTTGCCTTTGTTCTATTTGTTTTCCATCCATACGAATATAAAAAATATTTGGTATAATGAGCTTAATAATGTGCAGCAATAATTTACAAGCCAAGGAGCTCATTGTGTAACAATTTGATTTTCCTTTTGGAAACGTGAGTAATAATTCGGACCTCTGAATTCCATCAAAGTATGAGGGAAAAAAACCATAATCTTTTCTAGAATGTGTAAGCTTAATTAAGCTTGCTGGTCTTGCTCAGATGCCAGAAAGAATTTTTTCTAGAAAAGTTTGCCAAAATCTTAATCTTTTCCACCTGCTTTTTACCAGAAAAGGATGCATACCCAATATATGTTCTGGTGTAAAATCATGCCGCGTTAATATACCCACCACGGGCGATCTCTGTAGTCACCATGAACAAAATAAAACTTAGTTTAGTGAACTGCAAAACAACAACAATAACAATAACAATAACAATAACAATAATAATAATAATAATAATAATAATAATAATAATAATAATAATAATAATAATAGTGCATTGAATTTAAAAGGATTTCTTTACAAGAAAAAACTAATGAAAACTTTGGGATTTCTTTACAAGAATTGTATAACAATATATAAATTTAGCACCTTAGTTAACTTTCTGAATAAAAATTGAAAAGCTGCAACATGAAATAAGCAAATTACTTACACCGGGTATCTTGGGTATCACGAGCAAGTGTCTTAAACCGACCTCTCGAAAAAGTATAAGTGCCTTTGCCAGTGACATTGTTTCCACAACAGTGTAAGGCGAAGCATTAGTAAAAGGATGTAGATCAATGAACATGCCCATCTCTTCCTCCGTTAACTGTATATCCTCAATCTTCACACGTTCAACTGAACCCTTCTTTGCAAAATCATCTGATGAAAACTTTCTCACGACATCGTAACTATTCGCCACGGGTGATGGCAAGAAAGCTTTCTTCTTTAACAATGTGATAAGATGGTCGCGAAGGATTATACCGAATAAAACCGGAGCTTCCGAACGTGGAGGCTCGTCAATAACAGGGAATCCGTTGTGTGCTGTTGTTCTAAGGACAAACACTATGTTGCGAACCTTCTCTATGCCATTAAACATCTGAAGCGGGCCTGTGACTACATCACCCACTGTTAACTGCCTCATATATGGTTCAGCATGAGTTTCTAAATAAGGCAAACCTTTGGCTTTCATTATAAGGTCATATACATTTGCATTGAAAACATTTGCTACACTCTTGGAGACCACAAGCACCATCATTATTAAGGGTAGCAATAACAGGTTATTGGTCAGTTCTAGCATAATTACACACAGAGAAACCGTCGTCCTCATAGATCCACCGAGAAGAGAAGCGGCACCAAGTACAGCATAAAGGCCATTGCTAAGATTGGACCGTTCTCCAACCAATATTCCAATCAGGCGTCCGTACGATGCACCAGTCACGATAATTGGCACAAACAGACCGGCCGGGGCAACAATTCCACAGCTAAAGATAGTTAAAGAGAGACATATGATGAAAAAAATCAACATTGATGAAAGCTCGAATTCATTGTCAGTGTTCATGCTAAATAGGTTTCTGATAGCATCATCATTTGTGTTAAAAATGAGGCTGGCAAGGCCATTGTAGTGATTAGGAGGGCATTGAAATTTCTTGTAGATACCGGATCGACCTATTGTTGGACAAGGCTCAACTGGATCAGGAGGACAAGGTCGGCATGGTGCAAGCCATGGCAATCCGAAAAGAATACATGATGTAAAAATGGAGATTAAACAAGCAAGCAAAAGTTTGCGGATGGTGCCTTTCCTGCAAGAGTAAATAATTTGAAGAATGAGCTTGGACAGAACACAACAGTGTACAACATTATGAAAAGTTAAATTTTTGCCATGTTGACTACAAAAAAAAGAAACTTACTCGTTGATAAAATTGTACATGCGAAGAACTTTATTCGTCATAAAATTAAATAAGCTTCCAAGTAACCCTCCTATAACAGCAAGAATAAACACAGGAGGAACATCTACCAAATGGTATGAAATACTTGCTGAATAAGCATCAAACATTATCAGCCCTCCTTTACCGAATAAACCGCATTTTCCGCTTAGACATACATCAATCATAGCTCGAAGGAAAATTGCAACTGTTGCTGTTGTAAAAAAAGCTCTCCATAGAAGGGCAGTTCTCCACCTGTAGAACAGAAATTAAACATTTATTAATTTACCTTTGAGACAATTTCCATCTGAAGAAAGAAGGTTTTCAATCAAAAGCATGACAAAATACCTAGAAACAATATTCAGATAAACACCTAGAAACAACCTTGTTGAACAGTTAATCAAACGTCATTCATATGACAAAAATATGATTCCAATCCTCAAGTAAAACACTGTGAAAATTGAGAGTTTACAACAATAAATTTATGTTAGGAAGATAGATAGGCATACAAACCAAGATGCCATCTCTTCAAGAGCAAACAAGACGCCGCCAACAGGGGCACGGAAAGCAGCAGCAACCCCAGCTGCTGATCCGCATATTATTAGATCCCGTCGATCACGGTCGTTCTTAAAAAATCTTAACCATCTCCATGTTATTCCATATCTTTTGGAACCTCCCTGACCCAACAATGCTGCCACACATGCACCTGTATGCACCATAGGCCCTGCCTTCCCAATAACAAGAGAGGCTGACACTGCTGTTATGCTTCCAATAATCTGTAGAGAGAAGCAAGCAACATGAAAGTGAATCCTTTTTTCAGAAAAAACAACACTTCCTGTCAGACTATATCTAATAAAGGAAAGTAGAGTACTGGTTAAGAAACAACAGTGCCAATGATGGATTATGAGGGTGAATTCTGTTATTGGTAAAACAGTACTAAAGCATGTGCTCGATGCATTATGAGGGTGAATTCTGTTATTGGTAAAACAGTACTAAAGCATGTGCTCGATGCGTTAAGGAAAGAAAAGATATAATATCGGAGAAAAGTAAATAGTAGGCAAGGCTACATTGATATAAGGGATTGAATCATTAAATTTGTCGATGCAATGTACTTATGTATTGATTGAGATTCCTTAATGTGAGACTCATATCAGGTAAACTCAAAAAAGACCTAAACAATGTAATTGGCACTTGACAGTTTGGCATAAACTAGACAAGTTTCGGTAATCCCTTCTTCCAACTAAAACTACTAAACAAGTCTTCATGTAACTATTGATCTCCACACAACACCAAACAATTTTAGCATTGTTATATTATAATTTGCTTATGTGGCTTAAGAACTACAAAAGAACTTCGGGAATATTGATCATAAGAATCATAGTATTACCCTACGAGCTCACAAGAATCATGTGTAATATTTCCATCTTATTAACGAGCTCACATAATATCTATGTCACCCTACGAAGGAAAAACCTCAACATTCAAAGGAGCGTTGTACTGTACTCATTGTATATTGCATACCTTAACACAAAGAGTTCTAACAGTAAAAATTCCAGGTGCATCAACACCGTTTAGGTAAGCCTTCACCTCTGATATACCTGAACCGGCAGCAGTAGGAGCTATAAACGCCGTTATTATAGACGCAAAAAGCGTGAGACTCAAATTTGAAGCAAAAAATATAAAAAAGGCAAACAAAAACCTGCAATCAATTTGGAATCAGTTTTATCAGTAACATAAACAAGAAAGTAATAATGGCATAAAAAGAGAAAAAATAAATCAAAAATCTCAAGGGAACAAAACATAGATAGATTTATAGTCACTAGTACCTTCTTTCCAACATCATATTAGATGTGGTGACAAACTTGATACCAGCAAGATTCTCAACAGCAAGATTGTTACAAAACCCAATAAAACCAACAATTAAACCAATCATAAAACACAACAGCCACTTCATACATGTATACTGCAAAATCTGAACAACCCCTCTACTTCTCCAATCCTGCTTGAAGAATTCATTCTCAAAAATCCTGCAAACCCATAATAGAAACTGAATCAATTAAGAACAGGGTCATAAAAAAGATTCAAACTTTGAATAAAAGAAGAAGACCCAGATGAAAAAAATAAAAAACTAACTCATAATCGAGACTCTCAATAGGGCAGACATTGGCACCAACGATGGCAACTTGTGAAGTGGAGTTGATAATGGATCTTTGCGAAGATAACAAGGGTCGGCGAAGAAGGGGTTCGGATTCTCCATTAGAAAGATGGTTATTGGACATGACAGAGATTATAGTAACAGTTGTTTTGTGAGTGTTGTGTCAGTGTGTGTGGTTTCAGGCACGTGAGGTTGACATGGTGAAAACAGTCAGGGAGAGGAGACGAGGAAAGGAAAGAAATATACTAGTAGTATAACGTTGTACTTGTGGTATAATAAGGTTAAAACAGGAAATTTCTCAAAAGACAACAACGTATGTGGCGTGAAACATGGTGGTAGGTAGGGATGGGAATAGGCCAGGCCGGCCTACAGGGGCCTACGACCTAGCCTACGACAGGCCAGGCCAGGCCAGGCTTTTTTCTTAAATAGAGAAGGCCTAGGCTTTTTTAGAAGCCTATTTAGCTTAAAAGGTCAGGCCACAGGCCATTCAAAAAGCCTCTTAAGCCTATTAGGCCGGCCTATTTAAGTAAATATGATTAATATTATTTATTATTATAATATATTTTGTACTTTGAATTAAAATATAAATTCGTTAGTAATTTAAGTTTATTAGTATACATTAATTTTTAGCATATACAAATGTATTATTATAAACTAGAATTGAAATATGATGCAATATATAGTTAAATTCCCTAAAAACTCATGTTGATTACTAAAAGAGAGTTTAATCTAATTGATCTATTAGTTCGCTAGTCTATTTAAACTTAGATCACATTGCTTACTTAAAGATGTTCATATGATATAGGCTTTTAAACAGGCTAGCAGGCCTTATCAGGCTTTCAGAAGGCCAGGCTCAGGCCTCAAAAGTAAGCCTATGACAGGTCGCAGGCCAGGCTTAGGCCTTAAAAAATTTGGCAGGCCAGGCTTAGGCCTTGCAAAGCCTAGCTCGGCCTAGCCTATTCCCAACCCTAGTGGTAGGAGTGTAGTGTGGACATGAGTTTCTGTATTTTTTTTTGCAACAGTTTAACTCTTTGCAGATCATGAATTTCCAAAGCCTTTGGACAAAAGGTAACGTAACAGTAAGACATTTGTATATTATTAAAATCGAAATGTATCTCTTATTGATTTTCTATCGGAACAAATTTTCTGGGACACTCTTTAAGCATTTTAAATTAAATAATTATTTTTTAAAAATATTAAAGTTTTCAATTTTCAATATATTGATTGCACAAATTTTCATAAAAAGTTATTATTTAAGATACTTAACTAATGTCCGGAAGCACTAGTGAACATTTCTCAAATACTAATGGTAGGCGAAGAAAGAAGTGATCATTATAAAATAGAATTGAATAATAATAAAATGATTAAATAATTAATTAGGGGAGAGGGTGAAGAGAATTTGAGAAAACAAGTTATTGTAATTAAATGGTTAATGAATTTTAACCAAAGACAAATTGTTCAGTAAAACTCGAGTTTGATTTATGGGTAGAACAGTTAAGGGTGATACATTACTTACCTCGATGCTAAATTTTGAATTACTATAACTTTTTTTCCATGGGAATCGGATATAGTGACTTTGATGGGAAGAAACTCACGACAACTTTAGTGTATTTTTGTGTATTTTACGAAGAATAATACTTTAGTGTATTTTATGAAAAAATGATCGATAGAATGAGATAGAGTAATATATAGACAACTTACGATGACTTTCTTGTGTTTAATGTAGTGAATTCATATCCAAAGTTCAGGCGTATTTGCTTAAAGTATTTTTTGTAGCGTTTTTAATTTAAAATGCGCTTTTTTTTATAACAAACTTTGATAAAAGTGTTGATTTGAATAAACCATAGATAATTTGTTTATTTTTTACTCTTGATAATTAAAAAAAAGTTTTTTTGTCTCTATAAACATAGTTCAGTTGATACAGACAATGCACTACGCATGAGTTGAAGTTTAAACTCCGAATTTCACACTTTATTTACATTAAATATTGAATTTCTAGCCATTATATTACTTGACAAAAAAAAATTCTTTTTTTTTTCCACTCTTATATTTAAGTTATAAACCATACAAAAACATATAAATAAAGTAACCTAAATTTTGTTAACATGTGAGAAAAGTGAGATATGTAAGGATGTGTGTGACATGACAACATGGTCGTCCGAATCAAGTTGAACCCTAAAAAATGGACCTTAAATGAAAAAAAAATGTAGTTGTTATGAATAATAATAATTTAGTGGATGTCCATCCTTAGTCTTCCACCTTCCTATAACTCCCGTTAGTGAATGGATGGATAGTGGTCCTTAATTACTTTTGATCATTCATTTGCTCATTTTGTGTCCTATAAATTGGACTCATATTTTAGTGTAATGATACACTTGTGAAGTAATACAATATACTTTATTGTTCTCTCTTGTTCCATTTCTCTCTATTCTTCTATACTTTATAATATATTGCAATACTTTTGATTAATTTCATAACACGTTATCAGCACGATGCTCTGACCATTTGAGATTCGATTATTTGGAACATGTAGTTTTGTTTGAAAGAAGAACTAGGGCATATAATTCGGTAACACACAGTCTGGTTGTTCTTGTGGTAAGCCTTTTGAACCATTTTCTTTCTTTAGTTATATAATTATAATATCAACATTTACATCTCTTAGAAAATAACATTTAGATAACCACGACTATGGAGGTTCTAATCTCATTCATATCTATAGTTATATAATTTTTGTTTTGCACATAAATTTTGTTGAAAAAGTTATTTGACTTGTATAATTATCATTTTTTGTTTGTTTGTTCTTGTTAAATTTTAGAAGAATTTAACACTGAAGTTCTTTAACTTATAATTATTATATCTTTCTTTCTTTATTTTTTTTTAAAATTCCAGAAGAATTCAACAACGAATTATCCTTGAAGCATAGTTCAAAGAATGAAGATATTTTATTATATAGTTCTTGAAGAACTATTTTTCCTTTTAATATTAAAGCATCCATGAAGGATTGCGCAAAGAACGAATAGATATATTTTTTCATTGATTTGAGATATAGTTCTAAAAGAACGAATAATTTAATATCAAGCATTCGTAAAAGATTGCAAAATAAAAATACTGTCATTTTCCTTTGTTATTCTCGATAGAGATTTGTGGTGAGTTTTTGAAGAACTAGATCTTTGTTAGCATCTATTGAATTTATATTTTTATCATGCTAATCTTTTATATTTTTAATAATTTTTTTATTGAATTTTATTCAGTTAACACATTAGCATGTTTGATATTCTTGATAAATTTTTGAATAATTTAACATCGAGTATCCCCGAAGGATTGCACAAAAGAATTGTTCTTGATCATGTATAATTCCTGAGGAACGAAATATATATGAAGATCAAAAGAATTGTCCCTGAAGGATTGCAAACAATCAAATTTTTATTATTGTTTATGAAGGTTTGAAATATATATAGTTCTTGAAGAACTAAATATTTAGCATCAAGCATTCTCGAAGGATAGCAAAATCATGACATTCCTTGGTGTTGATAGATATATGGTTGAAAATAAGATCTATTTTATATTTGTATTATTATTTTTTAAAAAAAAAATATTGAAGAGTTACACGTTGAGAATGTAATGTAGTTCTCGAAGAATTAATTTGTTTTTTTTTAGGATCCCTGAAGGATCGCTCAAATAAATAATTTTCTTGATCATTGTTTATGAAGATTTGGAATATAGCTCCCGAAGAACTAAAATTTAATATTAAATCATCCTTGAAGGATGGCAAAATTGTGATTTTACTTACTTATTCTTCATAGAGGTTTGTGGAGTTCTTGACCACAATTAAAATATATAAGATCTATTTGATCGTAGTATAAATTCTATGAAAGAATTAAAGAAAAAAATAAATTATTTATGCCTCTTGAATGTGCTCCTGAAGTAGCAAAATTGAGAAAATAATATCAAGAAAACTTTGAAAAATAAATCACATTTGTGATTGAACATAAGAGTAGTCATTGATTGAAAAGATGAAGTCTCACATGATAAGTTAAACTTTATTTCTAGCTTAAATCATCTATACTAGTTGTTTCGTATAATTTGTGCTCCGCATATTTATTTATTTTTTGGGTAGAATGCTCCACATTGCTTTTCTAATGAAATAGTAGGTATTGTGTTTATGAATTTGATATTATTGCTACTTTTGAAACGATTAAGATTTACAAACTATATTGTTTTGAAATGAGAATCTTGTTAGTTTACTGAATAACTATAAATCATATTTGTATCATGGATTCCTTCTAAAAAGTATGTCTATGCTATTTCGAGGTTTCGTTCAAGTATTGCTCCTAGAACTTGGACTCACTAAGGAGTACAATAATTTTATGTATATTTTGTTGGATATTGTTTATAAATAAATGATTTCTTATGTAAAAGACTATAAAAAATTGGATGAGTGATAGAAAGAAACTAATTTTATTATTATATTTGGCATTGTAAAAATTATTAAAGGCTCCAGAAGAGTCAATATATTGTTATATGGAGGAATAGAATTACACATTGAGAATGCATTATATTCCTCTAGGTTTCATAGAAATTTATTATCCTTCTTAATGGATATCATCTGAAATAAGAAATAAAAGAGATGTTGAATAACTCTATATTACGAGACATGTTTTGGATAGAAATAAATGTAGATAAAAAATTACATGTCTTCATATGGATTGACTACACTTATATTAGTGCAATTGAAACACGTATTATTGTAAAATTGAAATTTACATATCATATTAAATTTATTGTTGGCAAGACCAGTTGGGTTATCTCGGATCTATTATGATGCGAAAATAGTTAAAAATTTATATGGACATGTATTGAAGAACCAGAAGATTCTTCAAACCATTAATGTTTGTGTGTTATTAAGTTCCAAAGTAAGTTGACAATCTGAGAAAATAAGTCTCTTATATATATTAGGTGATATTTGTGGATGAATACACCGATGATGTGAATCATTTTGATACCTTATAACTTGATTTAATACATCGACTAAATGATCACATATATGTTTATTGTCAACTCACAACCAGAAGTGAGATTGTTTTCTCAACAAATTTGACTAAGAGCTCAATTTTTTGGAGTTTTCAGAAAGCATTTAATAAGTATCATTTCTCAATTTAAATTGATATTGAACATCGTGTATTATATGTTCATAAAAAAAATGGTCTTGAAGGTCCATTCTTTAGACGTCTAAAGTTAATTGTATGAATGATACTTATGAGAACATAACTTCTAGATTCTACTTTGGGAACATGTAATCTTGTATGTTGAGATATTGATTCGCATCAAGCCATCACATTATTATGTGTAAGTCCTCCCCTTAATTTATAATTTATTTTAGGTTAACAACCAAATATTTTTCATCTGAGTGAATTTTTGGATGTGTTGTGTATATCACAATTGCTCCAAAATAATGCACTAAGATAAATATTGAAAGAATATTGGGAAAGTATATTTGATATGAATCCCCTAATATTATAAATTGTATTGAGCCAACTTCAGTAGGCCGATTATCGATTGATGAATTAGTTTTCCCAATATTAGGGGGAGAGAATAAGCAGCTGAAAATGTGAACCCGGAGTTCAATTGAATGAAAATGTGAACCCGAAGTTCAATTGAATTATTTGAAAGGAAATATTATTATCTCATCTTGATCCTCAAAATATCACTCATTTGCAAAGTTAAACAAATAAAATAGCAGCTGCTAATGCTCCAAACGAAATAGATGTCTCTGTAGGATAATCTAATATTGCAATTGAGTCTCAATCATGCATCAAGAATGGTAAACCAATCGGTTCTAAATATAAAAATCCTCAAATAAGAAAATGAGCCAAAATGAAAGATAACCCAAATGAGGATATAAAAACTTTAAAAGAGTCGTCTAAATAATGGATTTTTTTTAGTTCCAGAAGAACTTATCAGGTACCTGAAATTTATGAAATATCGATAAATTATGTCATGAATGAAAGATCTCAATGAAATGAGATGGAACCGAAATGGAGTCAACGTTGACGTGCTTTTGCATATAATATAGCGTTATATGTGATAACTAAATATTGAGGATCATGGGTTAAATCTATTAAAGAATATAGGTAAAGAAAATATCTACAATTGGAAAGAGACAATTTCAGCGAAATCAACTCATAATTTTTTTTTGCGGACATGTAGTCCGCACACTTGAAGTTATGAAGTTAACTGGATATATATATATATATATATATATATATATGATTTTTCGCGCGAAAAGAGAATTAGAATGATATAATATATTTTGATATGTTCACTGGAAGTGAATTGGTAAAAATCTACCGTTTATTTTTTTAGAGACATATATATTTTTTAAGAGACATATTCACCTGAAGTGAATTCAAGATCTTTTTCATACTTGATTAAGTTCAGTAGCATATGAAATGCTCAAATTATATGAAAGTTGTGTTGCAATTTATTTGTATGGCTCACTTGATAGTAACGATTATATGAAACTCCCTTAAAGATTTCATTTGCATAAGACATACTATATTAAAACTATTGAAAAGATGACATCATTTGTCCATTTTAAGGATTTGGAAATGAAATTGTTATAATTGAATTTATGATAGTGGTATAAATATTATTAGAACTCCTGAAGAGATTCTAAAATCGATTGGTTGTAGAAAGATTTGAAATTAAATACGTTGCATGCACAAAGTTTGTCTGTATTTGCAAATTCATTATTTAAATGTGATTATGTGCGTCAAGAAACTTATATATAAAGTATATTAAAATAATTTGATATGGACAGATCTAGTTGATTGTGTACTAGAATGATTGTTATGTCACTTGATGTTAGTATATATCATGTCCTCAAGAAAATGGTGAACAGTTTGAATTGGTCCTGAAGTACCATATCTTAGTTCAAACGAGGAAATTAACATATTTTGTTAATTTTGACTAAAACACATTTTGTTAATTATATGTATCGTGGTATTTTGCTTTTGTCAATAATAGTAAATACATATATCGAAACAAAGTCAAGCATACATTTTGTATCTTAAAAGAAACAACATAATCAAGGAATTGGAGAATGATCTTTTATTAAGGATGATGATTTTAAAAATACAAGAAACTTGTGGATTTCTTAAAGGTGTTCTTGCAACAACTCAATATGAAGAAACTTCTCAAGCACTGCTAATATGAAGAAGACTATGAAGATAAACCAGATCTTTCAACAAAGTCGCTGCAAGTAAAACTTTTGAGTAACCAGAACAAATATTATTTGTTTTTCTTCCTCTCATATATGATTGTCTTTATGAGGGGGAGACATAAATGTGGTATGCACTCTTTTTCCCTTAACCATGGTTTTATCCCATTGGGTTTTCCTGGTAAGGTTTTTAACGAGGCAAACTATCACACACAAAAGGGATATTGTACTCTTTTTCCTTCACTAGAATTTTTTTCCCACTGGGTTTTTCTCTAGTAAGGTTTTAATGAGGCATATCCTGATGGACATCCAAGGGGAGTGTTATGAATAATAATAATTTAGTGGATGTCCATCCTTAGTCTTCCACCTTCCTATAACTCCCATTAGTGAATGGATGGATAGTGGTCCTTAATTACTTTTGATCATTCATTTGCTCATTTTGTGTCCTATAAATTAGACTCATATTTTAGTGTAATGATACACTTGTGAAGTAATACAATATACTTTATTGTTCTCTCTTGTTCCATTTCTCTCTATTCTTCTATACTTTATAATATATTGCAATACTTTTGATTAATTTCATAACAGTAGTTTTTTTTAAAAGGCTAAATTGCTCTTTTGGTCCCTTAACTATTTTTCCGGTATCGTTTTGGTCTCATAAGTAATAAAAAGTCCGTTTGTCCGTTTCAGTCCTTTATTTTCATCTCCGTTATACAATTTGGTCATTTCCGTTAGTTTTATTAAAAAAACGTTAACTCAATACACATGTCATTTTGGCATTGGTTGTTACATTTATTCATCTTCTTCTCTGTTCTTCACTCCTCTTCTTCTTGATCTTCATCATCCACAATAAACAAACCCAGGAAAAAAACTTCTCTTTTATCATCATCTTCGTCAAATCAACAATCCTATATAACCATAAATTTTTGTAAAAAAAAACCAAGAAACAACACCTGCACAGCAACAATAACCGCAAAAAAAAACATAACAAAGGTGGAAGAAAACTAAAAACGAGTGAAAAGACTAAGAATAACAATTATGGAAAGAAGAAGAAAAAGAATGGTTCAGAGACATGTATTATCAAGGAAGTCCTACATTTTTTTATCAAACATCACAACAGCAACACAAAAAAAAAGTAATTCACAATAAACAAAACAACCCTAAATTCATTCAAAAACCAAGAAAAACTCAATGAAACTCGGAAGGAGGAGTCGAAGAGATCTAAGATACCAAAGACAATCATTGAGGGTTCGAATGAAGAGATTGAAAAGGGATTGGTTAAGGGTAGACATAAATTGAATAGAGGAAAATTGGTAATGGTGCAAAGAGATCGGTGAATTAAAGAAATGGGTGAATTAGGGTTGATTGAGAGAGTTTAATTTCAGAGGAGGAAGGTGAGAATGCTGAAAAAACTTTCCCTGAGAGGGAGGCGAGTGTAGGTGGTGGCGTGGCTGGAGGAGAGGAGTGGCAGTTCTGGCAGGGGGTTTGTGGTTTTTTTTCTTTCTTCTGGGTTTTCATTTTGAAGGTATGAACAACGTGAAGAAGAGGAGAAGAGAAGAAGATAAAGAAATAAAATAAAATATTAGGTGGTGATAGTGCATTATTATATATTATTGACCTCGAAGATCTAATGGTTTATTTTATAACAAATAGATCAAACAGTTAAAATTAAATCAATTAATGAGGTTTATGATGGATCACCTACAATGTTGGTCCACCTTAGACATCTGGGGTTAACCCCTTAACAGAGAGGACCAAATTGTATAACGGAGATAAAAATAAATGACTGAAATTGACTTTTTATTACTTATGGAACCAAATCGATACCAAAAAAATAGTTAAGGATCAAAAGAACAATTTAGCCTTTTAAAAAAGAGTGGTCTTCTATTTAAAATAAAATACAACATTTTCAACATTTTATGGTTCTTTTATAATAAACTTTCAAATATAAAAGTCACCGTATCTTAAATGTAATTTAAATTAAGTTAACTTAACAAATCAAATTCATTGCGTAAAAATAAAACAAGTCAAATTCATTTTAAATTAGTTAAAAAAATCATTTTTAATTAAATCCACACACTCCCACTTTATAGTTTTGGAAGCAAGCAATGTTTAAATTGTTAAGTACATCAATTTAACAAAAAAAAAAAACATATTAATGCATCGCTTGGAAAAAAATGATGTACAAAAAGACAACTACGTTGTTGAACAGCATTTGATAATCTGCGAACTTGCGCATGCTATAAGCCAGCCCTGCTAGACAAGAAAGAAAGGGTGGACTTATAAAGGACAAAGTCGTGGAACAAGAAAATTGATAGTATTGTACCTTTAATATAGCATATGGAAAGTCATGTGAAGAACTAATATATAGTATATAGATCTTAGTAGGTGTGTGTATACTATAGATTATAAATTTGATGTAGTATATTATTTAGATTAACGTTATCATTAGAATTTTGCAAAATTCAATAAAGTATATAATTTAAATGGATCTTATCATTTTCAAATAACTCATCTATAAATTTTTAGTTCATAAATAGAATTTCTTATTACCAAAATAGGTATATTAGACACCTCAAATTCAAAATGCACAATTAAATATTGCTATACCATTTTTGTCAAAAATATTTCAATATACCATTTGTTGTGCAATTTACTTAGGTTATTTTTTGACTCAAACGCTATCTTAAATATAAAGTTAAAAATTAAAGATTTTTTAAACTTAAAAAATTAATACAAGTTTAATAATTATGGTACATGGCAGACAACTAATGTAATCAAACACGTTTTAGTCTTCAATTATAATTTGAGAAATGATATTTGTACAATCGTTTTGAGATATCATTTTATTTCATACTCACATTATATTTTTACTTTATCTTTATATTGTTTTGGTTTTCGTGTCGACATCTGCTTTTATTTATAAATTCATGGTTGTTCCAAAATTATCATACAAATAGTTTTTCAAATGATACACCTTTTATGATTTAACATTCTATTAACACATCTACTTAAATGTTAAAACGTTAAAGTTAAAATAATGATTAATTAGACAACTTCTTCTTCCCGCATGAGTTACACGGGGTTGTAAACATTATTAGATTAAAGGTTACATTATTAGTTTTGAAAAAACAAAAAGTTAGACTAACAATTTTGTTTTTGACACCCAAAGCATTGAGATGTTAGGAGATATTTTCCATACAAATTTGTTAAAATTTTATTATTTAACGTACTTATATCATGTTAAAGAGATTAATCTCAACAATTGTTCACATATGATATTTAATCTACATTAAAACTATATATATATATATCAAGTAGCCTAATGAATAAGTGGACAATTTGAATTCGAACTTCAACCTTTACATATCTAATGCATTGCCTCCAGGGGCGAAATAGACATTCGACATCTGTGTGATTAAAATTTCAAAGAAACTATGGATGACAATTGGACCCAGACCCGATGGACACCCGCAAAAAAGTACCCACAATGGGTAGGGTAAAACCCCGCTTTCATGGGTTCGGGCTTGGGTCCGGGTAATTACCCGCAAATTTAAATGGGTATGGGCCCGGGTATGTGCACTATACTATCCAATCCCGCAATCCGCATATACGTATTTATATAATATGATAAATAATTTATTTATTTTTTACTGTAAATTAATTTATTTATTTAGCTATTCAAGCCTAAATCTTAACCTAGAAACTACTTAATTTATTTGAAATTTATTGGATGATATTTTTATTTCAATTGTGATGTTTTTTATTGTCTTTTCATAATTAAAGTACGGGTAATGGATGCGGGTATGGGCACTTAGGTGCCCAGATGGTATGGGGAAGGGCACTAAAGTTGTTGCCTACGAGGGTACGGGTTCGGGTACGAGCATTTTTTATAAATGCGGGCATGGGGAGGGGTACTATAGTACCCTACCCATGGGGTACTCATTGCCATCCCTAAAAGAAACAATAATGCAAACTATATTAAGTCATTAAGTCAATAATAACATAATTGCTAATTGTTAATAAAACCTTCTATATAAGTTGTAAGACGGTCATTAAGTCATTGATAACTCATTTTGTTATATAGTCGACTCTTTACAATTTTCGTAGCTGAAAAAATACGTTTAACACTTGCAGTTGCTACCCAAAAAAGTAAAGCCAACTTCAAAAGTTTATAAACTATAAACAAATAAGCCCCTGTTTGGTTGCACGGTGGGAGCAGCCAGAATTGATTCTGGACGTGTAGAATTGATTCTGGCTTGTTTGGTTTCTTAAAAGTAGAATTGATTCTGCCTCCAGAATTGATTCTACTTGAAGCTAGAAATCGTAGCTTCTGCCTGCAGAATTGATTCTGGGTAATTTTTACACTAAAATTTATTGTTCAACTCACTTTTATATTAATGTATCCAAACATAAATCAATTCTGCTAAACTCAATTCTGTCAAAATCAATTCTGCCAAACTCAATTCTGTCAAAATCAATTCTATCCACCGCAGAACCAAACACACACTAAGTTGCATTTATTTGTTTTACGAGAGAAATGTTTTATATAGTTGTGTGCTTTATTTAACCTTTTTTTAAAAAAAACATTGGAAAATGATTAAACGAATGTGTGTGGCTTTAGCGACGCATGTCCCAACATTGGGTCTGCCCCCGATTGCCTCCAGCAACTGAATTAAACTAAGATAGACGGTAGATTTTATTTTTACAAATATTGGATTGGATTGGATAGATTTTATGTGAATAACCAAATGAGAGGATGAAGACATTTAAATGAAATGAAATGTATCGATAAGAGGCACCTTATCCGAAGAATAAATAAAAAGAAATGATTGAGCGTTTTTTATTAGTGGGACGGCAGGACAAAAACAGCAGGGCCAGTAAAACAATCAATCTATCTATCTTAGAAAAGGTCAAATGCTGTTCTTCTATAGCAAGCAATTGAGATTTTTTACCAAAGAAAGCGTGAGACTTGAAAATTGGAATAGCCGCAAACATTTCTATTACTAGTATCTACTTACAACAACAAACATTTCAACTTCCATAAATAATTAACTGTTGCAGTAATTTTTAATCATCAATAATCATTTCACTTCACTTTGACACTCCACAGTTTCAACAACTCATAACCCTTCGATTTCTCCGGCCGGAAAAATGGGTTTCGTGTTCGGAGTGGTGATCGGAATAATAGTCGGCCTTGCCATCATTATCGCCTTTGTCCGCTCCGAAAATTCCCGCTCCGCCCGACGATCTCAACTCGCAACCACCATCGCCGCTTTTGCTCGAATGACCGTCGAAGATTCTAGAAAGCTTTTACCTTCTCAGTTCTACCCTTCCTGGGTTGTCTTCTCTAACAGACAAAAATTAACTTGGCTTAACTCTCATCTTACCAAGATCTGGCCCTATGTTAACGAAGTACCTACCTTTATCCTTTTTATAATTATTCTCTGGCTCTGGTAATCTGAAGTGAAGTTCGTTTTCATTTTTTGTTAGGCTGCTTCTGAGCTTATTAAGACATCGGCAGAACCGATCCTTGAAGAATACAGACCAATGATTTTATCTGCTCTCAAATTTTCCAAGTTTACTCTTGGTACTGTTGCACCACAATTTACAGGTTTGTTCTTTTCATTCCACATTTATACATATTGCTTGCTACTTTAAATAAATTAATTAATGTCGATGGATTCTGCTGTCTCTAATCAAATGCTATCTTCAAATATTAAGCTCATATTACTGACTACATTAATTCATTGTTTCTAGCTTTTATAGTATCTCTTAACATAGTGAACCGGAGTTTGAACAAATCCTTATTGTTCTGCAATACTCTATTTAGTACAAAGCATTGTCAAATACTGTTCTGCAATACTCTATTTGAACAAACCACTAATGTCAGCTATCCACAAATGACAACATTGACTCTGTTTGGTAAAAAATAGTGGATAGCATATGTACTAGCTTATAGCGGATGACTTATAAGCTAGCTTATAGCTGATAGCAAATAAGCTAACTTACTGAATTTGTAGTGTTTGGTAAAAAAATAATTAAATAATTGTGCATTTAATTATTATTTTTTCAATTAAGATTGTAGGGGTAAAATGGAGATAAAAAGTGATAAGCTATAAGCTACTTGAATTAGCTTATCGAAAACCGCTATAAGCTTGTATAAGAATGACACTTACCAAACGAGTCTTTTTTAATGATATGAGCTTATAAGCTATAAGCTATAAACCATTAGCTCAATTTTATGTCTTACCAAACAAACACATTGTATAATTGAATTGAAGCTTGATAGGATCATAACTATATGGTTATTTGTTGATTCTTAGCTTTTGGCTTTGATTAACCGAACTTGTGCAAAACATTAGCTCAAGTGGTTTGTATTGTGTAAGGGAGGTTTGTTTGTCATATTTAATAAGGTTAATGTATTTTGAGATGTAGCTTGTGCCACCAGGTTGTCTGTTACTCATTTTACTATTTTAAGATTGCTGTCTGAAGCTTCTAATTTGTTGATGTTCTTCTGTAGGGGTGTCCATAATTGAAGATGGAGGAGAAGGTGTTACAATGGAGTTAGAAGTGCAGTGGGATGGTAACCCAAGTATCATACTTGATATTAAAACTCTGCTTGGTGTTGCACTGCCTGTGCAGGTAGTTTTCACGCCATTTTTTACTGCCACTGCACATCTTGTTACTACTTTTTCCTAGTAGCTGGTTAGATGACTTTAAATGTTCTATTTTTTTTCTTCCAATAATGTCTTTTATTTTCACTCAAACAAACTATTGCAAGGCCCTAGTTTGTTATTAGGTTTTATATATTATATTAAGGACACTCCATTGATTTGAGGATATAGATACGTTTAACTGATTGAAGGAGAGGTTCTCTTCCTCCCTTCCTTTGTCATGATTGTTAACATGCATAAAGAATTATAACTATGTTTTTGACTATAATTTCATTTGATTCACCACATGTATTGTATATTGTTGGTTTTGTGTTCTTACACTCTCACTTTCCATTCTTTAGGTTAAAAATGTAGGATTTACAGGCGTCTTCAGGTTGATTTTTAAGCCACTGGTTAACGAATTTCCCGGCTTTGGAGCTGTTTGCTATTCACTAAGGCAGAAGGTATGGTATATATTCTAAAAACCATTCATTTCCCGTTTGTTTTAGTGCATCAATATTAAGACTTTCAATGAATTTGATCTATCTTTTTTTGCTGTACAATGGAGCTAAACACCCTTTTGTTTGATATATTTAATAATTTCAGAAAGTTTTAACTTACAGAAAAAGCTGGACTTTACACTAAAAGTCATTGGTGGTGACATATCAACAATCCCTGGATTATACGATGCAATTGAGGTTTGGACTACAACTAGTTAATGATGTCCTTTTGCAGCTTTTCATGATTCTTTTGCTTACATCAACATCTATCCAAATATTAATATGTCATCTTTATCATCAGAGTACACGGTGCTGTTTGATATCCCTCCATAAACATTGACGCAGAAACTTGTAACTTTAACTGAAAATTTGTTCATAGAATTGAAACCTGTTCTCGACTGAATTTTTAGAATTGAGGTCCATCTTTTCTCACCAAGTACCTTTACTACTAATGTAGAGAACAGAAGATGGACTTTGATCTTTTGTCAAAAAACAATCAAAAGTTACTTGTGTATTAGCTTTTTCTTAAACCAACTAAGGAAATATTTAGAATTATAAATGTAATTTTGAAATATAAACAATTACACTTTATCATTACATCCCCCTCCCCTCGCGGTATCTTTTCCTGTCATTCCACTTTCTCCCTATCTTAATTTTAGCTTACAGAGCAAGCCACTATTTCCAAAAGTTCCTCATTTACTAGCTTTTTCTTAAATAAACTAAGGAAAGATTTAGAATTATAAATGTGATTTTTGAAATATAAACAATTATATATTTTTTATTACATCTCCTTCCTTGTCATTGAACTTAACCATCTTGCTATACATTGAACCTTAGCTACATGGCAAGTGAAGTAATAATATGTTTTAATTTCCAAAATTGTATATAGCCACAATTGTGATATTTCATGATCAGAGTAGTTATATTATTATTCTTTCCATTATCTTTTGTGATTCCTTTCTTCCCTTTTTCTCCTATTTGAAGTATTTGTTAGGTGTTTGATTTCCTGATGTTTGTTAGTAATTTCGTCTGTAAAAAACAGGGGGCAATCCGGGATGCTGTTGAAGATTCGATTACTTGGCCTGTGAGAAAAATTGTACCCATCTTGCCTGGAGATTACAGGTAATAAATTAAATTCGCAAAGGATCACTCATGCACACTTCAATGTTACCAATGTTGGTCCTTTTTTCTGTTGTCATTGCTGGTCTTAAGGTTCTTGCTTTTCTGGAATATGTAAAAGCGAAAAATGATTATTTTCTCAAAATAAGTAATCCAAATATGAATGTAGTCTGGTAATAACGTAAGTGGTAACCCCATTGAATTACAAATTAGATTCTTGAACTAGTTCCTTGATATATGTTAATAGTTATACTAAAATAGTGAACCATAATACAAAAAACATGCAAAAATGCTAGACCGAGGGTGACCTATTGAAATATGTATCTCAATGTTGTTTATGTATGGTCTGCATGCCTAAGCCTGTTGACCAGTCAAATGTTGTATTGCAGAGTTTGTGGCTGTATCAATCACAGGGTATCTTATTTGGTTGACATATGTTGAAATTAGATGGTAAATTAAGAGTGATAAGGACTAATACTATATGAAGGATGTCATACAAAATAATAATATAAAGCTCACCAATCCTTATTGATATTAATGCTAGACTCCCATTCTGATTAAGGATTGGATACCATGAATTATAATGATTTTATGAGATGTTATCTAGATATTCCAACAAGTTGTTTATCACTGGATTACTTTCACTATGATTTTGACTGGTTAAATCACAGATTTGCCGTTTTGAACCTTTCTTTATTTTCTTGTTCAGTGATTTGGAGTTGAAGCCTGTGGGGATATTAGAAGTCAAGCTTGTGCAAGCAAAGGAACTAACAAACAAGGATATCATTGGAAAATCAGATCCATATGCTGTACTGTACATACGACCTTTACGCAACAGAACGAAAAAAAGCAAGACAATTGTAAGTTAGTTTCTTTTTCCTTGTTGTCTCCGTCTCTCACTCTCTCTCTTTCTCAAGCATTTTTTAGCTCTCAATCCTAGAGGAAATAACTCTAATTCGTTTTCTCCCTCCAGAACAATGATTTGAATCCAATATGGAATGAACACTTCGAATTTATAGTTGAAGATGCGTCCACTCAGCACTTATTTGTTAAAGTGTATGATGATGAGGGGTTACAGTCGTCGGAATTAATTGGATGTACAGACGTAAAGCTTAGTGAACTCGAACCTGGCAAAGTAAAAGACGTGTGGTTGAAACTGGTCAAGGATTTGGAGATCCAAAGAGATAACAAGAACAGGGGGCAGGTAAGAAACCCTGTCTTGCATATATGGCTTGCTAGATTAAAACTATAGATGGTCCGGAAGGTTCCTGGTTTAGGTAAGTTCTGTGAGTTTAGTGTGTACCTTTCTCATCCCCACTATAATGGGTTAGAGAATGCAATCATTTTAAAAGAATGACCCGAATAAATCTGAACTCCATACTCTTCTTAAATTAATTTACATACATGCATGCATGCGTGTGTGTATACACACACACAGACACATACATGGAAATACTCGAATATCAACTGATTGTCATGAAATCTGACAGCCTTTTCTGTAACTTTTATGATGTACACATTAGTGTGTACTTCGAAGTTGTTAGACTGTTGTGGTGTTCAGCTCCATGTTTGACATAGGTGCAGCATCGTTCTTGAATTTAGGGGCTTTATATTTCTTACTTCTAAATTACTAGTCAATATGGATGTACATTCATTTCTTAGTTTGTAAACAATTGTCAAAAATACTTTCCGTCGTGCGTCTGACATAATAAATATATTTGTTTCTCTGTTAAATGTGTTTTGGTTAACATATTTTGTGCTCGAAATAATGTTAGTTGAAATCTTACCAAGAGTTTTTGAAATGAAAAACAATTTCACCTAATAATTAAGCAAAGTCAGACACGCTATAATTATTGCTCTTTCTGTTTAGGTACATTTAGAGCTTCTGTACTGTCCTTATGGCACAGAGAATAGCTTTACCAACCCGTTTGCACGGAACTACTCAATGACATCCTTGGAAAAGGTTCTTAAAGGTTCAACAAATGGGATAGATTCTAATGGAAATGAAAGTGACGCTGCACAGAGGAAAAAGGAGGTTATTATTAGAGGAGTCCTTTCTGTTACTGTGATATCAGCCGAAGACTTGCCTTCCGTGGATTTCATGGGGAAATCTGATCCTTTTGTTCTTCTTACATTGAAGAAAGCAGAAACAAAGAACAAAACCAGGGTAAGATTTTGATGGACCAAGAACCGCAGATAGCATTGACTTTATCACCATTTTGAATCAGAGATCAGCTTACAACTGTTATTGATGATGAAATTTATTATCTGTGTTAGATCTTTTAGGGTATCTAAAATAAATATCACTCCAATTTTTGTGGCATTATTTATCAACATATTAACTTGACAGTGAAACTTTGTTAATTTCCCAGGTTGTGAACAACAGCTTGAATCCTGTTTGGAATCAAACATTTGACTTTGTTGTAGAGGATGGATTACATGATATGCTGCTTGTTGAAGTTTATGACCACGACACCTTTGGAAAGGTAATAAATTTTGCACCGTGTTGAATTAGTTACAAATATTGCATTTCATTATTACTTCCTCCGTTCCAAAATAACTTATCATTTTAGCATATAAAAAATGTTAAAATAATTGACGTTTTGCTTTTTCAGTGTGACATTATTTTTATTTTTTCTAATTCTATCCTTAAATATTGTTTGCACTACTTTCAAGTCATTATATTCGACCATACGTCTATGACAATGATTAACATCCAATTGTTAATAAGGACACTTTTGTAAAATTGCAACATTCTTTAACTTATTTCTAGTTTTTCCAAATCGTGTGGAAAAACCTAGAATGACCATTGACAGTTATTTGGAACGAATTGTATAGGCCCTAGTCCTTGATAAAAAAAAACATGGAGATCTGTTTGGTCCTTGAAAAATGAAAAGTATCAATTTAGTACGTTCCATTTTTAGAAACAAATAGGTATCTGTTTTTTCTCAAGGACTGGTTTGGGTCTTTACTCATTTTCTCATAAATGTTTTGATGACTTTAAGTCAATTGGCAAGCTTCACTCTGAATACAAATTTAGGGGGAATTTGGAAAGGCATTATTTTGACTTATCTTACTACATGTGCACTTACATATTGATATATCCATAACCGGTTTTCAACTTATTTTCATAAACTTTAAGATGGTATTGTTATGTGTTGTTTTCAGCATCTCCGGATTCCACCCTAGTTCTCTATTGGATGGTAGAAACAGATTATAGATAAGCTTTGTACTATAAGCACATATGCACTTCTTGTATAGCTTATTAAATTGTATATTTCAAACGCTCCTAGTGTAGTTCCATCCAATTTCGTATTATGCGCATCAGGAATGGTTAGAAATCAATGGATGAGTGTCATTTAATGGCCGTATACGGACAACTTAGATGGATTGGTGTGATTGTTTTTCATATGTATATTCAACATTATTAAAGAAATATTATATTTAAACATATGCTGTGCACCCAAGTGCAAATAAACTACGTACAACTTTAGTCATGGGGGATTCTTAAAAGTTTATAATTTTGTTAAATTGTTAAGTTCTCTCGGGTAATTGTTGCAGGATTACATGGGCAGAGTGATATTGACGCTTACCAGGGTGATACTGGAAGGGGAATATAAAGAACGTTTTGAGCTAGATGGTGCAAAATCTGGCTTTTTGAATTTGCATCTCAAGTGGATGCCACAATCAATTTACCGTGATTCTTAGATTTTCCTTTCTACCTTCTTGACTCTTTATAGAGGATGCAGTTGTGGATATATTGACCATGTTGTCACCTATTTGTGCACCTTGTATCTTGATACACTTACAGCAAGCAATGTAAATTTTTGTATCATTAAACCTGGTAAAGACATACAATTTCTATATCAGTTTATCCTTTCCGGCATGTACCTCTAATTTTTAACATACTCAACCATAAGAAATACAGTACTATTATAAAAGGTAATTTTTTTAATACTATTTAACCTGACTAATTTTACTATGAATTTTGATCAATTTAGCAAATGAAAAAGAAAGTCACTTGTATGTTTCAAAGAAAAAAAATAATAGAAAGCATTTAGTGTGATATCTTCAAAATTACTTTATTAATGTAAAAAGTAGGTTTTATTTACTCCAAGGCCAACTACTTCACGTTTTGCTGTCACTCAAGAGAAGGGCATCAACAAAAATCACTCGAAATGCACACTTGCTTTAGTTTATGTTGTAAAAAAAATTCTTCCTCGTGTGCTCATTAATATTCCAGAAAGTGCAGTACCAAATGGATTTATTTTTCGTCCAAAGTGGATACATCACCTACTTGATATAAAATCTAAAATAAAGCCACATATTCACAAGCCCTGTTGAACAGTTGAATCCAAAAACATTAACCAGGACAAGTTAAAAAAAAGTTAGTTTTAGAATCTTCAACATTTTTATTTTCTATTTCTCCTCCAGTCCAATATTTCCTAAAAATATAATTAGTATTTCGCTTGTTGCATGTGCATGATGCCACTTTTTTGAGGTTTTTATGTACAGAAGCATTTAATTGTTCCATTACAGAAGATTGTAATGCCATGTTTATTTCCCATTCGTCCTCATAAAGAATGAACAGGTAACTTGGCCATCATTATCCTTAATAATAAAGAATATCTTGGTCTGAAACATTTATCTCCTACTACGGACATATATGTTCAATATTTATTAGCGCCGAAGGATACATAGATACAAACCAAGTACATAAAACCATTTCTCACAAACAACCCGCATTTCACTCACTCAGAGACTATTGAGCAGCATATATCAATCAGGAGGCATATTTTTATTCTTTGCACACTATCAAGTACGAGATTGCTTTGAATTCTTATTAAATGCTGACAACTTCATCAATAACTGTCAATAGAAAATGCTTCAGTTTTCTTCTTCTCCTATTGTTTCCCCTGCATAACAAGAATTCAACCATATTGAAATTATCCTTTGAATGAAGATAACCGCTAATTTACAATACACACAACATCTAACAAGAAATTGCATTATTGATTTAGTCCTCTAAAGTGAGTCATTCACGTTAGAGTACAATAAATAACCTCAACCACTGATTAAAAATTAAAAAACGATTGATATTATGTGCACATAAATAATAAATCATGGATATGTTAGAATATTAACCATTGATTTTATTAGGAATCCACATGTACAAATTCTGGACCTAACAGATTTCCTCATTGATGGGTGAGATGTCATATGTCTGTTGAATTATATATCACTTAATAAATCATCGACAGCCAAAATGGGTTTCCTGCGAAGTGCAACCAATTATTTGTCAGGTTTGTGTTAACAAAGTTCCATGCCTTCGCCAGTTTTACCTCTCTCACCACAAAGTGACTACTTGAAAAGGGTTAACAATCTAAGGCTACAGATTGTAATCCACTTCAGATTGAAAGATGAAACACATGTATGACTAGGTACCGTTTGACCCGGCTTTTTTTCTACTTCTCTACAATTTTAAGGAACAGGTGGGCCAAACACAATATCTATTAAGTATTTATTAAAAAAAATATTTTTTTTAGAATGCATAAAATTGAATGGAAGGAGCTTTAAAACTAAAAAAAATATAAAGTAACCAAACAACTTTAACTTCTTTCTTAAAGCTCTTAATTTTAACTTTGTTTTAAAGTTGCTTTTAAACTGTAAAAAAGCCAGGCCAAACAGTACCTTAAGTAGATGTTAGTAAATATTTGCACAAGTTATATAGTAAATACTAAAGCTGTACATACTATGCATGCAGTACATAACTCGTTGACTATCCTGATCCTTGCCAACCAATATATATTGTGTGGCAGTTACTTCAACCTATTAGCAGTTATTATCTTTGTGCTACACAAGCTCCAGGATTTGGATTTTTGAGGTTTAAGTCTTCTAATAATATCCAAGAGAAGTTTTTTTATGTTGTCGCAGAGAAGCCATCCATATGTACAGAGAAAAATGTCATAAAAACCCACTGTCAATTGATACCGGAGTGTAGGCTTGACGATTTTAAACTTGATGACAACTTTCAATTATGTAATTCATCACAACAGCCAAAGCAAATAATGACAGATTTTTCACTGCTACTATCTGTGGTAGCCAAGCCAAGAAAATAGAAGTGAACCTACCAATACTGGTTATGCAATACGAATGAGTCGGTTGCCACTTTCTTGCCATCATCATTGCGGTTCCAGTGGTAGACAGCATGGGTTCTATTTTTTATCTCCAATGTGGAGTGTCCATAGCTGGCTTCACGAAATGCAGAGTATTCTGGCTGAGGATCCATAAACCTTCAGAACCAATAACAGAATTAAAACATGTGCAAAATATTTAATAATTCTAGAAGCAAGACTTTCTTGATTTCCTCCATCTGAAACAGAATTAAGTTACCTAGAAGCAAGACCTTCTTGATTTCCTCCATCTCCGACTGTGATGTACACAGGTGCTGATTTGTCAGCTACGGGATACCGGTTACCAGTTGTTATGTTGTAATCTACATTGGAGAATCGATACTGAAAGCAGGACAGAAGCATTGCACACATAAGAATCCACTGTGGCATCACATGACTAAAGAATCATATTACATAATCTAGTAGCACCAAAATAGCATGCAACTCCATGTATTGTGCAGGAACCCCAAACATGAGCAGGGAATGAAAACCATACCGATCTTTCATAGGCATGAACATGGCCAGCAAAGATCACATCAACCTTGTACTTGATGAACCAGCTTTCGTAAACCACTCGCATGCTTTCACCTTCCATAAAGTGAGCTTCATTACTGTTGTAGAGCGGCACGTGCATGAGAACAATGAGCCAAGGTGTCTTTTCCCTATCAACCCGCGTCAGCTCTTCCCTGAGCCATTTCCATTGTGGTGTGTACTTTACTGTTATGAAAGATCAATATATTGTAAAAGTGTTAAAAAGAAAGCAAACAACACTTTCAAAAGAAGACTAGATATACTTTAATAAAAGGTGGCACTTGACAAGCATACGTTATCGACTGTGACTTTTTCAATCAAAACAGAAATAGTTCTCAAACAATATCTATAACCTTTAGACCTACAAACATAAGAATGTAGGTCTCCATCTTTCTTAAAGACAAACTAGCTACAATCTAGCACTTGTTCCCCAAGGTAGAGAAGTAAATATCTTCACTTTAGCACTTTTGCTTGTATATGGGGAACTCTACATTTATGTTTCTTTATTAGTGATCAATATTCAATAGCACGTCAAAGGTGAGTAACAAGTATTATACTCACCAACTAAAACTTAAAAGTTAGAGCATACAAGCTTTTTTAAGCCAATGAAATGCTAAGAACCTAATTTATGTAAAAGAATATAATTGTCAATCACCATGTAAGAAATATTCATAATTAGATAAAGAGCAGATTAGTTACCAAAAGGAGAATAGCTGGATAACACAATTATATGAGCAGATGCACGCCTGATTGCATACCAAAGGGGGCTGCTACTCTTGGCCGCCAAATAAGGAGTAGGTATATCGTTGAAGATAGGACTTGAAAGGAACAACTTCTCCCTGATCAAGCAGATTTATATCAGAATATTAAAGCTAAGTGTGTAACCTATAATAGAAAGAGTGTGAAGTTTTCAACATGGGCGACCGGAGATAGTTGAAGTTTTATACTAAAAGAAACTTCACAAAGGTCAAGTTAATACAACAAATCCGATGAACATTTACTTCAGCATAACATATGAAGCGGGGCTCAAATGTAATACGAAACAGCTCTTTATTTACAAAACAAGTATTATTTTTGCAACTTGACATTTGGGATTATCTAAGCTGCCTGCTAACAAAATTCTAATGGAATGAGAAACGGTTTTCTACAAAACTATACTAATAAAAAGGATGCATAAACTGGAAGGTATATAATGCAAACCATAGTTTAAGTCTCCAGTCAGCTAAGTCACATTTCAGTAAACAAAAATGCATTAGTTCAGCTTTTCCAAGTAACAACCAACTAGAATATGCTACTGAGACATAAAAGTATGCTGTAATGTGCAATGATCATGCATAGCACAGAGAAAAGGAAATAACTAGTCCAGACATAGTAGTTAAGAAGAAAAATATGTACATGTCTCTCATACTTTCCAATGCCAAAAATGTGAAAACTGAAACCTGGTAGCGATTTATTATTTTACTGGTCCAGAAAATAAATAAATATGCAAAAAACTTCTTTAGTGCTCTACCATGTAGGGAAAGTACTCTATTTCATGATTTCCTGCAGACCATATCCATGGCTGATATGCTGTACTCCTTTCAACAAATCGAGCCCATGTATCCCACCGCAAACCAACATCAGTGTACTGATACCTATCAGCATAAGAAAGATCTCCAACAAATAGAACAGTTTGAGCTTCACTCTCTATATAGTGCTCAAGAGTGGAAAGAGAATTAAATGTTTGTCCCAGATCACCTGAAATGTAGATACTAGATACAATTATTCACTTTGGAGAACCACATCATTAAAATCATGAGAAATCAAAGCAAAAAGAAATCCTCATAGGCAATACTTTATGTAGTAGAAATAGAAAGAGTCTGCAATTAACGATGAAAAAGATTATGCAGGGAAACAGACAACTTACCAATGATCCCAAATTTGTAGGTAGCATCTGGTTCAACTTTGGGAGGTGTTTCAAACCAAAATTCTCGAGAAGAATCACCACTTCCAATTCTGTAGTAGTATTTAGTGCTATGCTGAAATGTAGAAATAATTGAATCAACTGAATAAATACATCGAACACAGAAAAATGAGAACTATATACACGAGTCATTATTAAAAAAAAAATGAAAACATATGTTATTTTCAAATTCTACTCTCCTTATTCAAAATAGTTACCTCAAGTCCTTCAACAAGACAATGATGAATGTAACCAGACTTGTATTCACCGAAAGTGTAATTTGAAACTGTGCCTTGTGCACTAGATTGAAATTTATTCTCTGATGTGCCAAATTGTACATGGCTGGACCCTGGTTCATCTGGGGTCACCCATGAGATGATTACTGCTTTTCCATCATAATCACCTTGTGTGATATGCACCTACAATGGAAATAAACAACGCAGCAGATGATAAGTTCATAACACTGATGTGATGAAATCTCGGTCAAGTAAGCCGTCAAATTTCTACAACTGGAATTGTTTTTCATGTAACCATAGGCATAATAACATCAGAATTTCTCAACAGTAATTGGTTGTAAGAAATAGATACTTGTTGAGGTGCATTGTGACCCTTAGGAACTGCAAATGCTTGATGATTAAGTGGAATATCAACGGATGGAAACTCTGATCTAACAAAAGAACTAGTGATCCCTGCATACCCTTCTTTGCTGAACAACACAAAGGAAGCGAGAACAAGATGAAGCAACAACCTCTGCATCTTTCTATTTCCTTCAATCAATTACCTGCATCAAAGTAGTAATCATTCATTACTATACATGTTGAAGTAATTTATATATATAAAAAAAAGGGATCCATTTGATTTTCAGATGCTTAAGATTTTCAATTACGCAAATCAATTAGGGCAATGTAGAGAGAGAGAGAGAGAGTTACCTTGAATTGAAGCATTTGCAGAAGAAGGGAAGCGTTGATTATAAGAGAAGAAGAGGTTGTTGGTATTATTGTTATTGGATCCAACACGTGTCTCTCTCGTATTCGTCTAAACTCTCCGGCTTGCTATGTCGCCTTCTGTCTGTTATCGTCTTTGCATCGATTAATGGGCCGCAAGGGAGTAAAGTTATGTTTTCTTTTTCAATTTAATTTAATTTAATAATGCTTATCCACTTTTCATCATATCATTATTTTTCTATTTTCATACTACAATTTTTTAAATATATCTTTACAAAAATCAACTCATATGATAAGATAATATTTTTTTATTAAACATATCAGTGTAAAATTATATTATGCTTTTTTATCAAAAAAAAAAAGAAAGTCCTTATAAATGAGTTTATCAAGTTTAATTTATATTTTTTTTTTTTACGGTGACGTCTAAAGTGAAAGAGTCTTTATAAATGATATTATGCTAACAATGCATATCATTTATAAAAATATTGTAGAGAAAAATTATAAAGTGAGAGTATATATTTTTAATAAATATTTATGTTTTTATAAATGATTTTATCAAGTTTAATTTTTATATCCCCTAAAAAAAGTTTAATTTTTATATATATTTTTACGGTGACGTCTAAGGTGGAGGAGTTGTTGACTCCCTCACCGGTGGAACCTAAAGTTAAATGCAATTAATGGTCTAAATTTATTAAAAATAAAAGTAAGAATATCAAAATATTTACGCACACAATTCCATTCATCTTTTACATTTGGATTTTTTAATTTTTTTTTTCGTGAAAATTTTCTTGTCTCTTACCTTCCTCATTTTCACCAATGGTATCTTGAATGCTCCCATGGAGAAAGGCTTAGGCCAGAGTGATTTAATGAAAGAGTAACCTCATTGATCTGGAAGTAGTCTTACAACACCGACTTGAACCTTATCTCTTAATTTTAAGAGTCATTGAAGCTCACAAGTAAAATATAGAACTATAGTTCTTGTGCTAGCAACTTGAAAATCGCCAACTATACAAGCTCAATATTCAGCTTCATTGGACGATCTTGACACAATGGTTTACTTCATAGTTCTCCGAGAAATGAGTGATGAACCTAAGAAGAAACACATGTTTGAAACTGACCTTATATCCAATCAACACCTAAGAGCGCCAAGAGTTGTGTAAATGATGAGTTGGGGAAAAATAGACCGCGTGTTCGACATTGTTTGAGATACATAAAGTACACGACAGGTTACCTTGAAGTGCACTTGAAATTTCTGGCTTAGCAACTAGTTAGGAGTTAACTGGTTCTGATTAAACTGGTTCTGAACCAACAGGTTCTGAACAAAGACTTAGCACAATTAAAAACAGTTATGCAGCAGAAATTAAAAGTGCAGAAATAAACAGAACACACAGGTTTGTTAACCCAGTTCGGAGTAAACACCTCATACTCTGGGGGATACCAATCCAGGAAGGAAATCCACTATTGGAATTAATCCTCAAGACTCAGACACTGACCCCCAGTTCCTATCCTAAGCAATCAACTTCCACCTAATCAGATTTCTACCCACGCATAAGTATTAGAGTCCACTAACTTCCTATTCAAGCAACAACCCAGTCACTTGAACAAACCTGAACTAACACCTAGTTCTGAACAAAACTCCCCTGTTTTTGAAGAACAACTTCAATACATAAAGACAGCACTCATACCTACAGGCTTAGAGTGATTACAACTCAAAATACCTAAACCAACTCAAACTGAGTGGTGCACAGACAAAGCTAAAAAGCTTACACACTAAGACTCAATTTCTGAATTTTCTCTCTAATTCCTCGTCTCTTGAATAGCAGTAAAGCACTCCTTATATAGTCTTCAGTAATTCACATAAATTTTAACTCAATCTTCTGTAATTGATTTGTTTCTGAATTACCAAAGGCTAGAATAATTCTGCAAGGTATCTTTAAAAGATTGTATCAGGAAAATACGAACTTGCATAAAACTGAACCAAATCTTCATTAAAATCTTCTCCAAAACAAACAACATTCTAGAAGCAATATGCAAAGATAATTCCTTGTTAAATCTCGCCAAGATTCGCGCTAAAACAATTCAGAAAAACCAGCTTCTGATGAGGTCAACGAAAGTCAACGCGGGCATCAGACTCACATTTCAGCTTCTGAAGTGCTACAGTGCGTCTGAAGGTGCTTTCAGCTTCTGAAGGTGATTTCAGCTTCTGAATGACTTCAAAATGAAAAACTTGCAACTGAAGTTTTGTTCTAGACAATGAGATGCTTCTATTCAACACAATGGATTTGCCAAAACATGCAGCCAACACCAAAATACTCAACAATCTCCCCCTTTGGCAAATTTTTGGCTAAAACCAATGTTCACACAACCAAGTTCTTCAATTTCCCATAAAACTAACTCAGCAATGAAGAACTACACAATTATATAACATAGCAAAGAGATTAGGCAGCGGACTAAACACTTTCTGAGCTATGTTAAACAACAGCTTCAGTTTCTGAACTCCTGAAGCACACAAAACACAGTCACTGATCAACTCCTGATCATCACAAACACTCCTGAAGCTTCACAACACTCCCCCTGCAACTCAGCATTCAACATTAACCCATAAAAACTCCCCCTTAATTCTGAACTGCAGTAACTTATGAGACAAGTAACATACTTCAGGAATACAAACACTCAGGAAAATAATAACCTTGTTCTCCGCCTGAGACACACATTCCCCTTTAATCACAACTGCACAGCTCATGTTGCATTGGGTCTGAACTCTGAGCTTCTGAACCATATGAATTCTGCACCAGATACACTTTGAACAGCTCAAGCACAGGTTTTTCTCCCCCTTTTTAGCCACAAAATTATGACAAACTTCAGACTTAACATAGGGTTTAAAAACTGCACATACATCATCAGAATCAGTCCCAGCATCAACTTCAGACCCAGGATCAGACACACACTCAACATTAGCAAATCTGGCAGATACTCTATCTTCCTCACATCCAGTTTGCAATAATTGCTATAAATCCTTATGCTGACAAACATTTGAAGAACCACAACCAAAAACATTCCTCCCAGCAATTTGTTTCTCAATATCAGCCTCTCTTTTCTGAGCACAATTCCTAGCAACTTCAGACTTACAAGAAAATAGAACCTTCTGAGCAGGAACATGGACTTTGCTCCAGACTTTGGATGGTCCAGCACCAGAATTCTTCTGTGCTACAGGAATTGGCTTGCTGTCATTAGCAACAGCCTTTCCTTTTCCTTTGTTCAGATTCTGAGCAATACCTTCACTCTTAGGTCTCTAAACTTTCTTGATTTTGCTCTTGTTCACAGCTGGTTCAACTTTTCTGTGTTGCAAATGTTTGGGATAACCATGCAATTTGTAACAAAAAGGTTTAATGTGACCCTTTTTACCACAATGATGACAGACCCAAGGTTGATTCCTTCTTTTGTTTCTGTTAAACTTCTGGGAATGCATCTGAGCATGCTTCTGAGGCAGCATCTGAACTTGCTTATGAGGTATCATTTGAGCTGGCTTCTGACCTTGCATCTGTGCTTGTTTCTGAGGTCTCCTCTTTGGTGTTCCAACCATAGAATCATGAGTTTGAGTAGCAGGAACAAACTGACTAACATGATTTTTCTCCTTGAGCTTCAAACTCTGATCAACATAACATAAACCCTTATGTTTTCCTTGTTTCTGTACATCCAGAATCTCCTCCAACTTATCAGTACCAGAGTTCATCATCCTAACTTGCTTCTTCATCTGATCAAGTTGAGAATTCAAATGTGTTACTTCATCATTAAGATCAGCAATCTGTCCTATATGAGCACATCTTTCAGACTGCAGCTGGCACATAATTTCCTTCTCAGTCTCTAATAACTTGATCAAATCTTGATTTATGAGATACAATTCTTCATAAGAAATAGCTGGTTCCTCAAAAATCAATTCTTCATCACAAGCTTCAGATTCTGATGAAGTTTCAGTTTCTGATGAAGTTTCAGACTCTGTATAGACTACAGGCACAGACTTTGAGCAAGCTTCTGAGACCATAAGAGCAGCAACATGTTTGGCTGACTTACTCTCAACCTCTCCTTCTGAGCTATCCTCATCAGACCAAGATACAGCAAGGCTTTTCTTCTGCTTCTTGAGAAAATTAGGACATTCAGTTTTGATATGTCCATAGCCTTCACACTCAAAGCATTGCACACCTCTTGCTTGTTTGCTATTCTCTTCAGATTGTTGCTTATTATTGTTGAGTCTGAGATCTTGACTTTTGGTTCTGGATTTCTTGTCCACCTGTTTCAGAATCTTTTTGAACTGTTTTCCCATCAACACTACAGCTTCTGAAAGATCATCTTCATCTTCATCAAGCTCTTGTTGATCATCAGCTTCAGAATTAACAGCAAAAGCTATTCCTTTCCCTTTCTTTTCTGGCTGTTTACAAAAGACAGTTTCAAAATTGAGCAATGACCCAATCAGCTCCTCAAGCTTCATAGTGGTAATATCATGAGCCTCCTCTATGGCTGTAACCTTCATATCAAATCTTCTGGGCAGGGACCTGAGGATTTTTCTCACTAACTTCTCATCTGACATCTTCTCCCCAAGAGAATCAAATGAATTTGCCATATCCAGCACATTCATGTAAAAATCCTGAATGGATTCATCTTCCATCATCTTCAAGTTTTCAAATTTTGTTGTGAGCAACTGAAGTCTGGATAGTTTAACCTTAGAGGTTCCTTCATGAGTGGTTTTCAGAATTTCCCAAGCATCCTTTGCCACAGTACATTGCTTGATGAGTCTGAACATGTTTCTATCCACACCATTAAAAATAGCATTCAAAGCCTTTGAGTTTCCATGTGACAGATCATCTTCAGCTTTGGTCCACTCCTCTTCAGGCTTCAGAATCTCAGTTTTGTTACCATCTTTGTCCAAAACCACAGGATGATCCCAGCCTTTAATCACAGCCTTCCAAGTTCTGCTGTCAATGGATTTCAGGAATGCACACATCCTTGATTTCCAATACTCATAATTGGTGCCATCAACTAGGGGTGGTCTGTTGACAGGGCCTCCTTATCTCTCCATAAAGCCAGACATTAAAAACTCTGGATCACACCCAAAACACAGGCAGGGTGTCTGCTCTGATGCCAATTGAAATTTCTGGCTTAGCAACTAGTTAGGAGTTAACTGGTTCTGATTAAACTGGTTCTGAACCAACAGGTTCTGAACAAAGACTTAGCACAATTAAAAACAGTTATGCAGCAGAAATTAAAAGTGCAGAAATAAACAGAACACACAGGTTTGTTAACCCAGTTCGGAGTAAACACCTCATACTCTGGGGGATACCAATCCAGGAAGGAAATCCACTATTGGAATTAATCCTCAAGACTCAGACACTGACCCCCAGTTCCTATCCTAAGCAATCAACTTCCACCTAATCAGATTTCTACCCACGCATAAGTATTAGAGTCCACTAACTTCCTATTCAAGCAACAACCCAGTCACTTGAACAAACCTGAACTAACACCTAGTTCTGAACAAAACTCCCCTGTTTTTGAAGAACAACTTCAATACATAAAGACAGCACTCATACCTACAGGCTTAGAGTGATTACAACTCAAAATACCTAAACCAACTCAAACTGAGTGGTGCACAGACAAAGCTAAAAAGCTTACACACTAAGACTCAATTTCTGAATTTTCTCTCTAATTCCTCGTCTCTTGAATAGCAGTAAAGCACTCCTTATATAGTCTTCAGTAATTCACATAAATTTTAACTTAATCTTCTGTAATTGATTTGTTTCTGAATTACCAAAGGCTAGAATAATTCTGCAAGGTATCTTTAAAAGATTGTATCAGGAAAATACGAACTTGCATAAAACTGAACCAAATCTTCATTAAAATCTTCTCCAAAACAAACAACATTCTAGAAGCAATATGCAAAGATAATTCCTTGTTAAATCTCGCCAAGATTCGCGCTAAAACAATTCAGAAAAACCAGCTTCTGATGAGGTCAACGAAAGTCAACGCGGGCATCAGACTCACATTTCAGCTTCTGAAGTGCTACAGTGCGTCTGAAGGTGCTTTCAGCTTCTGAAGGTGATTTCAGCTTCTGAATGACTTCAAAATGAAAAACTTGCAACTGAAGATTTGTTCTAGACAATGAGATACTTCTATTCAACACATTGGATTTGCCAAAACATGCAGCCAACACCAAAATACTCAACAGCACTTATATGGGATGAGATCAAAATTGACTCAGTTTTGCACAATGAATGTGATGTCAGGTTTGTAGTTTTGAGATATAACAAATGACCTATTAACCTTGGCTAAAATGCTCTTTTGGTCCCTTAAGTATTTATTTGGTATCGCTTTGGTCCCTTAAGTAATAAAAAGTCCGTTTCAGTCCTTTAACTTTATCTCCGTCACATGTTTTGGTCCTTTCTGTTAGGTTAATTTAAAAAACGTTAAGTCTATGATGAGCTGGCTATTGAGGGTTGATTTGGCTAATATATGAGTCAGCAGTATATAAGGCTTGTATATTTTGTTTTGTTCTCATACTTGTTCATCTTCTCCCCAAAAATTAGGGTTTCTTCTTCATCTCTAATTCAATTCAATTCCTCCATCACTCAATTCCTTTCTTCCAGTTCCATATTCTGTTCGTATCTGGAGCCATGTCAAGTGCAACATCTCGTTTTAATCACAGAAGCAACGAAAGTGGGTTCAAAAGTGAAAGGGAAATATCTGGATCTGTGGGTTATGGGGTTAGAAGACGAATTCGAAAATGTAGAGGTGGTGAGTTTTTAGTCTTGAGAACTGTCACTGATGAAACAAACCCTAACTATGGTGAAAAGTTTTGGGACTGTAGAAATTGGAGGAACCGAATTGATAATGGTTGCAACCATTTCCAATGGCTTGACGATGAAGATGATGTTGTTGATGACCATGATTTGAAGATTGCAAAGCTGAAGAAGAAAAATGGCAAGCTGAAGAACGAAAATTGTTGTCTAAAGGAGGAGTTGTTACATAGTAGGAAATGTTGCAAGATTGCTATAGCATTTGGCATTGTATGTTTTGGGTTTAACATGTTGTTTATGTCAGTGATGTTGCCAATGTATTTAAAGTGATTTTTGAAGTTGCTAGGTAGTATGTGTTTAGTGTTGAAGGTAGTATGTGAGTGCATTCCCTTTTGTTGTTGATGTAATATGTCTCATGTGAATCTTGAATGTAATATTTAACTTATTGAATGAATGGAATTGAATGGTTAATTTGTGAACATAATTTTGTTACTCTATTTCTGTTACTGCAATGTTATTTCTGTTACTACAATGTCTGTAACAATAACAAATGGACATTTTGAAAGAGACCATTTTAATATCAATATAAATACTTAAGGGACCAACATAATATAACTTAAATATTTAAGGGACCTTTTTAATAGCACTAAAAAGACTTAAGGGACCATTTTAATACTACTAAAAATACTTAAGGGACCATGTTAATACTAATTATAATACAATGATAGTTACATTCACAAATGGACATAATCAAAAGATAACTTTAAGTAAATAAATAGGTGCGAGACAAATTCACAAAGATACAATCAAATGGAACAAATAAGACATATAACTTTAATTCAAAGGATTGAGACCATAGTAAAAAAGGTATTACACAATACCATAGGTTCTCAGTTACATTAACATGAATGATAAAGGTGAAACCAATTCTAAAAATGAGATCATGCTCAAAAAGGTATTACACAATACCATAGGTTCTCATTGCATAAACATACACAAAAATGGTATCAAACCATTATCATTACATCATTTCAAAATACTAAAACATAATAATTAATATTTGGCTAATAATATGAAGATGACTTCATTTGGATGGTGGTCCTGCTGCACCTTCTTGACCCCTGGTGAATGGCAACTTCTGTTTGGTTTTCAACAGGTGGTGGCGGGTTTGAACCAGTTTGGTTTTCAGCAGGTGGAGGTGGGTTTGAACCACTTTGGTTTTCAGCAGGTGGTGGTGGTGGTGGTGGCGGCAGCTTACATGTAGACTTATTGTGACCAGGCTGATGACATCTGCTACACTTGGTTCCATATGAAGCTCTCTTCAACTGTCCTTCATCTCTCTTCAATTCACTTGGATCCTTGTTTCTTTTTTTTCTTGGGCCTTCCTGGTTGTCTTTTATAAGGGGGTGGTTGCAAGTCAGTGTATGCAGTTTGTAATTCTGGCACAGTAAAGTCCTGATGTTGAACGCAATGTTCCAACACTGGTACACAGGTGAATGTTGAATACAATGTTCCAACGTCAGGCTAATGATCAATACAAATAACAAGGAATGAAATAACAGACAGAAAGTAAAAGGCACAAGGAAATTGTTAACCCAGTTCGGTGACAAACACACCTACATCTGGAGGCTACCAAGCCAGGAAGGAAATCCACTATAATAGTATCAATTCAAAGTCCTATGTGAACAACCTCCGGTTCACCGCCTTCTCACTTAATCACTACCCGTGGTATTTCTACCTAGGAACTCCTAGATATGAGACCCCTCTCACTTCCCCTCAAACAATCACTGCTCTAGTGATCTTAGACTCAAATAACAATCAAAGACGGAGACACACTCCAAACACACAAAAGTCACTCTTGCTTAAAAGCTTCAAGTGATCTACAATTACAACTCAATAAACACAGTCCTAAGCTTGCATCAAGGTGACACAAGAAAGGCTCACAATTAACACACTCGAAACCTAAGAATTCTCTTTCAATGATGACTTCAGTTTCAGTTGATTTCTTCAATAATGGCGTCTTCTATATATAGCCTCCAGCAGCAACATATATTTGAATTAAATATTCTTCTCAGAAATATATTGAAACAAATATTCTTCAGAAATATATTTTCCATAGATCTCTTTGAAAATATATTTACACAAATAAAAATATCCAATCTGAAAAATATATCTCACGAAAATATCTTCCTTCTGGAAACACACGCAACTTGGAGAACAAGTAACATGAATGAATTCTTCAATCAAATCTTCAAAAGATCAGGTGAGATAATAAACAACTCCAAGGCGCAAAAACAAGGGTGCTTCTGAAGTTGCTTCTGAAGTGAGATGCTTCTGAGGTTCTGCGTCTGAAGATTCAGCTTCTGAAGGTTCAGCTTCTGAAGATTCAGCTTCTGAAGATTTCAGCTTCTGAAGGTTCAGCTTCTGAAGACGTACATCTTGCTTGTATATTTGATTTTAGCAAAAATGAAGCCAACAACCAAATATCCAACCTAGTTCTTTCCCAAAGAGACTTACCATTAACAAGATACACAATGGGTCTGTAACATTCTTCATATTTTTCTCTCCTATAGTAGTCAGGTACAAACTGGTAAATGTCAAGCTCCATCTCCCTCATATCAGCAATAACATGAACACAAGGTAATCCAGTCAAGAGCCACTTCCTACAAGAACACTCCTTTGTTCTTAAACTGATTGACAAAGTTTCCCCAGTTTGAGACATGTTTCTGTCCTCAAAGAATTCTTCATTACAACGCCTGTTCACATACACAGCCAACATATATACAGTTTGATTAGGGATCAAAGTAGAAACAAATAAAAGACTTAAAGAACCATTTTAATACCAACTTAAAGACTTAAGGGACCATAAGTATTCCACCGTTTACTAATCTGGTCCCTTATGTTAGTTTTTTTTCTTCAAAAAATGTTAAGTTCAGACTCAGACTCAAGCAACAATTCAGACTCAGATTCAAGCAACAATTGTGTAACATCCGGTGGCTCCCAATGGGCTGGCCTCCCTATCTTTCAAGGGCCGCGATGTACTCATGGACTTCTCCACCCCCCAAGTGGAGTTTCATGCCTTCCGTGGGAATCGAACCCTGTACCTGGGGCCTAAGTACAAGTTCAATGCATTCCCACTACCACTTTTTTGTAACATCCGGTGGCTCCCAATGGGCTGGCCTCCCTATCTTTCAAGGGCCGCGATGTACTCATGGACTTCTCCACCCCCCAAGTGGAGTTTCATGCCTTCCGTGGGAATCGAACCCTGTACCTGGGGCCTAAGTACAAGTTCAATGCATTCCCACTACCAATTGAGCTAGTTTTTGTAACATCCGGTGGCTCCCAATGGGCTGGCCTCCCTATCTTTCAAGGGCCGCGATGTACTCATGGACTTCTCCACCCCCCAAGTGGAGTTTCATGCCTTCCGTGGGAATCGAACCCTGTACCTGGGGCCTAAGTACAAGTTCAATGCATTCCCACTACCAATTGAGCTGTAGCTCAATTGGTAGTGGGAATGCATTGAACTTGTACTTAGGCCCCAGGTACAGGGTTCGATTCCCACGGAAGGCATGAAACTCCACTTGGGGGGTGGAGAAGTCCATGAGTACATCGCGGCCCTTGAAAGATAGGGAGGCCAGCCCATTGGGAGCCACCGGATGTTACAAATTGCTTGAGTCCGAGTCTGAGTCTGAGTCTTAGATTACCTGACAAGCCACTTGCTGGTATATGCAGCCTCTTTTTCAAGCTTTTTCTTTATGTTTGGCAAGACACTGTCAGGGTACCTCTGGATTTTCTGTCTATTCTTCTCTCACCTTTCCATAATGTACACTCAAATCTCCTCAAGCATGGTCACAACTGGCTTTGTTCTTGGACCCACAATCACAGAGTTAAAACTTTCAGACATATTGTTAACCAAAGTGTCACACTTTGCATCAGCCTTGAAATATGATCTGCTCCAATGCCTTACTGGTATTTTTAGAAGATACTTGAATGCCTCCTCATTAATAGCTTTGATTTCCTTCATAGCATCCATCCATGCATTTGGATAAGTAGCTTTTGCTGCTTTCCACATCAGTTCTTTCAGCTTCTTACCAGGATATTATTTTCTGAAGTTGTTGTACAAATGCCTCACACAAAATATGTGATCAACATTTGGGAGTAATTCCTCAAGGGCTGGTAACACTCCCTGCAATATACATATAACATGTCAAAAGTGTTCATATTATAGTGTTTTCAACAAAGCATGTAAAGTATAAAACTTAGACATTAATACCTTTTGTTGGTCACTGATGAAAGTATATGTTCTACATATTCTTGGCCCTCCCAAATCATTGACCAACAGATCTAAAAACCAAGCCCAAGTATCTTTTGTCTCTCCTTCAACAACAGCAAAGACAATGGGTAGCATTTGATCATTTGGATCTGTACCAATAGCTGTTAGAAGATAGGCCTGCACTTAAAGAAACTTTTTTTGCATGCATTAAAGCATATATACAACCTTTGGAAATGGGGACACAAATTTACATTAGGATCTTCTAAATCAGATTCAGTTCCTTCAAAAGGTTGGCTAGTGATCTTCACTGTTGATCTTGGATTAGATCTCAACAACTCATGACAGTAGTCATGCAACCTAGTGTACTGTTCTCTAAATGAACCATCAACTGCATCAAAAGCTAAGCCTCTTGCTCTGATAGCCTTTGTCTTTGTGACTCCAGTTTTCCATTTCTCTTGTGTTTTGTTCTGAATGTCAGTGATCTTCATATTAGGATTCTCTCTGACACTTTGTTGCAGCTTATTACCTAACCACTTAGAATTTAACATCTTCACCCTGAAATCCCTACTGCATGTATGCTTGCCCTTCCAAACCTTCATTAACTGTCAAGTCTCCTCATTTGGTATTTTTGCACAGTAAGCATTCCATGGACAACCTTCCTTACAAATAAGCCTCATCCTGACCTTGTCATTCTTCTTGAACTTAATCTGCCTCCCAGAATGAATTGCATATGTCCTTATTGCTTCTTGAAAGTCTTGTTTTGTTGCAAAATATGTGCCAATTTCCCAATTGTAATCTATCATCTTGCTTGGTAACTTAAATGTTGGAAACTTGCTCTTTGTAGAACCATCATCCTCACTATCACTTCCACTATCCAATTCATCAGAGTCATACTCATCACTATCACTCAATCCTTTTACATCATCCTTACTTGACTGACCAGACACATTCACAAAGGCAATGTCATCACTGTTTTCTTCTTCCGCATTATTAGGGTTCATATGAGCTTCTTCATCCACATTCATTTCTGTCATATTTGACTCACTAACTGGATCAGCAACATGTATTTTCCTAGGTCTGCCCCTCTTCTTTTTGGCTGGTTCTGCAACAGGTTCTGCAGTAATAGTTGCCTCACCATTCCCATCTTCATCTCCCTCACCATTCCCATCTCCAGCAGGTTCTTCATCACCAATACCACCCCAGTCAAAATTATCATTCAGCATCAAATCATCATCTGAGTCCCCAAAATGAATCCCTAAAGCACTATCATCACTGTCTTCATGGAGCTCAACACATTCATCCTCAAACACAACACCATCAATTTCCACTCCCTTACCTAGCCCAACTTCAACTTCAGTTTCTACTCCCTTACCTAGCCCATCTTCAACCTCACAATTAGTAGTGGTCCCAGCAATTTCATTCTCAGCATGAACACAATCAGTTGGCCCATCTTGTTCACTTTCCACTCCCTTACCTAGCCCAGCTTCAACCTCACAATTAATAGTGGTCCTAGCAATTTCATCCTCAACATGTTTTTCACTCTTCACTCCAACCTCAGTGGGCCCATGTTTTTCACTCTCCAATTCAACTTCAGTGGGACCATTTTGCTCACTCTCCACTTCAACTTCAGTGGGCCCAGATTTTCCACTTTCCATCTCAACCACATTGGGGACAACATTTACACTTTCTACTTCAACCACAGAAGGTCCATCTTTTTCACTATCCAACTCAACCTCAGTGGGACCTACCCCTTCATTTGCATCTACATTATACTCTATCACCTCAATAATTTCAGGTTCTGATACTTTGTGAACAACATAAATATGTGCTTTACCATCAGTCAATGTTATATTCTTAACCCTCCTAGTACTATTGTCATCCTCCAAGGGATGAAGTTGAGGAGCAAAGTAAGGGTCATAAAACCACATACTGTCAATTTCAGTATACCCTAACACCTTTAGATTACCCATTACTTCAAAGTAAGACCAGAAATCAGGGTCACACAACCAAGTAATCTCTTCACCCTCATAACCATTATGCACAAAATCTTTAAACACACCCATATGATGCACAACCACTTCGAATTTGTCCTCCATAACCACTCACGAATCCTAATAAACAACTATGCACAAAAATCAACATATATGGACCACATACAATTTAATATTCAGAAAATGAAACCCTAAACACATACAGACAAGGTTAAAAAATTGCATTTATTAAAACCCTAAACCAGAAACCACTCACGAATCCTAAACCAGATATCACAAACAAAAACCCTAAAACCAGAAATAGAAACCCTAAAACCAGAAACAAAGATTTCTTCATAAAAAATAAGGTAAGGGATGTAGATGAAACCTGGATTCAATGAGCGATTCGCGATTCGTTTCACTTTGCTTTGTGTGTGTTCTTCTTCTTCCAATCCCAGCAACAGATCTCGTTTTCCTGTGTGTCTGTTTCTCTCTCTAATTTGTATACGTCTTCTCTCTAAAACCTAGCCTTTGCCATGTCATCAACAGATATTAGCCAAATCAGCCCTCAATAGCCAGCTCATCACAGACTTAACGTTTTTTAAATTAACCTAACAGAAATGACCAAAACATGTGACAGAGATAAAGTTAAAGGACTGAAACAGATTTTTTATTACTTAAGGGACCAAAGTGATACCAAATAAATACTTAAGGGACCAAAAGAGCATTTTAGCCATTAACCTTTTATAGGATATTAACCTTTTATAAGATATCAATAAAAGGGGCATTGTCATCTTGGTGCAGTTTAATAGAAGGACCAAATGGTGTACCAACAGCTTTGCAACCTAAATGCTCATGATATGTCAACAAATCAACACAATATTTGCGTTGGCGCAATAAAATTCCCTTTTGTGTTCTTGCTACCTCCAATCCCAAAAAGTACTTCAATGAGCCAATGTCTTTAATTTCTAAAGATTCATCCATAATGGCTTTGATATGTGCAAATTCATTCAAATAATTACCATCTTGAATTACATCATCAACATACATTGACAGTGTTGTGGATTTGTGCCTTTCTTGAACTATGAATGATTTGAATGGCCTTGGGGTATATCCTTGAACTATAATAGGTGAAATCAATTTCTCATGCAATTTTCTGCTAGCTTTTTTAAGGCCATAAAGTGGTTTCAATAACTTGCAAACTTGATTAGATTTATAGCATGACACTCCCTCAAGAATTAACGGAAATACATTATTTTCATCAAGTTGATGTAAGTAAGTACGAGTTGTTGATAGCAAGTAAAGCTAGAACCATTAACGAGAATTTTCGAATCATCACCTGAAAATGATTCTGTAACTATCTCGCCTTGCAAAACCACAAAGTAAACATGATTAAGCGAAGGCAAAGGTTCCATCAACACAACTTGATTTTGTACCATAGAGTGTTGATCATAAGTGCTACTGAAGAACTAAATCACCTTACACCTCTAAATGAAATTCTTTTGCATTGCGCATAGATAAACATCAACATTGATTTATGAAACACAAACACTCCTCGGATTAGGGGTGTCCTGCCGACACCGACAAGACACTTATGGTCACACTGAATTATGTCATTTTCTCAAATTATTATCTGTGTCGGCTAGGGTTGGCAATGAACCGAATTGACTCAAAAATAGTTCGGAACTCGACTCGACAATTAACTCGTTGAATTTGGTTCATGAACCAAATGATTAGAACTTGAGCTGAAAATTAAGTTCATTACTTAATTGAGCTGAACTTGAACTATATATAGTTCGACTCATTTGATTCACGAGTTAACTCGATAATATATATATATATATATAAAAGCTGGGCATAGTCTTTCTCTAGTTGAAGCTTTCAAAGAACTTATCTATTAAAATAGTCCCACATCGGGGAGTTTATAGATATTAGAGAGAAAACAGTGTAGATAAAACAGTGTAAGGCAAGTGTTGGTGGTGGTATATGAAGAGCACTGCAATAAATACAAGGTGCTCCTACCATTTTTTTTGAAAGACAAGGTGCTACTACCATTCGTGCTATTTATCAGACTTGATACGTATTATTCTATTAATTGAGTATGAATAATATGTTAGAGTACATCATTTTGGGACTCACGAAAGTTTTATTTTAGTTTAATCTTTGCATTTTAAAAAATAGATTAATTAAAAAGGTCAAATAAATATTTTTTTTGAGAAAAAACTTTAAAATTATATGATTTGAGCAAATGATATGAATTTACTGAGTCGTTTGTGAATTTTGAACGAGTTGAACTCGAGCTAAAAAAAGATTCGTATCGAACTTGAGTCGAGTTTCAAACCGAATTATAATTTCTATCGAGTCGGGCCGAGCTCAGACGAGTTCGAATCGACTCAACTCTTTTACGACCCCACTGTCGGCATGTCGGTGTCAGTGTGTGTCCGGTGTCTGTGCTTCACAGACACTGATAATGGAAAGTTCAATATGGTAATATATATAGACATAACTTTCCAACTCATCCCATAAAATCTTCAACTTAATGACATAATTGGTAACAAATAAAGACCCTTGTTATAATTTGTTAATATTAGATTGAAGCTTGGCAACCCAAATACGATCAGATTTAGAGAAACATTCTTTTCATTCTTTTTAAACATTAAGAACGTCCTCAATGAAAACAATAGATCGAGCAATTTGTGGACTCATTGAATTACATATCCACGAGTGAATTAGATTATTGCATCGTTTCCAAGCTTGATGATTTGGATCGAGAAGAGCAGAAACAAGAATACTTCCATCAACAAATTGGAGTTGAAGTATGAGAATAAATGCCCAAATAAAAACATAAATATAAAAGGTTTGAATAATTGAAGTATGAGAATAAACAAAACTAAATTGTACATATCCAAATAATATAGACAAAAAAAAAAGCTTAGTTCAGAAAAAACAAAAAATGACAAATACATATCCAATATGAAATTGTCACAGCAAACTAAAACCTGAGAAATACTATTTTTTTTTTAAGGAAAAACCTGAGAAATACTTCTATATCACAAATCTAAATAATAGTTATTTTTAGACACACAGGCATACCAATACATTTCATTTAATTATGTCAAAAATATACATTACTTTTTTTCTTCTTTCTATTATATTTTTCAAGTTGTGTGAGTGTGCACAAATAAATTATGCTTGTGTCCATACAAGTGTTAACAATCTGATTGACATGTTGACGGTAAAAAGAATTGACTTTGATAAGATACCTTATATAATGAGTAACAAACTGATTCTGGAAACATGAAAAACAAAATTGTGAATAAATTAACAAATTAAAGAAAGGAAATATTGTAAAAATAGAAGGAGAAATTCTGCATTGATATGACTAGGTACTCCATCCGTCCTATAATGAATGTCTATTTTAATCATTTCACACAAATTAGGAAAAATATATAAAAGAAAGAGCGATAATTTTTGTTTTACTAAAATACTCTTGTCAAGTATTGGTGGATTCACCTCATTACTATAAATGCAAAGTTAAAGATATCGAATTTAGAGTGATGCAAGTAATATTATTAATTAGATGGTACAACTGAAAAAAAAGTTAATATTGCATTCAAAATTGAAAGAAATCATCCATTTTTAGACAATTATTTTTTTGCAAATGAAGCATTGCGACACGGAGTGAGACTACCACAATCAACTCTGTAAAATAATAAAAAATGGTACTCCGTGAATTTTTTTATTTGAGAACAAATAAATGATAGTATGATTATTTGGTTAATTAAAGGGCTGAATGCATGAATGATGCTAATTTTATAGAATAATCGTGATACGTTATTATTGTAATAAATGAGGAAAGGTATTTATTGTAAATCAAGAATATTAATTAATTTACTTCAAAACATACCAATTAAAGCCATGGGAAATGTACCCTTGCAAAGATGGGAGCTAGCTGCGTAGACCCTTTAATTATAGTTAATGAATCTTTTTTATCAGTTTATTTTTTACGCTTCTAGCGAACGCTCAAGAAGTGTCCTTTATTAGGACTTAGTTTTTGTTTTTGTTTCATTCATGTAAAAAAAAAGCCAAGAGAAGTGTACATACAATATTACAATTTACAATATACTACATTTACAAATAATTAACAAATAATGATGCTAGTGTACATTTTTTCTTGAGGGGATTGATGCCAATGTACTTATTTCCCCTTTTGCCTTGATAAATCTATATATATATATATATATAGAAGACATATCAAATGAGAGGACTTTTAGGGGGGTGTATTGGATTGAAATTTTAAAAGACTATTTTACCAAAAAAAGTCTTGAAGATTTTAAAAGACTTTGTAAGAGTTTATGGACTTTTAAGATTTTTTAAAAGACTTTTTAAAATCAAGATTCTATAATTTGGATTTTGAGGGATTTTAACTCAAAGACTTCTTAAGATTTTAAAAGGGTGACTACTAGGGTACCCATGGAAGAATGGTGGGTAGTTTACCTCAACCAATAAACATTAGCCACATAAGCACATTTTTAAGTGGTATCCATGAACTATCTTGACCCCACCAATAAATTGTTCAATTTCATTGGTTAGTGGGTAAATTACCCACCATTCTTTAAAGGTAATCTAGAAAAAACCAAAAAGGAATCGTATTTAATTAGTTTACTCTTTTTAATTTAGTTAAAGTTTTTTTAATTTAGTTAAAGTTGATTAATTAGTTTTATATTTTTCTATTTTTTTTAATTAAATTCTGATTTCACTACTTTATCACTCTAATCTATCTATCTATTATACTTTTTTTTTTTTCCGGAAGATACTTATACTTTTTTTTTTGAAAGGGAAGATACTTATACTTATATCGTATATTATGATACTATATACTATATATATTATTTTTGAAATAACTATATATTATTATTACTAGCGTTAAGTGTTCGTCTATCTGTTCTTTTTATTGCACTAACACGTATAAATTATGAATGATATTTTTATAAAATTTAGAATTTGATTAAAATTATATATATATATATATATATATATATATATATATATATATATATATATAGATGTTTCTGACTTCAAATTGTAACATCATGTTTATGTTTTTCAATTACACTAACAGTTTAACAAATATAATATAAACTTTTATATTTTTCAATGACATCAACAACATAACATTATTATAGAAAAATTTGTTTGAGGGTATAATTAGAATAATAAATAATCTGACCCAATATCTCCTATTTTCTTTATATATTGTCCTAGATAATATTATTCCTATTTTTTTAGTGAGGTTGTTCCTACTTTAATGTGATTTAACTTTTTTTTTTAATTAATAATTAAAAGCAATATTAAAAAAGTATAAAATCTATACTATATTATAAAGGAAGTAGATCCTTCAAATAAAATAAAGAAAGTAGACCATTTTAGGCTTCCAATTATACCCTTAAGCAAATTTTACCATAGGAATGTTATTTTGTTGGTGTCATTCAAAAATAATAAGAATTTATATTATATTTGTTATATTTTTTTTAAAAGATATTATATTTGTTATATTGTTGGTATGATTGAAAAAGATAATTATAGTTTGTTACAAAATGAATGTATAAATATCTATTATCTATACATATAATTTTAATCAAAATCAAATTAATTTTAATCAAAATTTCACAAAAATTACCGTTTGTAATTTATACGCATTAATGCAATAAGAAAAGCGGACAAATGGACACAAAGTGCCTGTTTGTTCGCTAGTAATAAACAAAATATTTGAAATAGAGGGTAACATTGGAAAGAAAAAAATAAGCTCAAACTCATATACTTATATAGTATATATATATATATATATATATATATATATATATATATATATATATATATGTGATTTGCTAATATACACCCACTAGTTTTTATGTGGGGGTATTTTAGCAAGTTATATATATATATATATATATATATATATATATATATATATATATATATATCAAATGAAAGCACTTCTTATTATGAGAAATGAGAGGAAGAAATCACAACCACTCAATTAATATAAACGGCTGAGATTAGACTGTTCACTAAAAAACCACGCCTTATCCTAAACTCAACCTTCATCTTCCCTCTCGTACTCTGCTTCTTCTTTCTTCTGAAATTCAGATCCCAGTCCAACCCAACTATTGATTCTTAATTTTCTTCCACTGTAATCCTTCTTTCTCTCGTGGGTACTATTATCAATGTCATATGTTCCTGTCTTTTTCTTCAACAATTGTTCAAAACTAAAAAACACCCCCTTTGATATTCTAGGTTTCCTATTTGTTACCTTTATGTGTAGATCTAACCAACTAAAATTATCAGGTCCACGCAAATTATCAAGTCCAATTATACAAAAACTATGAAATTCAAACGACGGAGCTTCTCAAACAAAGATCCCACGAGTTTATACCAACATTAATTTTATGGGTAATTTACCACTGTTTCATACCAGTATAATCTTGCAGCCTTTTCATTTTAATCACTCGGGCTTAATCGAATTCGAAGAAAAAGAGGAAAAAAATGGAATAGCAACAAGCGAGACGAGGAGACAGAAGATGCAAGAGGATAGGGGTGAAAAGATCAGCTGTAATTTTAAAAATTAAATACCTCCATAAAGATTGATCCAAGGGTTATAATTTAACCCTCTCATCTCTCATTGTAAGGGGGGTGTATTGGATTGAGATTTCAAAGGATTTTAAAAGACTTTTTTGTTTTAAAAAAGTGTATTAAATCAAGATTTTTAAGGAATGTAAAACATTCTTGTGGTATTCAATTAGGATTTTCAAGATTTTTTAATGAGTCCCGTAAAATCAAGTGGTATTCAAGTGAGATTTTGCACAACTTAAAAGTTGTCTCTTGGTATTCAAAATTCTACGGATTTTAATGGATTATTGTGAGCAATGGATTTTGTGAGACTTTTTAGTGTAAAATGTACCTGCTAACAATCTCACACCTAACCTCGAGACTTTTCTGTCTCCCACACATAGCCTTGACATTTTTTTAGAAGATGCATATACACTTTTGAAAGACATTTCCTTCATTGGCATGCTGGATACAAAATATCGTGGTGATTCGTGACGTAGAACCTCTGTTGTGTAAGTTCTTTGCATTATCTTTTTCTACTCTACTGGGATATCATGGTAACATGTGTGAGTGATATTACAAAATTTTGAAGAGAACTCAAACATTCCATCAATCTTTGCACTTCTTCACCTTCCCAAATATTGGTCGATCACAAGTTTTTGGCCAAAGGTGGTCACCAAGCTGATTCAGGGAGAACAATTCACATTACGTTGTTAATCGTGGCTCGAGATAAATTGCTGCAATTATGGCCACTGCAAGATTATTTCCTATAAAAGACCTTAGGTTCAAAGCAACAAAGCTAGCTGAGGCAACAACCGCAAGGATTATTGTAAACCATCGAAGAATGCCAACTGGAATAAGCAATAGAAACTGAAAATTTTATGACAAGTAGTTTGAAAATTTGTTCGATGGATTAGATAAAAATTCAGAGTCATTTCCTGTTTTTTTAAATCAATAAAGTCTTTTTATATAAAATATAAAAAAAAAAAAGGTTTTTTTCTAGATTACCTTTAAAGAATGGTAGGTAATTTACCCACTAACCAATGAAATTGAATAATTTATTGGTGGGGTCAAGATAGTTCATGGATACCACTTAAAAATGTGCTTATGTGGCTAATGTTTATTGGTTGAGGTAAACTACCCACCATTCTTCCATGGGTACCCTAGTAGTCACCGATAGGAAATAATTACTGTAAACAATATATAAATAAAGCCACTGTATTGTATTTGCCACTAGAACAGTGCTATATTTTACGACAGAATTTCACAAGAAAGGCCAGAAATACGTAAGTGTCATGCTTTAGATAATCTAAAATATATAATCTCCGTTATTGATGGAAATCATGCGGTGCCTTGAAGTTAATGTATGACCCAGATTTGTTCGTGTGTTTCGTTGGCCGGTGGTTCGTAATATTAAGCATTATCGTTGCCACTATCATTTGTCTTTGCCTGTTACCTTATAATCATTTAGTTGAAAGTTTGTTCTTTAACTTGATGACTAAGTTCGATACTCTTGTGTGTCTATCACGGTTGTCTCTTTCAAAGTCTCAAAAACTGGAACTAGGTTTCGTCCCAAACCCAAACCCATCCTCCTTCCTATGCAACCTTCTCAGGATAACCAATCTCAGGTAATCAAAAGTTTTTGAATACTAGGTCTTGCTATTTTCTTTTTTTAAAAGTTTGTGTTTTTTTTTTGTTATGTCTAATATATTACGGTGTTTCTAATTGTGGTCGTTTTTTATTTGTGTGATTTTAGATGAAATAAGGCTATGAACATATGAAAATTGAATTTTTTATGTTGTTTTTTTTACTTGGCACTCAAGTTAGGGTTTAGGGTTTTTATTGATTGTTTTAAGTTTCATTATTTTTTTGTCGTTGTTGTCGATACAGAGTGATGTTGTTAAGGCCGGTGAAAACAGTGATCGGACGCTCAATTCATCTGAAAAACTTTCAGTAATAGAAGGTTAGTCATTTGAGTTTATTGGTTTCTTAATTTTTGTTTAAATCATTCAATCCTCCTGAGTGTTGCTTTGACATGACAGGCAAGGAAGCTTCTTTTACGCTGAACCTATACTCGGATGGTTATTCTATTGGAAAACCCTGCAAGGTTTGTCAAAAACCTATTGACACACCGACATTGATAATAGTTTGAGAAAATGATATAAGTCAATGTAATCATGTGTTCGTGTCAGTGTCAGTGTCGGACACCGACGCCTGGACGAAATCAGGGCACGCATAATCCGAGGAGTGTCCGAGCTTTATAGTAAAAAACTAGTATACATATTTTGCTATTGTGGAATCTTTTGGCTTGACCAGTTAAGTTTCTAAGTTGTGTGATCTATGAATTTTCAGTATGATGCTGCAAATCAGTCGTTACCGAAGTCGTTACTTCCATATGATAGGTCATCTGAAGCCCTTTTCTTGTTAATTCTCTTGAAATTTTATAATTGTCTTTTGTTCTTTCAGTCTAAACTTTTCAGTTCTAAAACATTATAATTTAGACAATTTTTATGCTACAAGCCGTTTCTTTGCGACAGTTTCTGATGAACATTTACTTCAGCGTATCATATGAAGTTGGACTCAGAAAAAAAACGAAACAGCTCTTTATTTACAAAACAAGTATTATTTTTGTCACTTGACATTTGGAATATCTTAAGCTGCCTGCGTACAAAATTCCAATGGAATGGAAACGGTTTTCTGCAAAACTATAGGTATAGAAAGGACGGATAAACTAGAAGATATAATATGCAAACCATAGTTTAAGTCTCCAGTCAGCTAAATCAAATTCGGTAAACAAAAATAAAAGTATGCTTAAACTAGAAGATATATAATGCAAACCATAGTTTAAGTTTCAGTTCAGCTTTTCCATGTAACAACTAACTAGAATATGTTACTGAGACATAAAAGTATGCTGTCATGTGCAATGATCATACATAACACTGAGAAAAGGAAAAAACTAGTTCAGACATAGTAGTTAAGAAGAAAAACATGTACATGTCTCTCATACTTTCCAATGCCAAAAATGTGAAAACTGAAACCTGGTAGCGATTTATTATTTTACTGGTCTAGAAAATAAATAAATACGCAAAAAACTTCTTTAGTGCTCTACCATGTACATGTAGGGAACGTACTCTATTTCATGATTTCCTGCAGACCATATCCATGGCTGATATGCTGTACTCCTTTCAACAAATCGACCCCATGTATCGAACCGCAAACTAACATCGGTTACTGATACCTATCAGCATACGAAAGATCTCCAACAAATAAAACACCTATGTTTTCTTAATTGTTTATCATTTTTTATTTGTCTGCATATGTTAAGTATTTCGTGTACGTACTCACCTTCCTATTTCTGTCATTCTGTGTTTGGAGGCCATTGAGTCAGGTCACTTTGCCTGGGGATATTCTGGATGATATACCTGCCGAGTATGTTGACGGAGCACTTATATGCGAGGTGAATCTTATTTATTTTTGGCAAGCGTTACTTTAAAAGGCTGAAGGTGAGAAAAACACACAAGAAGGGGGTTGAATTGTGTGGACTCCAAAAAACTTTTGTTTCTTTCTTTTCAAAACTTAAGACTAGTTCAAAAACAAGTTCTGAACTATTATCAAAGAATATTGTAGCGGATTCAAAAAGAAAGGAAAGAGGGAAAGAGAGACACACAATGTTTTATACTGGTTCCTTCCAAATGTTGGAAGTAGTCCAGCCCCCTTGTTTTCCAACAAGAAATTTCAACTATAATCAGCCTGATTACAATTACTCAGACCACAAAGGAATGAGATTTCCAGTTGCTTAGACCATCAAGGAATAAGACTTCTAATGTTCATACCACTAAGGAATGAACCAACCTTGCTTAGACCACAAAGGAATAAGACTCCCTGCACAGACCACACAGGAATGTGACTAACAGCTTAGACCACAAAGGAATGAGGTTACAATTGCTCAGTATACAGACTTAGACTTAAGGACCAAACTGAATTACAAAGAAGGCAAGTTTGGATTGAACACTTGATAAAATATCAGATGTGTTCTCTTAATACAACACAGGTTAAGACTCTTAACCTTAAGAAATTCTAAGTTACAAAGACTAAAAGAATTTCTAAAAGATTTGTGAACTTATGAGCAAAAACAGAGCACAGGTTCAGCAGTTTTGTTTCAAGAGTCTTGGACAAATTCTTCTTCAATTCTTCTTCCTTTTATAGAGGAAATTAGAGCTGTTGAAGATTTGCAGAAATTAAGCAAAGAGCCGTTGCAAATTGAGAGCTAGGATAGCTGCAATTGTGTGCTGAACTTTTGCAGAAAACAGAGTGCATCAGCCATTTTTGAATTTGCTTTCCTTAAAAGCTGGGGAATGTTTGAGTCAGGGAGACAACTGTTCCATTGAGTTGTTCTGACATATCCAGGCATTAAATGCGCACAGTAACAGTTGCTTTTCTTGCCACATCAGACTTCAGAAGCTTCTGTGTGAACAGTACTTCAGAAGCACTTCTTCAGACTCAGACTTCAGAAGCTGTCTTCAGACGCAAGCTTCAGACCCAGTTTTCTCTCAAACTTGTACCTTGGCTTCTAAGCTTTCCTTTCTTGCTCTAAGCTTGTTCTTCCATAACCATTATCAAATACTGATTATTAAACACGTGGTTCTGAAATAACTTGAACAAAGCATTAGCAAATAACCAATTTTCTATTTAACACTTTTGTTATCATCAAAACCACAAAGAGAGATATGTTTATACATAATGTTTCAACAATCTCCCCCTTAATTCAGAAGAGAATTGTTTAACATATTTTGTTCCAACAATCTCCCCCTTTTTGATGATGACAAACATAAGTATTAATCAGAAAATTGTTGTTAACTTAATTAACAAGTTAACTGCAGGGTGTGAGGTTCGTAAGCTCCCCCTGAGTCTGAACCAAGTTAATTAAGTTCATTTTAAATCACAAATGTGAAAATTTCAGAATTGTTGTTAAGTTTAATTAACAAACTGACTTCAGGAGAGGTTTATAAGCTCCCCCTAGGTCTGATAATCCTCAAGGTTAGGTTTGTAAGCTCCCCCTGATTCTTATCCATGTTAATTAAACTCAACTTAAAACAATAAAGTGAAATTAACACTCAGAATTATAAATAACTTGCTGACTTCAGGTTCTGAGGTTTGTAAGCTCTCCCCCTAAGTCTGATAATCCACAGGATGAGCTTTGTAAGCTCCATGAGTCTTATCCAAGTTATATTAAATTCATTTTAACTCACTAAGAGTTATTTATATCTCACAATAATTAAATTCAGAGGCTAAGAGTTAAAATCAGTTCTCATAAGTTAAATTCATTCAGAGCTTAACTTATGTTCAGAGCCTCAGGTCTTAATGCCTTTTACTCCCCTTTCATAAGCAAATTACTGACAGAATTTTAACTTATATTTTGAGCTCAGGAGCTTTTAATACTTGTTTTACATCTCTCCCCCTTTTGTCATCAACAAAAAGTTTTGGAAAAATTTCAGAAAAAATTTCTCCCCTTTTTAAGAGAGTTTGAAAACATCTCTCCCCCTTTCAAAAAGTTTCAGAATATTGAGAGAGTTTGAAAAAAAAAACATGTGAGATAAACATGCAATCATATATATAATCATATAGATTTTACATGAGTATATGACATTGCATTAGAATGTTGTTCAGAAGCAGAAAAAGATAGTTTAGAGCTTCTGATCAGAGCATTCTTTGTTTAGACATAGTTGTTCAGTATATTTTGTTCAGTATCAGAGCAAGCCTGAGCTATTTTAAACAAAATGGTTCAGATCATATATCTACTGATACCAACTGAAGGTTTTAACACAGCTGAACTTATATCAGAACCTGATACCAAAATATGGTTCAGTGCTGATACCAAGTTATAGCATATGGTTCAGTGTGGACTCAAAAGTTCAAGAGCTGCTGAATTCTTTCAGACCAACTGATACCAATTTTAAAATAAGTTCTGAAAACCTGAACATGTCTGATACACTTGAGCATTTGAAAAATGTGTCTGTGTCAAAACATTTTAAAAACAGACTGATACCAGCTGAAATTGTTTGTTAAGCAATTGTAGCATTTGATATCAAAACAGAAAATCACATTTTTATATTGATGACTTTGGGAGGGATAAAGTATAAACTTTCAAAGCTTTAATCATCATTGCCCAGGGTTATACTTATCAGATTCTGACCAAATATTAGATTCCTATCAGATTCAGAAGTCAGAAAATCCAGGTTCTGATCCTTCAGACTCTGAAGTTTTTCAGGCTTAACTTTCTTCAGACTCTCAGAAAATGAGTGTCTGATAAGTCTTAGCTTATGATAAACTTAGGATCTCAGTTTTCATTCAAATTCAAGCACATTTTTAAGAGATAAAGTGCATGTTCAGATTCTTTTTAATAAAATTGAATTTTTCTTCTGTTAGGGGTTTTGTGAAAATGTCAGCCCATTGATGATCAGTATCAATGAACTGAATATCTAAAACACCCTTCTGAACATAATCTCATATAAAATGATGTTTTATTTCTATGTGCTTGGCTCTAGAATGAAAAATTGGATTTTTAGACAGAAAAAATTGCAGCAGTGTTATCACAATAAATTAGAATGTTATCTGCATGAATCTGATAATCTTCTAATTGATGTTTCATCCAGAGCAGTTGTGTGCTACAACTTGCAGCTGAGATGTATTCTGCTTCAGCTGTTGACAAAGCAATGGTTGCTTGTCTCTTGCTGGCCCAGGATATCAGATTTTCACCCAGAAACTGACAGTTTCCACTGGTGGACTTTCTTTCAATCCTGTCCCCAGCATAGTCAGCATCACAGAATCCAACTAGCTTATAATTCAAGGATTTCTTATACAGAAGTCCCAAATTAGTTGTTCCTTTCAGATACCTAAAGATTCTCTTGACAGCAGTCATATGAGATTCTCTAGGATCTGACTGGAATCTAACACACAGACATACACTAAATAAAATATCTGGCCTAGAAGCAGTTAAGTATAAAAGAGAACCTATCATACCTCTGTACAGCTTCTGATCTACTTTAGAGCCATTGTCCTCTTTGCTTAAGGTGCAGGTAGGATGCATTGGTGTTGTCATCAGCTTGCAATCATCCAGCTGGAACTTCTTCAGAAGCTCCTTAGTGTATTTTGACTGATGAACATAGACACCATCTTTGCATTGGTTGATTTGAATTCCCAAAAAGAATTTCAGCTAACCCATCATACTCATTTCAAATTCATCCTGCATTAACTTTGAAAACTCTTTGCAAAGGGAGGCATTAGTAGAACCAAATATGATATCATCAACATATATTTGCACAATTAAGATTTCTTTCTTAACAGTTTTTTTAAAAAGTGTATTGTCAACTTGACCTCTTACAAAATCATTTTTAATCAAGAAATTGCTTAGTCTTTCATACCAAGCTCTAGGAGCTTGTTTCAAACCATACGAAGATTTCTTAAGTTTAAAAACAAAGTCTGGATTTTTAACATCTTCAAAACCAGGAGGTTGTTTAACATACACTTCTTCAGAAATTACACCATTTAAGAAAGCACTCTTAACATCCATTTGATACAAGATGATATCATGATTAACATCATAAGAAAGAAGTAACCTGATTGCTTCCAGTCTTGCAACTGGAGCAAAAGTCTCAGTGTAATCAATTCCTTCTTGCTGGCTGTACCCTTGAGCTACCAATCTAGCCTTGTTTCTGATCACTTATCCTTGTTCATTGAGCTTGTTCCTGAACACCCATTTTGTTCCAATGATGTTCTTATGATCAGGTCTTGCAACAAGATCCCAGACATCATTCCTTTGAAACTGGTTCAGTTCTTCCTGCATTGCTACAATCCAGCCATCATCAGCAAGTGCTTCATCAGCAGTTGTGGGCTCAATCATGGATAGCGGGCCAAGCATAGACTCATTCTGACTGAATGCTGATCTTGTCTTCCTTGGACTGTTCTTGTTTCCAATGATTAACTCCTCATGGTGTGAAGACTTGTACTTGAATGAGGTTCTGGGTGGATTAGCTTCTGATGAACCATTAGGGATTTGTTCAGAACCAGGCTGATCTTGATTTGCTTCAGGAGTAGTGTCATTATCAGAGAGTTTCTCAGATTCTTCATTGTTTTCAGCTTCTGAACCTTCTTCAGACTCTGAACTAGGTTCAGGTTCTGAAGGTTCTTCTGAGAGTCTGACATCTGCAAAACTCTCAACCAGCTCTGGTATTTCATTACCAGACTTCTTATCATCAAATCTAATATGTATAGCTTCTTCAACAACATGTGTTTCAGAATTATACACCCTGTATGCCTTAGATTTCTCTGAGTATCCTAAAAAGGTACCCTTTTGAGCCTTAGCATCAAATTTCTTTAGGTAGATTTTATTGTTCAGTATGTAGCAAGTACAACCAAACTGATGGAAATAAGAAATACTTGGTTTTCTTCCTTTAAACAGTTCATATGCTGTTTTATTCAGAATAGGTCTGATATAGATCCTGTTCTGAATATAACATGCTGTGTTTACAGCTTCTGCCCAAAAGTATTTAGCAATTTTGGATTCATGGATCATGGTTCTGGCCATTTCCTGTAAAGATCTGTTCTTTCTCTCTACAACTCCATTTTGTTGTGGAGTTCTAGGAGATGAGAACTCATGGAGAATTCCATGATCTTCACAAAAATTTTCAAATGGGTCATTTTCAAATTCCCCACCATGATCACTTCTGATTTTTAAAATTTTCAAATCAGTTTCATTTTGTACTTGTTTGCAGAATTTGAAAAACACATCATATGTTTCATTTTTGGTTCTAAGGAATTTAACCCAAGTCCACCTACTATAATCATCAACAATTACAAGTTCATACTTCTTCCCATTGATTGAAGCTGTTCCAACAGGACCAAACAAATCAATGTGAAGGAGTTCTAAAGGTTTAGAGGTGGAAACAATGTTTTTAGACTTAAAAGAAGTTTTTGAAAACTTTCCAATTTGGCATGCACTGCACAGTGCATCTGAGTGATAGTCAATTTTGGGTAGGCCTCTGACCAGCTGTAACTTGCAAAGTTTAGAGATGAGTCTCCAGTTAGCATGTCCCAGCCTTTTGTGCCAAACCCATTTCTCATCACTCACAGACAGAAGGCAAACTACCTTCTGCTGAACCAATTTAGAAAAATTGATTTTATAAACATTGTTTTTCCTACTACCTTTGAACACTACAGACTTATTTTCATTGTTGATTACAGTGCAAGTGTTCTTATTAAACAAGACTTCATAATTACTATCACATAATTGACTTATGCTAAGTAAATTATGTCTAAGTCCTTCTACCAGCCAAACATTATCAATGTACAGGGAAGAATTACCTATCTTACCAGTACCAATGATCTTTCCTTTCTGACTTCCTCCAAACCCCACAGTTCCTCCCTCTTTCAGACTCAGGGTTTGGAACATAGACTTGTCTCCTGTCATATGATGCGAGCATCCACTGTCCAGGTACCAGGACCTTTCCTTTTCTCTGGATGACAAGCATATCTGCAATAGAAATGATCTCAGACTTAGGTACCCAGATTTTCATGGGTCCTTTGGGGTTAGTCCTGAAAGGTTTTGGCTTTTTCATCTTGTGTCTGAAGTTGTGATATTCAGACTTGTTATGATACTTTGGATATGAATCCTTGTATCTTGAATAAGTCTGAGTTTTAGAACCTGAGTTCTTCAGAACCTGAGTTCTCAAGGGTTTGGACTCAGATTTCTTCAGAACCTGAGACTTGAAGGTCTTTGGTTCTGATTTGTTTAGAGTTTAAACCATTGAACACTTTGGTTCTGATCTCTTCAGAATTCTAACTTTGTTTGCTTCAGGCACAAGGCAAGCTTCAATTTTACCTTTCTTAAAACAATTAGAAGCAGAAAACTGATTGGTTTGCTTTTGCTTGCTTTGCTTAACATTCTGAGATTGAAAATGTTTTGTATTGACTGGTTTAATAGATTTTGAAGTTTTAATAAACTCAGTCTTAGAAAATTTTGAGTTTGAATTCTTCAGACTCTGAGACTTACTAGTTTCAGGTTCTGAACTCTTCAGACTCTGAACATTTTCAGGTTTAGAGTCTGATTTTCTCTTACTCTTAGGCTCAGGACCTTTTGGCTTAGATTTAGGCAAGGTTTTAACATCTGCCTTCATCTTACCCTTAGGTTCAGAAGCTTTAGAGTCTGAGCTGTTCAGAACTTCAGACTCAGTCTCAGTTTCTGACATTTTCAATTTCTCAGAGTTATCAGAAGCAGGCACAAAGCATATACCTTTGCCTTTTAAAATATTTCCAGAACAGGAAGGTGAGTTTGATTCATTTGAAGGTTTGAATGAATCATAGTCAATGCCTTCACCTTTGTTTCTGACCATATTATAAAGTATAGAGGCAATTTTAGTTCTATTGATTCCAGTTAAAATGAAATCCTGAAGAGCTATTTCATGTTCATTAGGAATCTCTTCAGATTTTTTATGAGTCTCATCTCTGAGTTCTTGAACTTCTTCATCAAACTTATTTATTTGATTCTGAAGTTTAAGATTTTCCTCAGACAACAAGTTAGTTTTATTTTTCAAAGATTTTATTTCTCCTAACTTGCTTTTGAGGTGGCTCATAAGATCTTTAACTGTTTCAATTAATTCAGATCTGGTGAGTTCAGAATATACCTCATCTTCATCATCTGAATCTGAACAGGATTCTGCATCAAAGAATGCAGTTGCCATCAAAGCTAGGTTTGCTTCCTCTTCATCAGATTCAGACTCATTGTCCAGATCATCCCATGTTGCCATGAGACTCTTTTTAAGCTTGTTTCTGAAACTACTAGACTTTGAGCTGGACTTCTTTGCTTTTTCCTTTGATTTGTCCTTCTGAAGATCAGGACATTCAGCAATGAAGTGGCCAGGTTTCTTGCATTTATAGCATTCCTTCTGGTTTTCCCTCTTTGAACCAGATCCTCTAAGGTTACTGCTTCTGTTAGAGAATTTTTTCTTTCTGTTCATTAGATACTGAATTCTTTTAGAAAGCATTGCAAGCTCATCAGCATCTGAATCTTCATCAGAATTTCCCTCAGGAAATTCTTCATCAGATTCAATAGCTTTCAAAGCTTTAGCAGGCTTTCTTTTAGATTTCAGAGCTAATGATTTTGGTTCTCTAACAGACTCATCCTCATTGAGTCCCAGTTCATGCACCTTGAGGGAGCTTATAAGATCCTCAATACTTAAAGTATTCAGATCCTTAGCTTCCTCAATAGCAGTCACTTTAGGTCTCCATTTGGATGGCAGGCTTCTCAAGAGTTTGTTCACATGATCAGCTGTGGTATAACTCTTCTTTAGAATCTGAAGTCCAGAAACCAGAGTCTGAAATCTTGAGAACATTGTCTCAATATTTTCATCATCTTTCATTCTGAACAGTTCATATTGCTGAACAAGGATGTTAGCCTTAGCTTCTCTAACCTTTTTATTACCTTCATAGTTAGAGCAGAGGGATGTGAAGATGGCCTTTGTTGTGGACTTGTCACTCAGCTTCTGATATTCATTGTGAGGTAATGAATCCACAATGATACCTCTGACATTGTGATGCTTTCTATATATCTTTCTTTCTGCATCACTCAAAGCTCTTCTGTTGACAGCAACACCTTCTTCATCAACTGGTATTGAGATTCCATCTTCAATAATATCCCAAAGTGAGTCATCAATACCAATTATATGACTGTACATTTTACTCTTCCACCAAGAGAACTTTTCAGGATCACCAGTAAACATTGGGGGTTTATTGTGTGACCAGGATTTTCTATCATCAGTACCATAGTCATATTGTACAGAAGTATGTCTACCACCAGGAGGAGGAGGTGGATGTGAATCTTCATTATCAGATGACATGTTTTTCTCAGGATCCTACTGACACACTGTTAAGTGTTAATATTAGAACCGGAGCTCTGATACCAACTGAAGGTGAGAAAAACACACAAGAAGGGGGGGTTGAATTGTGTGGACTCCAAAAAACTTTTGTTTCTTTTTTTTCAAAACTTAAGACTAGTTCAAAAACAAGTTCTGAACTATTATCAAAGAGTATTGCAGCGGATTCAAAAAGAAAGGAGAGAGGGAAAGAGAGACACACAATGTTTTATACTGGTTCCTTCCAAATGTTGGAAGTAGTCCAGTCCCCTTGTTTTCCAACAAGAGATTTCAACTATAATCAGCCTAATTACAATTACTCAGACCACAAAGGAATGAGATTTCCAGTTGCTTAGACCACCAAGGAATAAGACTTCTAATGTTCAGACCACTAAGGAATGAACCAACCTTGCTTAGACCACAAAGGAATAAGACTCCCTGCACAGACCACATAGGAATGTGACTAACAGCTCAGACCACAAAGGAATGAGGTTACAATTGCTCAGTATACAGACTGAGACTTAAGGACCAAACTGAATTACAAAGAAGGCAAGTTTGGATTGAACACTTGATAAAATATCAGAGGTGTTCTCTTAATACAACACAGGTTAAGACTCTTAACCTTAAGAAATTCTAAGTTACAAAGACTAAAAGAATTTCTAAGAGATTTGTGAACTTATGAGCAAAAACAGAGCACAGGTTCAGCAGTTTTGTTTCAAGAGTCTTGGACAAATTCTTCTTCAATTCTTCTTCCTTTTATAGAGGAAATTAGAGTTGTTGAAGATTTGCAGAAATTAGAGCTGTTGAAGATTTGCAGAAATTAGGATAGCTGCAATTGTGTGCTGAACTTTTGCAGAAAACAGAGTGCAGCAGCCATTTTTGAATTTGCTTTCCTTAAAAGCTGGGGAATGTTTGAGTCAGGGAGACAACTGTTCCATTGAGTTGTTCTGACATATCCAGGCATTAAATGCGCACAGTAACAGTTGCTTTTCTTGCCACATCAGACTTCAGAAGCTTCTGCGTGAACAGTACTTCAGAAGCACTTCTTCAGACTCAGACTTCAGAAGCAGGTCTTCAGACGTTGACTTTTGTTGACTTCCTTCAGACTCGGACTTCAGAAGTTGTCTTCAGACGCAAGCTTCAGACCCAGTTTTCTCTCAAACTTGTACCTTGGCTTCTAAGCTTTCCTTTCTTGCTCTAAGCTTGTTCTTCCATAACCATTATCAAATACTGATTATTAAACACGTGGTTCTGAAATAACTTGAACAAAGCATTAGCAAATAACCAATTTTCTATTTAACACTTTTGTTATCATCAAAACCACAAAGAGAGATATGTTTATACATAATGTTTCAACAATCTCCCCCTTAATTCAGAAGAGAATTGTTTAACATATTTTGTTCCAACAAAGGCAACATTTAAATTTCTATCTATTGTTTTGTTAAAATTTTAAAAAATAATTTAAGATTGCACAAATTTTCCACTGGCATTTAGTTTCTTTTGTAGTGTTGACTATTTCAGTTATGCAACACTCCTTGTGCCAGAGCAGCTCTTTCTTATTGACATCTCTTTCTTTTAATTTTGTTTTTCTTCTTTTGATTGTCAGCAGCTTTTATGTGTCATTTTGCACTCTTTGCATTTTTTTCTTTGCAAATTACTTCTTATTTACCAAATTTTATCACCATTCTATATATAGACTTTTAATGTTGCATACTGTTTATAAGGTTGAGCTTTGTATCAATTCTGTAACACTCCAGGTGCATGATTATCGAAGATGCTCTTCTAAAAAGCGAGCTGGCATTGTGTCCGTGGAAAGTTCTCCTACTGTGAATAAAGTATGCCTCAAGTTGTCATTGGAAATATATTGTGAAGGACATCCCATCATTTACTGATAAGTCTTGGACATATGGAGATATAATGGTGAGTATAGTCACCAATCATGAATGACCAATTCGTATAATTTATTATTTTATTGGGGATCAATCTCACTTAACTATGTCCTCATTGATAATAGGAAGTTGAATCAAAGATAATGAAAGCATTACAACCAAACCTTCATCTAGATCCTACTCCAAAGTTGGATCGACTGTGTGAAAGTCGACTTCCAACAAAGGTATACAAAAGTTAGATTCTCCCCTGATGTATTTATTGTGTGTGATGTATGCATCCTAATGATTTTGAGGTTGTGTTTCAGCTCAATTTGCAGAGGAGGCGATTGAGGAATATCCCAGAGTTTGCTGTCACTTCTAGTAATAATATCCATGGGAAAAAAGTATACATAGATAGAGTGCAAGAGAACTCAAAAAGCAGGTTGGGTGATTCAAGAATCACTACATCAAATGCTATTATGAAACAGACTCTTAAAAATCCAGCAGTGCAAAGTCGTAATCCAAGCATTGCCAAGAGATCTAAGAAGAACATCCCATCTCTTACTGACAAGTCTCAGACATATGGTGATATATTGGTAAGTGCAATTCACCAATCATGAATTACCAATTCGTATAATTTATTATTTTATTGGTTATCAATCTCACTTAACTATGTTCTCATTGATAACAGGAAATTGAATCAAAGATACCGAAAGCATTACAGCCAAACCTTCATCTAGGCCCTACTCCAAAGTTAGATCGACTGTGTGAAAGTCGACTTCCAACACAGGTATAAACAAGTTAGATTCTCCCCTACTGATTTATTGTGTGTGATGTATGCATCCTAATGATGTCGAGGTTGTGTTTCAGCTCAATTTGCAGAGAAAGCGATAGAGAATTATCCCAGAGTTGGCTGTCACTTCTAGTAATAAAATCCCTGGGAAAAAGGAATGCATAGATGGTGTGCAAGAGAACTCAGATAGCAGGTTCGGTGAGTCGAGAATCACTACATCAAATGCTATTGTGAAACAGACTCTTAGAAAATCCAGTAATGCAAAATCTTAATCCAAGCATTGCCATGGGATCTAAGAATATTGTACCATATTCTTCCATTCCAGGCTTTTCTATGATGTCCCATCAATCAATATATCCAATGGTCGTCGGAACTCCAAGAAGCTTGCAGGAGCACGGATCAATTTCTGGTATATACTCATCTGGGGCTTCTGCTGTACAAGATGCCATGCATTCAGCGGATAATCCGAATGTGAGTGTCTCTCTTCATGTAAAAAGAGAGAATCCAGATAGACAATCATCACCTTTATCGAATATTGCAAAAAGAATGAGGTCTGCTTCCACAAGGTGTTGATGCAATGCAGCAAATAGGATCACATGGTGACGCTCTTCAAGGATCGGATATGAATTGGCAGGATAGATTATTACAGCAACAAGCAATGGCCAGAGGTATTCAATATATTGGGGGTGGCATTCAGAAGTTTCCCCAGCAGGTTTTTGATGGGGGGTTAAATCAAGAGACAGGGCTATTCAATTTTCTTCTGGTCAGCAAGGCATGAGGTTAGTTGACAAGGTAGAACAATTTGAAATGGAAAGAAAAGATGGTGCAAGGATAAACCGCATTAAAAGTGAGTTGGAAATGTATGCAAGAAATTTAAGGATTCAGCAAAGAATGCCACAACATGCATTCATGAGACCTAATTTCCCACAGACAACCTGGACTAGCCTGGGCCGGCAAATCGAGAAAGAAGCAAAAAAGGAGGATCATCTTCAGCACAAGAAACAAGTACAGAGTCCTCAGTTATCTCATGGGACCTTACCTCACTGGCCATTATCTTTAAAATCTGGTGAATTTTCTAGTGGTTCAGCAGGACCAAGCTTTAGACCGTCTTCAATGAACACTGCACCTGGAGCATCACAAAAAGAGAAGGCAGCAATGGATTCACATACCGCTGTTGTCGGAACTCCATCTTTGACTTCTAGTGCTAATGATTCTACACAAAGGCAACAACAGGCACACCTAGCTGCAAAACGGGGATCTAAATCCTTTCCCAAGACCCCATGAATGAGTGGAGTTGCTTCTCCTGATAGTGTTATTACTGGTGTCCTATTCAATGCGAATAGTCCCTCAGTTGGAACCTCAGCTTTTTCTAAGCAAGGTCTTCAAAATATGTTCGAAAGGTTCTCAAAAATTGATATGGTGACAACGAGGTATACTGCTTACATATTAAAACAGCATCTCAATTTTGTTTTTCGTTATCCCATGTTTATGATTTTCCATTGATTTTTTTAAAAGAAAAAAAGTAAATTCAAGTATTCTATGGCGGTGATGGAAGGCTTTGACTAGCATTTTAATAAGACAATGTTGTATGGGACAGTTTGGGTTGGGAGGTAGAAAGCCAAAACAAGAATAAACTCAATGTAGTATGGATGAGAGTATTGCATTGGATGAGTGGAAATATTAGACGAGGTGAGACGATATAGAATTAGAGAATGATAGCATTAGAGAGAGTTAGGGAGCACCTTTTGTAGAAAAAAGTGATTGAATATCAACTTTGTTGGTTTAGTTATGTGTGGAGGAGACTCGTAGGTTCTGTAGTAGGAGAGTTGATTATGGAGTGCAGCCTAATCGCTAGAGGCAGAGGAAGACCAAGAAAAACTATAGGCTAAAACTATTAAGAAAGATTTATATTTCAATGGTTTAACTATACACATGACTGATCCATCTAGCCAGACTCACCTAATGGGATGATGCTTGGTTGTTGTTGTTGTAGCCTTTGCTCTCACTATTGATTCAAAAGTGTTGGGTTCTTATGTTTTCAAATTTCATGAAAAGAAATTTACTGTTCTTACATATAACCTATGGACTTTTATCAGACATAAACTTCACTCCAAGATGAATAAGCCGGATCCGCATATTGATAAGCAGAATACGTATGCACCACAGCATGTGGCATTTCATCTTGCACATGCAGCTAATAATGAGGGATCGATAGATGAGTCTAGTTCTTTGTCAAAGTCACTTATAGTCGGTAGTATGAACGAATGCAAAATGAGAGTGTTAAGCTTCATTTGGAATCAGCAGTGTAGTTCAAGGTTTGTTGCAATTTTCGCTCAATCTCTTGTTCTTGGCAATACAGTTCTTTCTCTTCCATAGTCTGACACTCATTTTCTTCTATCGGAAATGTTGTAATTTAGTTCCCAGGTTCCGAACTAGGATGGTAATGGCTGAAAGTCCATCTGGTGGCACAGTGGCTTTGCATTATGGAAACGTAGATGAAAGTGATTTCATAGGCGCAGAAGAGTATCTCCCTACATTATCGAATACTGTTAAGATTCATGGCATACATTTTTTTTTTGTGTTATATGTATATTGAGTATTTGCATCTGAAGTTAGTTGAAGCAAAAGTTTGAACTGTCATTTACCTTTTTCCATGTGGTCCTCTGTTAAGTCATCCAGACATTAATTTGCCATCTATATTTGTCATAGTTTTTCTTCTTGACATTGTGTCTTTGACCCCTTCAGGAATATTTTCCATTTTATCTCATTGCTACCATTCGTTTCATTTCTCCATCTGCATTTTGGCCATAATATTTACTTTCACTTCCTCAGCACCCATTTCTTGTTAAAAGGCATAATTTATTCCCACTTTTTTATTTTGGATACACAGTTTTTGTATGTATCATTTCCTAATGTCTCAGCAATGGTGGTGTATCGGTCATTGTCGACCATGAACTATCAAAGCCATTGTAGCACACATATTTGAATTTCTTGTCTTTAAATATATAATAGAAAGGATCGAGTTTCTGCAATTTTTTATTGCACTGATTTATGTAACCAATTTGTGGACAGCCTTTTGCGGATTTACTTGCTGACCAGTACAGTTCACAGGTATATTACTCTTTCCAAGAATGAAACATACGAAGGATAAATCTTTGTCAAATTGTTCTCTCAATAGTAAAATATCTGCCTCTTGTAGATTGAACGTGAAGGATATGTTAAGGAAGATGACAGAATCCAACTCAGACCAACCCTGGTGAACCTTCCATTGGGTAGTCAATCTAGTTTACCTCCTAATGAGATGCAGAAATACGGAGAACCAATTCCTGAAAGCCCTCATGCCTTGCAGATGTCCCAAGAATTTCTCTCTGGTGTCTTAGTTGAAAACCCTCAGGACTTGCATATGTCAGAAGAATTTCTCTCTGGTGTCTCAGTTGAAAACCCTCAGGCCTTGCAGATGTTCCAATCATTTCTCTCTGGTGTCTCAATGGCTCAAAGACCACATCGACTGGACTCACAACAACAAGCAGTTCAGCGGCAGCAGCAGCTTCATCAAAATCAACACTTGCTCCTTCAACAGCCAAATCCACAGTTCCAGAGATCTTTGCTCAATGCAAATCAGCTGTCGCATTTAAACGGGGTTGGACAGAATTCAAACATGCCATTAGGTAATCACTTGTTTCACCACCACGGCTCTACCATGGGAGTTCCATTGTTGAGCCAACAAACACATCAGCAAGCAAGCCCTTGGCAGATGAGTCAACGAACTCCGATGAGTCCACAACAAATGAGGAGCAATTCATGGCATGAGTACTGGTAACCCTGAAGCTTGTCCAGCAAGTCCTCAGTTGAGCTCTCAGGCACTAGGGTCTGTTGGTAGCATAACCAATTCCCCTGTGGACATGCAAGGTGTTAGTAAGAGCAATTCTGTCAACAATGCACAGTGAAACTGCCCAGCCTAGTAGAAAGTTCAAAGTAAATGGATGAAATGACTTGATTATATACACATAAATAAAGCATATAGTTTATGGTGATCTAGAACCAACTCAAGAAGGAATCACATATATTGTGTCAGTTGTATATTGCTTTTTTAATTTTCCCCTACCCTCGTTGATCATCACAGGAATTTTCGGGATATTTAGTTCAAAGCTTAGCACGGGTTATTTGTACTTTGTAGAGCGAACTAGTGCATCTTTAGATCATACTAGTAATGTACACAAGTAGTACAGTAACTTTGCTCACATGTTCAATTTTTAGTTATCTCTCGAATGATTAAAAGTTTAGTTAAGTTGTAAACTTTGTAGCACGGGTATCAATTGCAGTGAATGCTTGTGTTCAATTTAAAACATATATAATCATAACTTGTTAATGAACAAACTGAGGTTGAGTTAGCTTATGATGCTTTCAGAAATGTTCATAAATAGAATCTTTAGGCCTGGTTTTTTAACTAAAAAGGCTTTGAGTATAAGTTGACATACTATACACCAAAATCCCGAATTTCGATTGTATGCACCCGAATGACTAAGCGGGCAAGATCTGTGAGAAAACTAGTAAAGCATTGTAATGTATTTGTATCTTAAATAGCTCCATATTCAACTTTTTTTCTGATTGATTTTCATGCTATCCAGTGGATAGTATCCACTACATACTTCGAATCTAACTTGAAGTTCACCTTGATTAAAATAAGTCAATAGTCTAGTGAATATCATATAGAAGGGAAACTATTCAAAATCAACAGTTCCTCTTCATGAAGTAGAAGTCTATGAGAGTTACGATAAAATTTTACTTTGAATAATTACCCTATCATTGCAAAAACTGAAACTATTCAATGATTAAAATTTAAAAATAAAATAAGAAATATAATAAAATGCATCCAATGATTTGTACCAAATGATGAATTGAAAATATGAACTGCTCACGGGTTATGTAGGTCTGCCTTGACAATTCCAACTTTGATTACTCAAAATTCTTGGCACACTTGGGTGCCAGAACATATAGAAAAAAAATGCACCACACTGTTGGATCCAGATTCATCAGCACATGACATCTTCACATCAACCAGAATTGCATGTAATGCTTGCATATTTATTTTAAGTTTGTAACAACAACTTTCTCTTTCCCCCTTGCAATCCGCATGGATATTTGGCTCCATGTATTTTTTTCTTCGGTAAGTTTCCTTTACCGAAGGTATATCCTATTCAAGATACACCAGACATAACACGTGGATACCTCTCACAATCGGGATTAAATCTTGATTCATCGTATGGTGGGAGTCTAGGACATTCCACTAGTGCTTTTTCAAAAAAAAAAAAAAAAGTCATTCCGCTAGATCAAACCCCCATTGGTTTTCGGCAAGTCTTCAATGGAACCAAAATGAACGTGACAGTGCAATTTCAGATGACACAACAGACCTTAGTGTTCCAACATCTTCATGAATCATGATGCAGCTTCTAATGCAAGCCTTCTTCACTTCCTGTGCAGAGTTGTTAACCTCGTTAAAACAAGAAAAGTTGTATCGTAATTACTAATTTTGAGTTGCAAAAATAAATAAGACATTCCACGTGACAAAAATTTTAATTTGAAAAGCCACAGGGTGACATAACAGTTAAATATTTACAAACACAAGTCACACAAGAATAATTTTAATTAAATTAATTTTTTTAGTATGACTAATGTAAAATTATATTATTTAATAAAGCAAAAATGTGCAAATATGAAATGGTACAAATAAGTTTATATAAATATGTGTAACTTGATGGAAGTAATCCATTAATGTTAAAAGGGTTTTGTCTCTTCTATAAGGTCTCTCTATTAATAGTCATCAAGAACGGGTTTTAAGAAAGACGAACGAGTAAGAGATAGATGAAGATTTAAATGATTGTTGTTTTTGTTCTCTACTATCATGGAAGAAGGCGAGTCCTTTAAAATATCTTATTATTGTGAGAATCGTAGATTCTAAAGTCTTGCAGTGCATTTTACATTTTACATTTAATATAAACGTTATACTTAAAGACCCCAGTGCATTTTACATTTTTTTTACGAATAAAAGGACAACTACTTGAAGTCATAAATAACTATTCAAATTTGCTGAACATTAAAAAAAGAAATGCGTGGCGAGCAAGACACCATTAGTCCATTCCTCAATTTAGAGTGCTATTTTTCTAAAGGTCACATGGGTTGCGTGAGGGAATTTTGGACTAGAGTTCCACAAAGAAAGAACACGTAATTGTAGACTTGCAGTTGTTTTTGTTGTTGACTAAACCAACTGAAAATCATCATTATTTCTATTATTTAACTTTATAATGAGATATATATGCATTATACATAAAATAAAATAAAACATCATTAGAAGAGATAAAACGAAATTTAGTTGAAATTAGGATTATGAACACAAACCCCAAGCAAATTTAAGTTATACTTGCTTCATTCTTCAAAGAATGAATCAAGTTGGAGAAGGGTTTAAGTAAGGAACAAAACAAACAAAAAATACAAAGCACTATTTGTATTTTTAATGTTATGAAATAAACTAAATGACAAAATCAAAAATAGATAAGAGATAAGATGAAAGTTTTTGTATTAATCTCTTTACAAGCGTGTCATTACACTAAAATATGAGTTCTATTTATAGGACACATATGAACAAGTGAATGATCAAAGCAATTAAGGACCACTAACCATACATAGGACTCATATTTTAATGTAAAAAAATACACTTGTAAAGTAATGCAATATAGTCTCTTGTTCTCCCTTAATCCATTTCTCTCTACTCTTCTATACAAACTTTTGACAATACTTTTGATTAATTTCATAACATTCAACAAATTTTAAACAAAACACATCATTTCTTTTAATGATGTTTGAGGTCGACAGTAGTATATTCCCCGAAATCAAAATCAGCTAAACTTTTGATGTGCAAAAAACAATGTAAATTTTTTTTGACATTGTCTATCAATTTAATTATTAGATCATTTGACTTTAATTATATACACTTTAAAATTAATACAAAAAGTGATTTATGCATGATAAGTTGACAATGTAAATTTTTCACCACCAATCAACATTAGACGTGTTTTTTTATGAATAACATTAGAAATGGTATTATCCATGTAACCAACAAAAAGACATGTTATTATCTAGATAAACAAGTGTATACTATAAGTTAAGATTAGATAGATTGGAATATTGGATTATTCCGTGGAAGCAGGGCATGGAATTGGCTTATATATAGTTCTATAAATTAAGTAGGAAACATGGGAATAGTTGTAGTGGTTTAACCTATCTATCTATCTATCTATGATAAAAATGGAAGAAGAAGATCGATGGAAACAACCAGACTTAAATCTCAACAACAAGAAGAACATCCCAATCACTCAACTTCTTCAAGTTCTCGAAGCACTTAAACAAGCTTCTCAAAACATCCAAAACCACCATAATCACTTCTCAGATTCTAATTCATCTTCCATGAAAGCACTTTTCCAACTTCACACAATTCTTCCAACTAATTCAAACCTCTCTCAACACTTCACCCACCTCAAATCCCTAGTCAACTCGCTCCAAAGCTCAAGACCGAGTCTCAAATCGTTCATAACTCGTTCCCTTTTATCTCACTCCATCACCAAAACCGCCGCCGCTATCGAATCTGAACTTCAATTATGGATCGACCGTGAAACCATCACCACCCTCTCCGGAAACAACAATGAAAACGAAGACGAGTTGCTTCTTCTTTTAACTCGGTTCTCTGACAGAGTCTCGCAGGGATTCAACCGCGAGTTACAACAACTCGTTCTCGATTTCAAACTCTTTTCTTTGCTAGAATCGCTTCTCTTTGATCCAAAATCTTCTCACCGAATTCGCGAACACGCCGGTTTTGCAATTTCAGCGTTGATTCGTTTCAACAAAGATGTATTCGTCGGTGAAGTTTTGATGTTTCCAACAGTTCGAGCTTTGGTTGATATTGGTTCAATTCGTTCAATTGAAGTTCTATCTTCATTGATTAGATTAATTAGATCACCGATCGTTGATGAAATTGAATCAAACGGCGAAATACCAAAAATAATAGCGTTGTTGAATTCGAATAATATGAAATTGAGTTTATTAGCGATGGAGTGTGTTCTTGAAATTGGATATTTTGGGAGGAAGGAAGCTGTTGAAGGTATGTTGAAGGAAGGTGTTGTTGAGAAATTTGTTGAGTTGCAGAGATTGGAGAGTGAGTTTGCGAGCTGTGTGGCGAGATTTGCAGTGCAGTTGGAAGTTGGTGAAGGGTTGAGACAAAGGGAGAAAAGGAGTTTTAAGGGTGAAATATTAGTTAGGGTTAGAGAAGCTTGTGTTTCTGATGCTGAAGCTGCTACCATTGTTGCTGAAGTTTTGTGGGGTACTTCTCCATAGCCTTAAGTTTTGTGGTGTCAATTAGGAGATCAGTGTTGTAAATGTAATTAATACTTGTTATTAGTTCTTAATTATACTAATTTTCTGGGAATTGAATGTGAATTCTTTTCCTTTCTTAAAAAAAAAAAAAAGAATCATGTTATCAATTTTTCCAACACGATGTTGGTTGATACTAATCAATTTAGTTAAGCAAGCATCTTTTAACTATACACAAAAATCCAAACCTTATCTAAGACTTAAAGCTAACAAGGTGACAATACTTCAAAAAAGTGTAGTAGGGAATGGAAATTAATGCATTATTGATATGGGCTAGCTTCGTGTGAGTTTCTTCTTTTTCGTTTGTTTCACGTAGGTTGCAAATGAAATATAAATTTTGTGTAAAATGTGAATGAAATGAAATGAAATACTCATAGTAATTGGAAATAAGTCAAAAGTCAAGTCAGCTGAGATGAGGATAGATCCGGAGGAATCGGCATTTTAGAGGGAATCATGAATGAAATGTGCCATTTTTGTGGTCGAGAGTGGAGGATGGGGAGTTGTTAATAGAGATGTCAAATAGGCTGGCCCAACCCAGTCCGGAACGGCCCGAGAGGCCCGAGTGTATAAATGGGTCAATCCGGTCCAGCCTATTTATAATTGGGCCACATATTCTATAGTCCGGTATGGCCTGCGTGGGCCATGGGCCAGCCCGGCCCGACCCGTTTTAGTTTTCTTTTTTTAATTTATTCACTCTTTTTTATATATTAGTTACTCACAATTATCTTTTTGCTAAAACATGATTGAATGGATATAGAATTGTAAATAATTTTTACATTAACATTGAATATTAATTAAATTCTAGATTATTCCTTCAATTGAATCAAATTAATAATTTATAAACTTTAGAATTTTAAAACTTTGAGCTAAATTCATTCATTTTTATTAATAAATTTTAAATTAGTTGATAATTTTTTCAAAAAATATAGTGTTTTTAAACAAAAATCAAATGGAAATATAGATAATGGATCGGCCCGAAGTCCGATGGGCCAGCCCGGCCCGGCCATATATTTATATGGGCCAAATAGGCTAGGGCCAAAAAAGCCCGAGTGTATTTTGGGCTAACTTTTTGAGGTCCATCTCTAGTTGTTAACAAATAAACAACTAGAGAAGCTTGTGTTTCTGATGCTGAAGCTGCTACCATTGTTGCTGAAGTTTTGTGGGGTACTTCTCCATAGCCTTAAGTTTTGTGGTGTCAATTAGGAGATCAGTGTTGTAAATGTAATTAATACTCCCTCCGTCCCAAAATATAAGAAAAAATTGGTCAACAAAAGTTAATGTATTTGGTTCAAAATTTGTATCAAATACATCAACTTATGTTGACTCATTTTTGCTTATATTTTGGGACGGAGTAATACTTGTTATTAGTTCTTAATTATACTAAAAAGACTAATTTTCTGGGAATTGAATGTGAATTCTTTTTCTTTCTTAAAAAGAATCATGTTATCAATTTTTCCAACACGATGTTGGTTGATACTAATCAATTTAGTTAAGCAAGCATCTTTTAACTATACACAAAAATCCAAACCTTATCTAAGACTTAAAGCTAACAAGGTGACAATACTTCAAAAAAGTGTAGTAGGGAATGGAAATTAATGCATTATTGATATGGGCTAGCTTCGTGTGAGTTTCTTCTTTTTTTTTTGTTTCACGTAGGTTGCAAATGAAATATAAATTTTGTGTAAAATGTGAATGAAATGAAATGAAATACTCATAGTAATTGGAAATAAGTCAAAAGTCAAGTCAGCTGAGATGAGGATAGATCCGGAGGAATCGGGATTTTAGAGGGAATCATGAATGAAATGTGCCATTTGTGTGGTCGAGAGTGGAGGATGGGGAGTTGTTAATAGAGATGTCAAATAGGCTGGTCCGGACCGGCTCGAGAGGTCCGAGTATATAAATGGACCAATCCGGCCCAGCCCATTTATAATTGGGCCACATATTCTAGAGCCCGGTCTGGTCTGCGTGGGCCATGAGTCAGCCCCGCCCGACCCGTTTTAGTTTTTTTTTTTAATTTATTCACTCTTTTTTATATATTAGTTACTCACAATTATTTTTTTGCTAAAACATGATTGGATGGATATAGAATTGTAAATAATTTTTACATTAACATTGAATATTAATTATTCTAGATTATTCCTTCAATTGAATCAAATTAATAATTTATAAACTTTAGAATTTTAAAACTTTGAGCTAAATTCATTCATTTTTATTAATAAATTTTAAATTAGTTGATAATTTTTTCAAAAAATATAATGTTTTTAAACAAAAAACAAATGAAAATATAGATAATGGGCCGGCCCGAAGTCCGATGGGGCAGCCCGGTCCGACCCTAAAATGTGGGCTAATTGGCCGACCCATAGTCCGGCCCATTTTTGACATCTCTGGTTGTTAACAAATAAACAAAGTCAAATGCTTCTTACGTCTCTAACATAATTCTTTTTTTTTCCCTATTTTCCTCCTTTTTTATTTATTATTATTCATCATAATTTTTTTTCCTTTCTTCTCTTCTTAATACTCTTTTCTATTGGGTGTATGACAAGCTATCTTTATCAGAATTAAAAATGGAAGAATGAAAATAACTAGCTAACAACAGGAAACTTATGTTCAACATGTGGCATATAGCTAGAGGTTTAAAGCAGGTACTTTAATATATTTAAATAAACGAAGGTTAGCATGGACCAATACTATAATGACCTATAACCCAACTAAAAAAATGAGAACTTTGGTCATAGTCATACCCCACTGCTGGGCCATGCCAAAATTTCATAGTTGCGTGCCAAAGTTTGTATTATAGAAGGTGGAAAGGAAACTTACATAAATTAAAAAAAAAATGGAAACTTACATAGAAGTGACACACATCTATTTACTTCAAAATTTCAATATCATGATCGTAGAGCACGGTTCAAGAACCGCGTTCACTGTCTCTTCCGTTGCTTTATTATTCAACCGCTCTTATCCAATCCATTCTCAATTTAAATTAAGGATCTAGTAACAGAAATACAATGGAAATTATTTCTGTGAGCAATTTTGTTTTGACGAACTATTGACTTTTTTTAACCAAATTTACCAGACCAAAAGAGAAAACGTACTTTGGTCATTTGGTGGCTAACGTTTCATGTTGGTATTTTGAAAAAACACACAAAAAATGGCTCAAAGTTAGTTTAAATGAATTTTAAAACTAAGATCATGTGAATTCTATTTGAGGCCCAATACATAAATTTAGTTCGTCATATTGTAAAAATCTAACTATTTGATTCAACCCTCTTGGTTATTATGTATTTCTTTCTAAGTAAATCATCAAAATTTCAGGACCATACAAAAATGAGGTTATGATAGAGATGTTATTAACTAAACCACTAAAGAAGTCCTAGCTTTATCCTATCCTATCCTATACATAAGATTCTTGAAAAGTTTCATTTGTATAACTCCAAATATTCAATTGTTTTATTTATTTCTTTATCAAAATATATGTAACCTTTTTACATTATTTTTCCTACAAACCAAGTAAGCACTAAATATTATGATATAAAAGAAAAAAAAAATCAAAGCTAGCAATGAACCAAACAAACTCAAAATTAGTTTAAGATTCAATTTGAAGATTAACTCGTTGAATTAGACTCATAAAACAAATGAGCCAAACATAAGTTGAAGATTAAGTTTGTTAAATAAATGACTATTTTTTTTAGTGGTTAGTTCGTTAGGAAGATGAGAAATTTTGGTTAGCTTCAGAGATAGAACCTTGAACCTCCTTCTTAATACTTCCTCAACATCTCAACCGATAGCATTGAGTTGCATATTTGAAAACAAATTAGTTACACTCAAATTATATATTCCTAGACTCCTTTGATTTATGAATCTTATGACTTATATAGTTTATAGACACACGCATACAGGGCCGTCTCCGACAATTCGGAGGCTCCGTTGTAATCTTGACATTTTTAATTTAAAAAGTATTGAAAAAAAATTCAACACCACTTAAAGTGACAAACATCTACGTTCTGACTTTTACCCACAAACAAATAGACATTTACCTACAAACAATGTATAATTGATAGTAAAATAGTTGAATTCAGAACTTTTACCTACACGAAAATGACATTTAGTGACAGATTTTGTCCGTAAGTACAAGTTTTTTTTTTCAAATTTTGAGGCCCCTTTAAATATGAGGCCCTGTGCCAAGGGCCTTGATGCACTTGCACAGGGGTAGCCCAGCACGCATACATATAATTTATATTATTAAATTGATATCAGATAATTAATTTCATACTTGTTTAACTTTTGCATGAAAAAAACTGACTTGAGAAAAGAACAGAGATACTAGAAGATGATGTTGAACAAAATATTAAAATTAGGTCATATTTTGATTTGCACGTTATTCTAAAACGAAAAAAAAATAGCATTTGAAAACCAACATTTATTGCTAAAAGTTTCGTGTATATATCAAAACCTAATCGAAATATTTGTAGGCAAAAATGATCCTTAATCAGACAAGTTGTATGCAAAAGCATACAGCACATTATGTTTTTTTATGAAAGGATGCAGCACATTATGTTGAACAATGTTCAAAGAAAACGTCAATATTGTGTTATATTCGGTCCAAATTTATGCGGTTTAAAAGCTGAAAAAAAGATCTACTACTCTAACATTTGTTGAAAAACCAAATTCAACCAAAAAAAATTACAAGTTTGAGGTATGATATTACATTTGTTCAAAACAACAACTTTTAGTGACAACATTCTTAAAAAAAAAAAAAAACTTTTAGTGACAACATATGAGTTGAACAACTTTTAGTGACAACATTCTTCAAAAAAACATGTTAATAAAACATATGAGTTATTAATATCCTTTCGAAATAAAACTTCTGTCATTTAAAAACTAGAAACAATGTCTATAATTCTTCATAAGGTTAAATATATTTTTGGTCCTTATTACTATACCAAATTTTCGTTTTAGTCTCTCTAAAAAAAATTCGGTTTACAGTCCTTCAAAAATTTTCCATCACCAATTTTGGTCTATACTTTTAAAACAACTCATGTGTAGCCTTCATATTTTTAAAATGAAAATTTACATGAATGTTTATAACATTATAATAATCTTTCCCAAAAAAAAATGAATTTTTTAACAAAACAAGAATTAAATATGAATTTTTTAAGCACAAAAAACAAAAAGATTCATATGACCTTAGTTAATTTTCAAGAGTAATAAAATATTTTGTAATCTAAGAAACGGATCAATAAGCCCACTGTAAATTATATGCCCCTTTGTTAATTTTTTTTTTTACTGAGATTAATTGAAGGAACACTCATGATCATTTGAGTTTTTTATTTCTAGTTCATATCGAGCCAACCCGAACAATTTGTGAGCTTGAAATGAGTAAAATTCAAGCTAAAAAAGGTTTATGACAAATTCAAGTCAAATTTCAACCAATTCTCATCAAGTTAAGTCGAATGAAACAAGTTTGATTTTGTCCTGTTATAACCTAATGTAAAATCTGGATTCAAACCTAAATCACCACATTCCCCCTCCTCGTGTGTTTATTTGAATGTGTTAGCTACTAGGGCAATAACAAAATAAAAAAATGATTCAACTTGACTCATTTTCAACTTGATAAATTTAATAAAGCTACTTTTAGTAATACTACTTTAAACTAGGGGTGTACGTGGGTCGGTTAGGGTTGAGTTTGACCAAAATCAAAACCCGAACCATATAGGGTACTTCGGTTGTGTGAGGTAAAATAACCACTCGTTATACTATTAGGTGGGTTTTGGCAAACCCGCTAATTTTTGGGTTGGGTTGGGTTGGATTGGGTAATGAGTTACCCAACTTATTTTTCTATTTTTTTAATATTAAATGACTAAATGACAAGCACTCATAATTTTTCTTAAAAATTACTCTACTTTTTAATTTTCTTAAAAAAAATGGTTAACTTATTTTTACTATAATTTTATGCGTCATAGAATAATAAATTATAATATCAAATAATAAACTCCATCATAAAATACTTACAGCAAACTAAAGTTGCATGACATAAAATTGCATTATTATTAAAATAACCAAAAAGTGCAACATCTTGATTTGTAACTCTAGCATGTTTTGTTTTTCATTATATAGGGTACAATGTGTATGTTTTGGAAATATAACTTGGTTTAAGACCATAACCAATAATAAACTTCATCATAAAATACTTGCAACAAACTAAAGTTGCATGACATAAAATTGCATTATTATTAAAATAGCAAAAAAGTGCAACATCTTGATTTGTAACTCTATTTCGTTTTTCATTAGATAGGTACAATGTGTATGTTTTGGAAATATAACTTGGTTTATGACCATAACCTTTAGTATTTTTCTTCTACCCTATGAAAATAAAGATAAAAAATATTGGCATTATTGGATAAGTATGTTTTTTTGGGTCTGAGTCTGATTTTACCCGAAACCCATTTATTTTTATAAGTTTTCCATTTTTAAAAACCATACCCACCTAATTACCGACCCAACCCATTTTTTTGAGTTTATAGGTAGATTTAACCGATTTTTCTGAGTTGACCCAACCTATGCACACCCCTACTTTAAACTTTATTGTTGTGATTTAGTTAACCTTTAATAAGAAATTACTCCCTCCTGTCCTATATATAAGAAAATTTTCAAAAAAAATTTGGTCCTATTTATAAGAAAAGTCACAATTTTTAAGATGTAATTATTGTTTAAAAGACTTTTCTACCCCTAATTTAATGTTTGTCTTTTTAATATTTGTGAAGGTATTTAATACTTCACAATTTTTTATGAGGGTATAGTTGTAAAAATATTAAAAAAGTTATATTAATTAATAATTGTATTGGTTTTGCTGTTTTTTTGTTTTTCTTCTTATAATAAGGACCGGAGGGAGTAATTTGAACATAGTAAAAGCCAAACCGCATATTAAAACGCCATAATCAGCGACCATTTGTACTTTCATTTAACACTTCCAACTTTGCAATAATTCCTGTTGAACCGATAAATTCATATACTACTAACTTATTATATTTGAACAAATCACAGAAGAAAAAAACCAAAGTTTCTGTGCTTTAATGTACAGTTATGATTTTAGTTACTACAAATGAACATATATGATTGGAGAAGCACCCAAATACTGATTATTGAACAACAGTGCACAAAAGGTTACATGTTCAAGATGCCAGCCCTTAACTACTAAAGAGACTTCCAAAAAAACTGAAATCTGAAGTATAGCGAAAAATGAAATAATTTAACTCTTCAAAAAATCTGATTCTAATTTCGTTTTCCCTCTGAAACGGAAAATGGTCCATATCTATCTATGCTTCCCTGCAGAATGCTTCACCACTTTTCACCTTTTCCCTGATCAAAATAGACGAGTCTCACTAAACAAACAGAGCCTAATATTTTTCCATGACTTTCTTTACCATGTTCTAGATTTCCTTTCTATGCAACAGAACCTTCAAAATTGAGAAAACTGCAACCAAGGCAAATTGTAAATGCTCAGAACTACTCGTCTTTATACATATTTGCCCCATTTTGCGACTATTTAGATTAGCACTAACAGTTGCTCTCAGGCTTCGACTCAACCTGAACTCAGATTGTAAATTACCACTCAACACTGTCTCTTTATTGAAGGAGAGGACTGTCATTGTCAGGCTTAAGTTGTCATTTCTGATGGGATAATCTTCCCCTCGTAAACAAGCTTCAAAACTTCCACCATATGACACTTGTCCCTGACCTTCCATACGGCCAGCATTAATCACAAATTTTAATCTCTTTCCGATTAGCAAAGTATCCTCAAGTTTTGCACCCACGTAGTATTTCTTTCCGAAAGATGTCAAAGAAACACCACAGTCAGCAATGTTGCGCTTTATGTTTTTCAATTTTGTGTTGCTATGAACGGTACAAACCATATCTTTACCATCAGCAGATTGAACGTCAACACCGATAGAGTAAGTAGGACCCATCGGATTGACATAAGCTGCAGCACACTCAGATTGAATATTGAAATCCCGCTTATTCTTATGCATTTGTCCTACAACAGAGGCATATACATTCTTCTTTATTTCGGTAGTTGTCTCCAAGTTTATACCATCAAAACCCACATCGTGATCCCATCCTTGGGGATCAAGAACAGGTCTCACAAGTAATTGGTCATTGTCAACAAGGCAGCGGTATCTATGTATAGCGCAATCTGAATCAAAACTTAGAGGAACAGCCATATCTGGTAACTGAACAGGTTCTGGAGGACCCTGTTGATCATCAAAATTATCACTATTAGAAAACTTTTGCTCTTCTAAAAGTAACTTCTCCTTGCGCCTACGGTACTCTTCTTTCATTTGTTTCTTTAAGTACAGGGTCTCTCTGTATTCCAATTCATCCAGATAATCTTCTTTTTGCAGCTTGGACAACTTTTCAAACTTGGATTTTGTCAAGATTCGTATGGATGGAAGTTGATCATACTCATCTCCTTCTTCTTTGTCTGAAAGTAATATTTCCTCAATTTCATCATCAATTCCACTTTGATTGGATACAGAGCGATGGCGTAACAGGGACGAAAGGAGATGGGGCAGAGAAGGAACTCGGGCACTGTTTGTCGGTCCTAATTCCACACCGTTCTGAAACTTAAGAAGGGAATTTACATCACCCAGAACTTTGGTACAAATGCAAAATAACAAGAGTTGAGATCTCCAAACCTGTCCATTAGGAAGAATTTTCTCCCCCAAAATATTTCTAGGGCACTGAGAATGGTTCTCAACAAAAAGTGCAGGGTTTTCTAGCCTTGAATCTAACATTGCCTGATGTATATACTGCTGTATTAGGTTAGTACATTGAGAAGTATACGAATCATAATTAACAGTATATCCATTAGGTCCTTCTGGAATAGATGAGGATGAATGAGTCATGACTAAGATAGTGTTGAACCAGATTGCCGCACCAAATACCTCAGTTATGAGTTTCAAAAGTGGGAAGTCACTATAACCAGAATTGATAAGATCAAGCCGTTCAAAGTACAAAACGATGTCTGGAGGTGACTTTCTAATGAATCTCTTCACAGAAAGCATGATCCTCTTATTTCTCTTCACATTATTGGTAGAGGAAGGCAGGAAACCAGGGGTATCAATAAACGTTATGTTAAGCCCGTTGACAGTTCCCACAATTTCTTGGATGCAATCGGTAGCAGGTTGAAAAGCATTAGTCGTGGCTTTTTCTTGATCAAATATAGAGTTTATAGTGGCACTTTTTCCAACTCCTGTTTTACCAAGGACAAGTATTCTGCAGGAGAAGTCCAATTGGGGCATACCAGCTGCCTCATGTTGGTTTGCTATTTCTCGGGCTCCACTGCTACTAAGGTTAACTCTTTGCAGATCCGATTCCTCAGCACGAATCAAAGTTGCTAGGTGCATCCGATAAAGAACCTTTGTGACCAAGAGGTTTTCTTTTGACTGGCCGAGGTGCTGGAGAAGGCGGAAAAATTTAACTTGGAGATCCTCAACCTTTGCCAAAGTATCCTTCCGTCTTCCATTTCCACTATGTTGAGATTGAAAAATTTCTGCATCTGATTGCTGCAAAGTAGAACTGCTCTGATTACTCTGGTTCGCAGAAGAGTTTGATGTGCCAGACGGAATCGGCAATGCTACAGAATCTGTGTGAGCTGAAAAAGCACATGTATGAGTTCTGTCTAAATTGTGCAGGTGAGAGAGAGACATTTTAATCACACAAATAATATTGATGCAAACATTGATTCAGAATTGATTCTTAGGCATGGAAACTATTAACACTTTAGCCGGAAAATAAAACTTTGATCAACATCAGAAAACCTCTTTACTTTCGTGGCATTTGTTCAAAGGTATGGATCATATTCCTAGGAATGCTTCGCTGTTATCAATAGCGGCTGGTGGTGGCTGCTATAGCGGTGCGGCGCAGAAAAAACGCAGCCACCACTCCCAGCCGCGTAGGAGCGGTGCAAAAATGAAAAGCGATAGGTCAGCTGATATTTGCCATTAATTTTAAACCGTTTGAAGGGTTGATTGATTTTGTAATATTAAGAAACCCTAAACCTTTCTCAACAACACAGCCTCATCTCCCTTCTCTTCATCCATTCATTCAACGCAGCCTCAACCCTAACTCCTTCCTGATTGAGCGATTCACATCAACAAGACAGCTTCATATCTTCCTTCTCTTCATCGAAACACAGCTGGGTTGATCACAACAACTCAACTTCATCTCTTCCCTTCTCTGCATCACAACACAGCCACATGTTCATTTCTTCTCTCTGTTTCTCACTTCCTCTATTCTTCCTTCTCCTTTAAATTTTATTTAGCCAAATATACAAAAAAAATAGAATGAAAAAAAAAGTGGTAGAATAAGGTGGAAGTTAAAAGTAATAGTTGGCTTACTTTTGAAATAACTTCTATTCCCATAGGAAGTTAGGGAAATAATAGGTTATTTACAAATACATTACTATGAATTGATAATAATAAGCAATAATGTTTCAGAATTTGAACCAAACAAGGGAGTGTTACATCCTCAAGGTCAGTATTCCGGGAATTATTGCATGCCTTCAAACAAACATGCTCTTTATGGGGAGTTTTGTTTTTACTATAACCAACATTTTATAAACAGCAAGACTCCACTTATAATTGGGAGGGGGTGAAAGATTGTAACATGGATTGTTGGATCCTACCTAAAATGCTAAAATATACTAGCACATAGTTATTCATATAAAATAACATTTATATTACAACATTAAACTAACTAAAATTAATAATTTAAAAATATGATTTTTATATCCCTTCCAAGAACTAGGCCTAAGCATTGCAATACCTAACAACTAATCTCAAATGAGGAAGAAACATATTAAGCATCGAGTAATTGAAAGAAGTTGATTTTTACTAAACAACTATATATCAGCAGGGCATAACATGCATACAACAACAGAGCAAAACAAGATCCCTATAGTAGTGTATCATATTCACTTCTGAGAAGACATTAGAATGCATTTTAAATGATTGTGCAGAAATGATAAAACCAAGGTTGTACCTTGCTCATTAAGATCTTCACTTGGACGCTCTTGATCATAGAAAGTATTACTGCCCGATAATGGTGTTGGCGAGATCAATGAATTGGACAATATCTGGGATAAAATCCAATCTCTAAAACCTTTCATCCTACCTACTGCAACACATGAAGAGAAAAACCCATAACTCAACATATAAGTATATAACTAAAACAATTTAACATAACAGGTGACCCCAAGAGAAATTTTAGGTTTTTCTTAAAGTGAACACAACATCTCCACACATATACTACAAGAATTACCATTTATGAAAGGACACGATATACAAGCATAAAAACAAAAACATAACAATTTCAATCAATTAATTAATTTTTGAAGCACTTGAGTTAATTGATAAGTATCAGGAATAAAACTAAGAAGTTATAAAAATTGAAAAGTGGAAAAGCAAGTAGTTCACCTAACATAGGCGGTGACATTGATGACTGGGCATGAAGAAGAAGAAGAAGGAAACATAGAGACAAAAGAACAGGTAATTTTGGAGAGTCAAATCCAAATCCCAAGAAGCATTTTCATGGGGAACCCTAATTTTGAAGAAAGGAACAAAATAATGGCCCAAAACACAATGAATAAGGGAAAGAGCGAGAGAGAGAGAGAGAGAGAGAGAGGATTCGATGAGGAAGAGAACGAAAGTGCGTAGGATAGAGAGGAGGAGGGATAAGATAAGACGGAAAGAGACCAACAAAGAAGAGAACACGATACAATACAAAATTTTATTTCTTTTATTTTTATTTTTATTTTTATTTTAGGTTGCACATTAAAACAAGACAAAAACTGGCGCTACTTAGTTGGTGTTATGGTGTATGTCCCACCCACGGTTCAAAATTAATAAAATAATAAAAATATGTCAGAAGTGGGATTTGAACCCACGCCCTCTTTCGAAGACCAGAACTTGAGTCTGGCGCCTTAGACCACTCGGCCATCCTGACTCAATTGATGTTCAATAAGCGAATTAATATATGATATATTATTATTAACACGGAGATAAAAAAAAATATAAAAAAAAGAACGACTCTGCTGGGGATCGAACCCAGAATCTCTGGTTCCGTAGACCAGCGCCTTATCCATTGGGCCACAGAGTCCTTTGATGTTCTTTAATTCGTATTGATTGTATCTATTACTAAGTTATTCAAAAGTAGTCAAGGCAATATTCATTATGATAAAAGATTAAATTAAATTCCAAAACTGATTTGAAAGAACAATCATAGGTCACATGATGAAATTCACAAAGGAGTCGAGGATAACAATTTAGAAAACTCCCTACTCTTGTGTTATACTTAAATTATACTTGTCAGCGTCTTTTAGAATTTGTCACTAACAAAAATATTAGTTATTGTAAATGTTCAAGTAGAAAAAAAAATATTTCAACGTTTGAACTTATACTTGTTGGATAAGTTGATGCTTCAACAATATGATGATGAGATATATAAAATGTGCAATTTAAACTCGTTACTGTTAGATCATAAGGCTACAACCTTATTGTTGCGTCAAATGCTCGCCCTCAAATTCGACACTAAAAATAAGAAAGCTTAGTGCACGCGGTTACCACTTGGTAGAATCTGCTATGGATAGATGTATGTGGTTTTATTGGGTAAGCAAAGATGCTATTTCATATGTTGAACTTTTGGCTTCCATAACACAAGGAAGCAACCTTATAGTTACGTCAGTGGCTTGTCCTCAAATCCAACACTAGAAATAGGAAAGCTATGTACACGAGGCTTACACTAGATAAAATCTAAGGATATTAAATGTACACAACCTTACCCTACAAGCAGAGAGGATATTTCCGTATTTTGAACATGGGGCTTTCTGATCACTAGGGAGCAACCTTATTAGTGCTTCAAATGGTCGTCCTCAAATCCGTCACTGAAAATATGGAAGCTCAGTGCACGTGGCTTCCACCAGGTAAAGTATGAGAATGGTAGATGTATGAAGTCTTGCCCTACAAGTAGAGAGAAAATTCCCAAATTTCGAACTCTTGACTTCTAGATCACAAGGGAGAAACATTATTGTTGTGCCAAAGACTCATCATCAAATCTGAAAACCACAAACATTAATTAAAAAAATAGCATAGCCTCTTGTTGCCACCAAAAATCACTTGAAAAAAGGACTAAACAAGTGAACACATTAAAATTGTTCACAAAAGAAGCAGTATGATTGTGTTTACAATTTCGATACTTTAGAGACTATAGTGACAACACCTCACATTTAGATTTACAGACCAAAATAATTGTTTGTGCTCACTTAAACAAATACTTGCACGAGTGTCATTACTTTTGAATTTATTTTAGTCGCTTTATCATACTTTTACTGTTTTGGCATAATTGAGAATACTCTAATTTAATTGGCATGCTTAATGTTCACTATGATTCAAATGATGCTTCATTCAAATGACTATGTACTGAGCACCGTTATACAGGGCAGAACCTCAAAAAGTTTATAATGAGGGAGACACAACATTATTATAACCCCAACACTCTCAAATCATTATGTTAACTGTTAAAGCTACATGTAACATATTACAGCTCATATTTGCTTGCTTGTCTCAAATCTCAGCTATAAAAAAGGAGTAACATTGTTCCTTCCACTATCATTTTCATCTCAACTATTTACAGACAAGTTCTTCATCGAGTGAGAGCTGACACACAAAAATGGAGACCTGTAGGGTTGCCATAGTTTTCACAATCTTCATTATGACAATACTGGTTTTTGCTAAATGTGGTTTTGCGGAGAGTGTAGCTGAAGATGTTGCTGCAATTCCACCAGCACCAATGGAAAGCACAGGAGGAGCGCACCTTGGTGTCTCAGCTACTCTTGCAGTTACTGCCTTTGTGGCTACTTGGTTCATCTAAACTTTGTTAATGTTAGTCATCTTGTGCAGTTGCTGTGGGAATGCACAAGGAAATGTTTTAATTCTTTAATTTCCTTGGATTTTTAAACTTGTTGAACAGGGTTGGGATTCATCCAAATATTGCAATTTGATGTATTAATCATTGTTGCTCTAAACATAGTCAACCATTTATGCAATGTTTCATTCACTTATAATTCAATAAAGGATCCAACTACTCTAAAGTGAGTTGTGTAGAGTCTAAAGTATTATTAACTGTTGATTAAATTAGTAGTTGATGCTTGAAGCACATCGTATTAAATCATAGTATTAAATCATAGTTTTGTTGAAATAACAACTCTTGATTTATAGTATTCATGTGTTTTTATCTCATGCTGAGTCTATTTGATGCAATATAACTACCTTCCTATTTCTTTTTTAGGATACAATAAAACTACATTCCTATGAGTTTTTCTTTTGTAGGTAATCCAACAAAAAAATGACAATTGTTTACATATTTAGTCTAAAAAAATATTCATAAATATACCTACTTATCATTAACGTCGGCTTTATCATTGTTTTTTTTCCTCTTATTTTTTCAAGTCATATAGCATTGCAATGTGTTTTGATGCATAGCCCTCCTCTTCAAATTAGCCGTGCTTAGCACGGATTTGTTGCTAGTTCTTTACTAATCTTCAATGGGGGAGATAGAATAGAAAGGATAACATGAAAGGTATGCTTGCATATTTACTCACATTACTTTGGTATACAATTCAATGAACCGACACATTAAAAAAAGAGTAAAATACAAATCTTCAACCAGAAATCCCAGAAAAACAAGGAAACCTATTCACGAATCTGCAACCAAGTCCTAATCTCAGATATCATCGCTGAACTATGGAACCAAAGAGATCATGGTATGCACGTTTAGGAGCATCAGGTCGAGCGACTATCTCCACAACTTTGTAAGATGCCTCAGGATAAGCCAACGATTCCACAGCTACCTCTGCAACTTGATCTCTGGATATGGAACCTTCATAAAGGGTGTCCTGATACATAGAAAATTAAATTATTCTACATTTATTCTGCAAACATATAATCAATTGAGATTCTGTTGTGAAATAGAAACTCAGAAACTTAAGCAATACCTCTGGCTCCATAACAACATTTCCAGTAGGAGGATCATTTTTCAACCCTCCAGGTCTTATGATTGTGTAATTTATACCAGATTTCCTGATATGATTTTCTGCCTGTAATTTTGCCACTAAGGTGAGTCCAAAAACATTGAGAAAAATGTAAGCTGGATTGAGTAGCTGTCCCATAGCTGCTCCATTGACTAAAATGGAACTTATAAGAATGAATCTGTTAACGTTGACTTTCCTGCATGCTTCAACAAGGTTTACAGTGCCAAAATTGTCAACCTGCATAATATATTAATTCATGAGAGTGCACATGATGGCAGTGTATGAAGTAGGCAAATCTAAGTATGGTAAAATGTTTCGTCGTCAACAACCTCGACTCTATCTAATATCCAAAATGATGTTGGTTAGTGGTTACTAAAACAAGAGCCATGGCATAAACAAAAAAGCTTTAGAAAATGAAGAAACAAAGATCCTGAATATATTAGTGTTACAATTTAACACACAGAAACCAGAGGGAAAATGTGGAATCAATAGTTTCAACAATGAACCATGTATATAATGTAGCCTACTTCAAAAGTAACAAACAAACAAACAACTTCTCCAGAACTCGTACTACCGAGTATTCAGAATCAATCAAAATATGTTGCACCCAATTATCACCCTAATATTATTTTTTTTCCTATACCAAATCATGGCCATCCATTAATCAACGCTGACTGATATAAAAAGTGAGGTATACTAACATGAATACACACACACACACACACACACACACACACATACATTACACCATTCTAATATTCTACTACCATGACATGGATAAAAATTCAACAAACCTTCCACGGAGCAAGCAAATCCCACCCTGGCCGAAAGCCTGTGGCACATACTACTGCTTCCTGTATCATCCCCAATTGCTTCAGCTAGCTTATCAGAACCCTCTGTGACATCAACTTTAACCTGCACATGAACTCACACATATACACCAAATTAGACATCATGTCATTCACATTCACACGGACCTGTTTATATTAGTTTATTTGAGCTCAACTACTGGTACAAGTACTTGCCTAGTTGCAAACTATTTGGGATAACTTATGAAATAAGTTATGACATGCCTATAAGCCGTTTTCACCTTGTTTCCATAAGATCTACATGATAGTTTATTAAAATGACTTACAGAAAGTTTATAAATAAGCACTTACACAATAAACGCTTATGCTATAGGCGCTTAATTAAGTAAACCCAAACAGGAAAATTGCTTATCAAATCACTTAAACACACCCAATCACATTCAAACTAAACTTCCTTATAAATAAAAATCTAACCCAAATGATATTTAAAAATGGGATTAACCTTAAATTGGACTATTTTGCAAGAAAATGGGAAAGAAAAGTAAAACTTACAAATTGAAGAGATGGGTTGGCAGAAAGTGCTGTTTTTGCTTTGTCCAAGTCTCTAACCCCAGCTTTAACAGCAAAACCCTTTGCAAGTAACTGTTCAACGATTCTTTTCCCAGTGCTACCAGTAGCTCCAGCAACAAAAACTTTCTTCTTCAAACTCAAATCATCATCCACTGCTTGTTGAGTGATTTCACTACCTTCCATCTAACAAAAACAGAGAAAAAATGCTAGTATTAACGCGCTTTGTATAGAAGAATGAAGATGAAATGTAGTGCTACCTTTGCGAAGTTGAGGATGGAAAGAGATTTGGTTCTGAAGGAAGAGGAAGCGGTTAATTGGTGTGTGTGGGATGGGAAAGTGTGGAATGTAGGGTTTCTTGCAATAAGAGGAAAAGCCATTTAAGCTCTTCCACTGTGAAAACGGAGTTTTCTTGTAATTTCCAGGTTACCAAACAAGACGCTACAACTCTGCCACGTATTCACATGCCAACGTGGTAAGTGTCAAACCTTCGCATTACCGGAGTAGTTTAATTTAAAAAAAAAAGTTTTATCCTTAAATATATAAGATTATATACCCCTTATTAATACTATAAATTTATCTTGTTATATGAAAAGTTAATATTAAATATATATTTAATTAAAGGTAATCTAGTAATAGTCACACACATTTAAGACAATTTATTACTTTAACAATTTTTCTTAATATATGTAATTTTTGTAAACTACTCCTTTAAATTGGGAACGGACAAGACACATTTCTAAAGTCTTCAACGTCGTTCCTACTTTAGAGAGTAAAAGTGATATCATGTCGGCCAGTACTATAACTAACAATCTCTTTCTCAGGTAAAAGCTTTGGATATTTTAAATCATTTTGGTTTATCTTGTTTATTTAGTTACTTTCAACTTAATAAATATTGAAGTGTCACATTGGATAGCTTTCAACACTGTTCAACACTCTTAAAAATTAAAATGGTAAAATATTTGTATAGGGTACACATATGGTTGTCGCACTCATTTATAATTATTTTAGACTGTCAACCTATTATCGTTAAATTTTGTTTGGTTGATTTACAATTATTTCTCTTATGTTTGATCAAAATAGTGAAGCCGAAGGACAAAAGAAGCAAATCTATGAAGCATCGATACGACAAAATGACATAACGTGGAATGTACTCATGACACCATTCCTTATGGGTAAAACATTAACAATTTTTTTTACACATCCATGCTTCTACCGTTTTGCACATGTGGGACTATCATGTAATGATTATCCCGAAATGACCTCAACGGTTACCTCATCGTTATCCGCTCTCACTCTCTCTTACTTTGACATCAAAGTATGTTTGCAAGTATGCTCACTCGTTTGGAGAAGGAGTGTACAACCAAAGAGGTGGAATCTATGCATCGGGCATGAAGATCACGACACTAACTCCGGTGATCAACTTCGTGCGTTCGTAAATGAACAATTAATGTGATCTAAATAATTTAAATTTTATGCAACATACATTTGTGAAAAATATCCAACATAAATCAGGTTATATACATTGGCAAAATGAAATTTAATTAGGGATCGATAATTTTTATTGATAGGGATTAATAATTTTTTCACACATAGAGATTAATACTAGCAATAATTATGAACTAATTGTGTAAATTATTTTTTTGTCGAAAAAATTGTGTAAATTATTTTGTCATGTTAGTTCTCGAAACATCTTTAAAATGTTTAAATGATGAGAAATGGTTGAATGTGTATATATATATGTAATTTTGTTTAACTTAATTGTATTTTTTGTTTCACTATTTTATCATACTCACAAACTATTTTCTCCTTTTTTCAAAATGATTTTTTTGGTCTCTGACGGTATCACATTTGTTACGATTTTAATCGAAATCCAGATTTGTTTTTCAAAAAGTGGTGACGTGGGAAAATTTTAAATGGCATGATATTAAATATTATGACATGGACAAAAATAATTTATGAACTATATTTCTCAAATCTTTTGAGTGTGGAAACCTTAAACTCTTTTCAAATGCAACGAAGAAGACATATGATAATTGACAATGGGAGTGCTTTAATTTTTTTAAAACATAAGTTGATAAAGTTGATACTTCGACCAAAATACTTGCAATACTTTACCTTTGAAAGCAAACTTGCAACAAATGTTGCACTTGAGGACCCAAAAATTTGTTTTTGTAATGAGTGATTATTTTTGAGGACCCATTATCAAATTCAATTTTTTGTATTTTAATCTATAATTAATTTGTGAACTGATGAAAACGGTGTTAATTGATAATGTTCGAATGAAATGTAAGGTGTAATGGAAAGTAAAGATGGTGGAGATCCATTCAAAGGGGTTGATTGGAAAGCCGTTGGCAGCAAAACCCTTAATGTAAAACCAACTATTGCAAAACGACTCCCCAAGAAAGTTAGGAACATACCAGACCACTATTTCCTTCCCAGATATCAACTATCACACACTTTGTTGTTCTGTGGTGTCTGCATTGCCGCTGGAGTTGGTGCCGGTATGCTAGTAGAAACCTGGATCGACAGCGAAAGTTAAAGGTACCAATATTTATGCTTTTTGCTCCATCAATACAACTTTTAAAACTGTGGTGTTAAATTTAGAAAAATGACTAAATTGATTGATATTGTTCTGTTTAAGGGACCAAATTGTTGTTTCGCAAATTTCAGGGGCTAATTTATCGACCTTTAAATGCTTATTTAGTTTAAGGGACCAAATATGCATGTTTTGGCTCTAATGCCAATGACCAAGACTTTTAGAATGTCTTTAAATTGATAGAAAAGGTTAGAATGAAATAAATTAGTATTAGTATTAGTATTGTATCCTATGTGTATAGCAAATAAAATAGAACATGATAGAATACATTCTGTCTTTTTTAAGATGAAAAGCTTCCTTCTTGGAAACCATTTCAAATTTTCTGCTATTGCTAGTGTACTATCGAAATTGGTGCTATACTATTACTCATTGCTTTCATGGAAACTACCTCTTGAACTTTTCCATCATGATCCATCAACATTTATCTGTAAGAAATAAAATAGGCCAGCAAAAATGGAGTGGCACCCAGAAGCCTTAGTAATGTTTATGGGTTGTGTTGCAATAATTTGATAGACTTCTTTGCATATTAGTTTCTTATGCACATGATGCTTCACTGATAGATATCATTGCATAATATTCCAGTTATTAAATAATTAATAATTTTCTAATTCTTAAACAATTAATAATAGAGTTCTTTGCATCATTTGCATAGTAATGTTCTACTAGTTCTTAATAATTAATAATTTGATAGAGTTTTTTCCATATTTGGTAGAGTCGTCTGCATAAGAAATGTTCAAAAAGAAGAGTACACATAGAACACAAATCTCCTTTGTTAGATCTGCTGATAAAATTAACCCAAGAAAAGAGTTTGAGCTCGTTGATTGAACTGAAGGATATTTCAACAGAGGACCAAAATCATAGATATGAAAATATAGCATATGGTTAAACAATATTGATTTATATTATAACCGTGTACCTTGAATAATTGAAGAATCCATAGAGACTTGAAAGAGACTTGAGAGAATTAGGTTTTGAAAGATGCTTCTCTTTATGTTTTCAGTACATCTAACATAATGGGATAGTTAGATTATATACTCATCAGTGGAGGCATGGGACCTCTCAAATGGGCTGACTAATAAGAACGGCCCAACCCATCACGGTCCGTTCACAATAAACCCAATATAACTAACAAGTACAATAACATTGAATATTTAATACTACATATTTCATTTATATTTTAATAATTAATAAAAGTGAATCCAAAATATTCAATAATCTCCCACTTGGATTACTTTAATTAATTATTAAAAAAGGGTGATACAAGAATGGTAGTAGAAATATATATGTCAAATATTTATAATAGTTCTTGTCATCAAAATAGTATAAGAAACACAAGATTCTACAATGCAGAAATTAAATCTGATAGGGCAAACAAAATCATAAATGTTAAACCTTACATTTCAAATAGAATAAAGAATATGGATTAACATTATAAATTGAGAATTTGTAATCCAATAATGGTCCATGCATGTAAAATGCTATAAGAGACTCCCACTAACCTAAAATATCAAAAGACTTAATCAAATCACTATGAGTTAAATACTCATGTATATAAGTATGTGGTTAATGGTTCTGTCAATGAGTTTTCAATTTTATAAAAGAAAACATATATCCACAAAGGTATAAAAAAAAGTAATTACTTATAGGGATAGCCTATAAAGAGTGTAACTACATTTAGTCAAAATCGATAAATGTTCTACGACATTCAATTAATTCAAGTTTTAGCAAAAATGTGTCTATGAAAATCCATAAAGAAATAGGAAATTCAAGAATCTTCAAAATGGATTAACATAGACACTTAGTTTAAAGAAAAATAAGATGTGGATTAATGTGGCCAAAAATGTCAATAATGAACGAACATTTATGATTATCTCGGTTTATAAGTACTTAAAAACACAATATCATGCTCGATAGGAGTATTGATATTATACATTGTACTTATTATTTATGACCTCATAAAATGTGGAATGTTGGTAAAAGAGAAACACAATATGTATTTGCATGCTAAGAGGTTATTGTGCATATTCCAACAAAATTGACTTAAGCATCGAATTATGATGCTTATTGAGATTAAAAGAATTTTAATATATATCTCAATATAATAGAATGAGACTAAATTTAAAGTCTCTTAAGCTATGCCATATCTTATAGTGTGCACAAGAGTATATGGTAATGGCAAAAATTTTAAATTGTATGTATATAATATTAAGTACACATTTCTTTTGATCTCACTTATATAAACAAGAGTGAGATTTTTCATTTGAGCTCATAGTTTTTAGTGTTGTGTACACACTCCCACTGATCCCACATTTATATAAACAAGAGTGAGTGGGATTAATGATCACTGATAGAGAAATATTATAATAATGTAATATTTAACAGTGGGATACTTGATTTTAGTGCAAGATTATCAATATAAGTGGTCATATTATTTTAACTAACAGAGTTTCATGAACTCAACCACATATTTTGCACATGAGTGTAGCAGAATTATTAACACAAGTGGTAACTCAATGATAGTATGAAACCACACGAATCTATAATTTATTAATGGCAGATATTATCAAAAATTGAGTTTCGTAGTTAACCACATATTCTGCATTTAGAATTAAGGAGAATGCAAAATTTTCATTTAAGAAGTTTACAAATGTAGTAACCTTTATATGATAGAGTGTGATGATTATATAAAAGGCTTATCATCGTATGAATGAGATTAAATCTCTAGTCTTATAAAATAGGATATGAGACTCATATGAGTGAGATTTAGTCTCTAAAATCATAAAAATAGGATATGGGAATGTATAGTTAAGTTTCTAGTATTAAAACATAGGATAAGAGACTCTATATACAATTTTAGTAACTCACTCAAAACTCAAATGCTACAATTATAGTTACACACATCTGAGAAAAGAATTAGGTTACACGCAGCGGAAATACACAAGACTTATATTTTATTATTTTTGAGGATATAATAGAAAATAGTTATAAGTTTCCATAAGTATTAAAGAATAGCAATAATATAAAATATGTCAAAATATAGTAAAAAAAGGTAAAATTAAATATCTCAAATATATCATTTATAATTATTTAGAATAATGGTATAAATAATTTTTTCTCAATGGAGTTGTTAAGGATTTTGAGATTTTGACATATTGCTTTTACAAAATAAGTTTACAATAATATAAAAGATATGTAAGTGTATTATAATTTTTGAGAAAAGAATATAATTAATATTCTCAATATAAGTCTCTACAATAATTTTATATCTACAATTATGAAACAAATAAATATATTTGTTTATGAGATATAGTTAATTAACATGTAAAATTTTCCTCGCTTGTAGAAGAATGATAGTTTCTCCACTTGGTGGAGAATGATAGTTAAACTAATAAGGTATTTTTCTTACCCATAAAAAGGATGATTATGTTAGGCGATGTCATACCGATAGGGTATGTCCATCACGTTACACAATACATAGCAAGGATTCTCCCACTTGATAGAGAATGAATAATGATAGTTGAATAAAGAAGTTTGAAAGATATTTTAAATAAATATTCAACTATTTCTCTATCACATAATAATCATGTTAAGTAACGTCACACCGATAAGGTATGCCCGTCACTCACATAACACATGGATAGTAGCAATCCAAAATATTTATATATATATATATATATACAAAAATAACATTTAAGTAGAAATTTAATTAAAAATTAGAATAATATTGGATTGCAAAATTTATATAGTTTGCAACATGTCTTTTAATAGAGTAACTTATTTATTGTAAGTTCATTCAAAGACCTTAAGTATAACAAGTAATAACTATATCATCACAATGTACAATTCTTATGTCTCAAAAAATTTAAATATTGATTGAGTACTCTAATTATATTTGACATAAAGTATAAAAAAAAATTAAGGTACATTGAAATAGCAAAATTATATTAATAACAACACACCGATAGGGTATGATTGTCACCAATATAATGCTAATCTATTTAACAAAATTTGCATAATTGTATCCACGATAGGTGAGATTACAATTATACAAATCAATAATGTTTATGCTTAAGAGAATATGATTAAATAATATCATGCATAAACAGTTGTATTTGATTTACTCAACTTCGGTCATATTCATATAATAGAAAGACATGCTTAATATTTTAAATGAGCACATCATAAATATGACTTTAAAATTTAATTATATGAAAGTACAATAACAAGAGTTATTATTTAAAATAAAAGTGTGTCAAATAGTTTTGTATTTTATCCAGAATAGAACTCTTTGAATAGAATTTTAAATACTCTCACTATAAATTAGAATTAGAATATAAATAAAAAATGGAGTATTATAGTATAAGAAAACAACCTATGAGAATATTCAAGAAGATAAATAATATTTCACTTTATATAGGATATCATAGTTGCACAACAAAAGAGAAGAAGTAATAATTTTTTTTATATGTGCAATAATAACTCACAAGAGGCTGAAAGTTAAATTATGAATGACCTCATAGAATGTAACATTCATCCTTATACTTAGAGTCAATGACTTTTGATGGCTTAACGAGAATGTCTTTTATTTAATAATACCGTCATCTTAAAATATTCATGAATAAAGATGATGATTGCTTTTAAAATTGCCTCAATTCTTAATAAGTTGTTTTGATAATATCTAGCTGATAAACAACAAAGAGACAACAAAGAGGCGTTCAAGTTTTAATTCATAATTAGATTTTTTTTATATCATAAAATGCAACAATGCATTATTCACTATATATAGTTTAATATTATTCTGATCCAAATATTTAATTTCGATAAGACACATAATTAGATAGTTAATAGAATTTGTCACAAAATTTAGAGTAATAAATTACGAGTCTGGATTAGATTAGAGAGTATAGTAGAAAGTATAATGTATATTAAAGAGAAATATGCCAATTATAGATTCAATTAATATAAATGGCATATATAATATACAATTCACTATACTCATTTTTAAAATAATAAATGGCATATATAATATTAGGACCATTTAAATGGCATATATAATATTAGGACCATTTAAATCAATTTGTGACAAGAATCAGAGAAAGTGCCAAGATTTATATTTGTCGCAAATGATAGTCAAATTATTCTTGACAGAATAAATAATTTTGAGGGTATCAATAAATCTCAATATATATATATATATATATATATATAAATTTATATAGAGTATTTGATGCAAGAATATATAAGAATTTTCATAATCTTTTTTGAGGGAAGAAGAATTTTCATAATCATAACACTTTAAAAGAATAATTCACATTATTGTTATTACTTTATATATATATATATATATATATATATATTATATAAGATATTTTAGACTCGAATCTAGAGAATATGTTATTTAAAAGGTATACGATTTTCGTATTAATTTACATCAAATATTAAGAGATTTCATAAAGTAATTTAAATCCGAGATATTAAGAGTATAAATTAAATCAAATCTTGTTAAGAATATTTTAGGTGAATGAGAAATTATATTTGTATCCCAAAATAATAGAACATATACTAGTTAATTGGGAATGCAAAATTTCTCATTGACACATCAATCTCAATTTATTTATTTAATGAAGGTATGATATAATTTTCAGAGGCAAACAATAATAATTATTTATTTGGAATTTATATTAATAATAATATATCGATAGGATATAGTTACCGTTAATACAAACGAATTAATGCTACAAAATAAATTTTTATTTACGCAATTAACATACATAATTCGCACAACTTAACTTGCGAACAATTGTACAAATTGACAATATATATACTCAAAAGAATTTGATACGTTTATATCAAGCATAGATAAACCCTAAATGTATTTTAATTATAGTAATCCTTTTAAGTGGAAAACTAGGCCACATAAATAATTTAATTTAGGCCTATTATGTGCGTGAGTGCAACATAAATATGTGTGCATGACGGTTACACGCACTGGGTCCACAATTGGAAAAACATGAACACGTGCCTAATTTTAGGCGGATAGTGCTACGTGCGTGACAATTATTATTATTATTTAATGAAACTGAAACGGGTCGAAACGACCCACGAATGACCCGTTCGGATCTCTAGTTTCAGGGTGCGGCATGGCAGAAACAAAAAACAGAGATTAAAATTAAGGGTTTATTTGAAAACGTGATTTGCCAAGTGAAAATTGTAATCAGACAAGGAAATACATGAATTCAACATTTTAATATTCAATTAATGTCAACACAGTAAATTTTCATGCATATATTTTAATTCAATCAAGGAAAGCAAATCGTTGATATAGACATGGATAAAGCAAATCGTTAATTTCATTCTACTGTACATGTTTATGACAATTGTCTTGAATAATTGATTAGCAATGATGGCATGTAATCACAATCGTAAATGTATAATATTCAATTGTGGTAATTTGCATCGGTCACAATTTATTCAAATAGCCATACAACATATCTATTAGGCTCTGATACCAATTGAAGGATATTTCAACAGAGGACCAAAATCATAGATATGAAAATATAGCATATGATTAAACAATATTGATTTATATTATAACCGTGTACCTTGAATAATTGAAGAATCCATAGAGACTTGAAAGAATTAGGTTTTGAAAGATGCTTCTGCCGCCTTACTGATGGAGCGTTCTTTATGTTTTCAGTACATCTAACATAATGGGATAGTTAGATTATATACTCATCAGTGGAGGCAGGGACCTCTCAAATGGGCTGACTAATAAGAACGGCCCAACCCATCACGGCCCGTTCACAATAAACCCAATATAACTAACAAGTACAATAACATTGAATATTTAATACTACATATTTCATTTATATTTTAATAATTAATAAAAGTGAATCCAAAATATTCAACATGAACTACCATGCATTTTACTAATATGCCATAAAGTTCAAATCTTGTGTCCTCAATATGAGAATTTTACAAGTTTTGGACATCTTTTATAATACATAAATAATTTCGATTCAGTTTACCCATTCAAACAAGTAATATCTCTCACATATCACTATTTTAGATTAAGCCATAACAGAAAATAATAGTTACATGGTAAGTAACTCTAGTACAATACAATGTACGTAAAATTCTCATGATATTTAATAGTATAGCACCGATTTCGATATTGAGATGCTAATTTTACAAGTTTTCTTCAGTTTGAGTACTTTATTTTTGTCCAATATTAGCATCTCAATTGCGACCTAGCAATCTAAAATTTCAGTCAACACTTACTAGTAGTTTGTTTGAAGTTCCTACTTCCTAGGACTCTATTAGCGTTGATACACGCATTCTTTACTTTTGTAGACCAGCTTCAGTTTGATTTTTATACTTTTCATTCAACTTTTCAGAATTCGTCGTTTTATTATGGTTCTGTTTACACTGTCATTTAGATGTTTATTTCATATTTCTGTAACATCTCTTTGGATTACATTATACTCTGCAATGCATATTTTTAATTGGCTTAACTTACATCTTGGTCTTAGTCATGCATATTATTTCATTAAAACTAGTTATGGCTTCCTAATGCATTAAAGTGATGCGGGTTTTGGGTTTGCAATTGAAGTTGTTAGACTCATGGGAATCACTGCTTACTTGTTTTAAGGGGTGGTTGTTACTTTTGGGAATATGTGTCTCATTTTCTTCTAGTGTAGACTTTGATAAGTTTTCAGTTACCAAACTATGCGTTTGCTGTTCTATTGGTGTTTTAATTATGTACTTTGTTCAATGCATTTTCAGTAAGCCTTGCCTCAGGTTTATGACTATCTCATATGTATGCATTTCAAGTTTCAACTGTCAAGTTAATAATCTAGGCTAAATGAAAAAGTTTGGTTGTTCGAAAACCTGTGCTTTTATTCTTATTTGTTTTTAAAATTTGAGATTTTGCCATGTTCTTTTATTTTTGTATTGCAGAGGATGGTGGGGTGATATGGGAGTTTGACAAATAAACTCCGGATTTTTTTTGGTACAACCAATGTCATATGACTGCCTCTCCAGAACTCCAGTCACAGATTGATCTCCACTCAAACTTAGCTATAGTTATTAGTTTAACTAACAAGCGTGATTCATAAGTTGTCAATTCTTTCTTAGACTCTTTGTTTTGCGAAATTATTTTTTTAACACGTAACCCCGAAAGGTAACTAGATGTGACATGATTTGCGGATTAAATTTAGGAAAAATCTTACCTACAATTTCTCATGTGTTTTTCGTATATTCTTAACTAAATTCACCATGATTTTCTTAAATCCATAATTTTTTCAAAGTTTGTTATATCTAAAAAAAAATTGTATTTTTAGCTAAGAACCATACGAAAAGCATCTATAGAATTGTACCTAAGTTTTGTCTTTAAATTTACTCATATTTAATCATTTATGACCCTTATTTTGCTGATTACGATTTTTTTTTTTTTACAAATGCTGATTATGATTATTGAAAGGGAACTGGATCACCTCCTGCTATTAGATCTATCTTCTTGAATAGGATTCTAAGAGTAGGACAGTCACGAGGTTAGCTTTTGAGCTTTCAGAAACATACACATGGTGTAGAATTTAGAATCCTTTACATACTAGTATAGCAAAGGAAAATTCAATACAGCTTAGATTTGTCTTCCCCATGATATACATTATCAATCGAAATTTAATCAGCTCTAATAATTTGATATAATCAGCTTAAGAAGCCCAAACAAGATACATCAAAATAGTAACAACTACCGTAGTGAATTTGGCCTTTTAATTTTTTTTTTCTTTCTAAAAAAGTAAATTTTTGTGACAAACAACACTTACTTTTTCTTTCTTAAAATAAGGTTAAATATATTTTTGGTTTCAACAATAGACCCTATCTTTCAAAAAAAAAGTTTTTAAACTCCCTATTTTTTGTTCCATTACTACAATTGGTCTATTTTTACTGATTGGGCAAACATAACATGTCACATAGACGCCACTAGGATGTCACATGGCCTCATCAATGACATGTAATGCCATATGTTAAAATTCTAATTTAAATTAAAAATTTAATATTTTTTATTTATTACACTTAAAAAATCAAAATTAAAAAGTAAACAATCCCTCTTCTTCCATGATCTCTCTACCAACACCACCCATCATCATCATCGTATATCTTCCATCATTTTTTCAATTTTTCAGAAATTAGAGATTTGAAATTCCTTCATCATGGAACGAACTCTTCTCATCGATTGACTTCAACATTGTTATCACTTTCGGTTTAATAACCCAACCCTTTTGTTAAATCACAACCTTTTTCTATCTTCTTCACCTTAATCTTCTTAAAAATCGAAGATGTTATCTTCTTAAATCACATTCTCCCTTCAGCTCTCACGGATCTGTCTCTCTCGTCACCACCCTCTATCTCACACGACCCTTGTCCCTCCACCGTTGAACCCATCCACTATCACCGTCCAGCCACCACACTACCACCATCTTTGTCGCTCCCGCCACCGTAACCGCGATCAAAACTCCAATTCTCTGCATCTTCGGCCCCTACGTTGTCGTCGTCGCTGCCATCACGGCCTCACCATACCGTCGCCGTCGTCGTCGATGCTCAGATTCAACCACTCACCATACTAAGAACAAAGTTAGATCCTTCCGACATCATTGTTATCGCAAAAACCCCGAACAAATTTGATGATTTTTCGGATCTAGCTTTGTCTTATTTTGTTAGCATCTAAATTGTCATGATTTAGGTTTTTTACTTCAGCTTGTTGTTGTTAATTTGGGGTTTGTTAATTTTAGATTTTAATTAGTTGTACACTATAAAAAATCTTGTTTTAATTTTTATGAAAATGTTTATTATCTTATTATACGTAACAAAAAGTGGATAAATATGTGTGTCTATTCGTTAATTAAATGATAATGAATGTTCATTTACTATTTTACTGTTGGTTCCCTAATTAATTTTCAGTTTTTAATTTGGTCTCATAATTAATAAAACTCACGTTTTGATCTCTTATGTTTGTCTCCGTTATTCAAATAAATCTTTGACTGTTAACTTTAACCTCAAATGTCTACGGTGGATCAACCTTAAAAGTGGACCACCATAAATCCTATTAATTTTTTTAATTTAAACCGTTAGATTTTTTTTAAAGGAGGATCATTGGATTACGCAGGTCTATTTTATCTTACGGTGAATCAACAACATCTAATTAATTTTCCCTTTCTTCATCTTCTTCCCTCAACTTCATCATCTTCATCATCACATTCTTCAACATCATCATCATCTTCATCGACATACCCAGAAAAATCCAGAAACATCAACCACCAACAACAACTTCATTTCTCCCTCTTTTTCCCCTCATTCTTCTATATAACCGAAAAAGAGAAAAATGTAGAAAGGAAAACACCCACTTTCATCTTCATTATATTCCCACCATCCTCCGTAATCAAATTCTGCCATTGTTAATCACCGTCTACACCACCTCTACAAATCACCATGAACTCATTCCTTCCAAATCCACCATAATCAATCTTCAATATCATATCCAAACCCAACCCATTTCAAACCAAAATCAACAGCAACACAAAAAACAGTTAACGAATAGAAAAACAATTTATGCATATGAACGCCGCAACAACCAACATGGATTCACGTTTTTTCCCGCTTCCAACACAAACCCAACCACCATTGCCGATGCGTTTGAGAGAGAGGGGAAAAAACAATAAGAGAAAGAATGAAAACAAGCTTGCATTTCAAAGAGGCGTGTTGTTGTTGCTGTTTGTACCCTCTCAAACCCATTCTTTAGTCTCTGATTTTGCCTTTTTATTTCCTTTTTATATTCTTGTGTGTTATGAATTTGTTACGTTTTGAGTTGTTATTATTCCCTTTCACGAACAACATTTCTGCAAAAAAAAGAAGAGTTGTTGATAGAAGAATGAGGGGAAAAAAGAGGGGGAAATGAAGTTGTTGTTGGTGGTTGATGTTTCTGGATTTTTCTGAGTATGTTGATGAAGATGATGATGTTGATGAATGTGATGATGAAGAAGTTGACGAAAAAAGATGAAGAAATGGAAAATTAATTAGATATTGTTGACTCACCGTAAAATAAAATAGACATGCGTAATTCAATGATTCTCCTTTAAAAAAATTTAACGATTTAAATTAAAAAAATCAATAAAATCTATGGTGGACCACTCTTAAAGTTTGTCCATCATAGACATTTGGGGTTAAAGTTAACGGCCAATGATTTATTTAAATAACGGAGACAAACATATAAGATCAATACGTGGGTTTTATTAATTATGAAACCAAAATAAAAACTGAAAATTAATTAGAGAACTAATAGACCAAATAAAAAAAAATAGCACTGTTATTTGAACGCCCCCATATGACATACCCTCATTCTACACCTCCTATGTAGCATTTTTTTTATTATTATAACATGGGTAATTTTGTCCATATACTCTCTGAAATTTTCTCTCACCCTCTCTTCTCTGACCGACCACCGCCACACGCTGCACCCTCAAGAACATCACGTCGCCTTCGATTCTTTCACCACCACCATCATCGTTGCCGCCACACCCTCTCTCTTTTCTCTCTCCACCGCCACCGTTGCTCCACCCCTCTTCATTTCGAACCACCAACCACCATATCCATTCCCTCTGCTTCACACCAGTCAACACAACCACACCGCCATCGTTCATCCATCCCATTGTTCCCTAGAAAAGCTAATCTTGAAGCCCATCAACTCGAAATTGGAACAACTCAGATCTAGAAAAATTTAAACCTATGAACAATATATTGAAAGGAGAACAGAGGACGGAGGTGAAAGGAGAACGGAGGACGATGCCCGGAGAGTGCGATCGGCAAAAGAGAACGAACGAGTGGTGTGAGTTGTAAGAGAAAAAATGGTCGGTGAGATTTCACACTCTCCCACCACCGTTAGATTTCAACATCACAGTCGTCGTCCTTCATCGTCCACCATCTTCCTCACCATCGGTGATGGAGGGTTCGTGCCAGAATCTCGTCGGTGGTGAGAGCCTGAGAGTGGGAGAGAGAGGGTCACATATAGAGGGATAGCTTTGAGAAATTTTTTTTTTTGACCCTATTGCAAAAAAAAAATGATTTTTTTGACCCCCTTTGAAAAGTATTTACCAAAATGACCCACTTTCAATTTTTGGGGTTTTTTTTTTGTCGTTTAGTGCCATTACTGCCATTCCAATTGGCGGTAATGACATAATATGGTACTGTAGCGTGCATAACATGTGAGAGTTTGCAGGAAAAAGTAAAATTGGGTACTGTAGCTAGCAGGTTGGCTACTGTTGCGTGGCAGGGGCTGAGTTTTGTTTTTAATTGTGATGGAACCCATTACCGCCAATGCCCAATTTGGCGGTAATGGGTTCCATCACAATTAAAAACAAAACTCAGCCCCTGCCACGCAACAGTAGCCAACCTGCTAGCTACAGTACCCAATTTTACTTTTTCCTGCAAGCTCTCACATGTTATGCACGGTACAGTACCATATTCTGTCATTACCGCCAATTGGAATGGCGGTAATGACACTAAACGACAAAAAAAAAACCCCAAAAATTGAAAGTGGGTCATTTTGGTAAATACTTTTCAAAGGGGGTCAAAAAAAATCATTTTTTTTCGCAATAGGGTCAAAAAAAATTCTAGCTTTGAGGAGAGAGGATGGTTAGTGGGATGAGTACGAAAATTTTTTAAATAAAAATGCCACGTGGTAATTTTGGGGGTATGGAAAAAAAGGCGTTTCAGAATCATTATCTTAAAAAAAAAAAACACTGAAACCTGGTAAGCCTAGTTCACTTGTATGGACATTATATAAATATCCAACCATTAAAATACTTAAAAAAAAAAAAAAAGGTTTTGTTAACGAGTGTTCCTGGAGTACTCTTTAAGCATTCTAAATTAGGAAATTGTTTTTTTAAAAAAGTTAAATAGTTTAATTTCCAATGTATTGAATACACAAGTTCTTATAAAAAGTTATCATTTAAACCCTTAAAGAGTGTTCTGTTAACCTTTCGCTTTAAAAAATACCGTACCATGCATTGTTCCTTCAACAACGTTAGCAACTCAGCGTGTCATGTTAAGCAGAACAAGACCGCGTGCCATGATGATGTGTTCCATGCATTGTTCCTTCTCTCTCTTTTCACTGTACAAAAAATTCTTTCAATCTTAATTGCATTTTCCGTTCATTACGCGTTTTTTCATAATCTCTTTCCTTCTCTTCCTCCTCACTTTCCTCTTCCTTTTTTCATCACTCTTATCATCAACATTGTTCAGTTCTTCACACTTTGTTTGATTTCGCCATTTTTCTTCCAAAAACTCTCAATCACAAAATTGCATCATCAACATCAAGCACAATCCGCAAAGAAATTAGACCAATGAAGGATCAAACAAGCATCAACATAGCAAAAGTAGCTGTTAAATCTCACTTTAACATCTTATTCTAAAGGTTATGTCAATGCTTGTTTAATCTCACTTTCCAAAAATTAACAACAACGTATGAAACCTCGATACTTGACACGATGCGAGAAATTTTTTAAAATTCTCGATACGATATTGAATTTAAAAGTAAATATATAAATGCTTAAATATAACTAAAATTTAAAATGATAACAAATTAACATTCACAAAACCTAATGACAATTGAATGCACCATATTTTAAGTTTATGAACTAAAGCTTTGGTGAGATGCTGCTGATTATAGGTTTTGACTGTCATTGATAAAACGTGATGCAACAACTAACCATTAATTGAAACATAAGATAGAATCATTAGATGAACCAGTTATTGTCTTTTATTAATTTGAAAACTAACAATTGTTTCCCAAAACAAAAGCCAATCATTAAAACAAACAATTTTGTTAAGAAGAGACTAATTTTTTTTCATGAAACAGAAGAAGAGATTAAAGAGAGAAGAAGATATTAACGGGAGAAGAACGGAAGAGGGTTTTTAATATGAGTGATTTTAGAGATGAGGCTCATTCTAGTTCTTGGGATCATGCTGGTTTGTTAGGGGTTTATGCAATATATCTTGATCAAATCTTGATCAAAAGGTTCAATTTTTGGTTTATAAGAAGAAATTGAAAGGTGTTGTTGAATCTGGGGATGCTGAATTTGGTTCTGTGAAGAGGAATGAGGAGAAGAGTGAGGTTACCCCTGTGAGGGAAATGAAAGCTGAGAGTTCTGGATAGGTTGAAGCATTTGCTTCAAATTCTCGACCGCGTATTAGGTTGTAAACCACATGGTGTTGCTAAGAATAATAGGTTAGTGTTGGTTGCGATTTACCAGATTGTGAGGGGTAGTTTTAAGCTATATGTAGAAATTTGTGATGTGTTTGGGGTGTTGAGGATAGGTTCATGGAAATGGAGTATGCACATTGTGTACAAGCCTTTGAATTTTATGTTAGTGCTTCTAAGATGATGGGTGAGTTCTACGGCTAGTGTAAGGATATGGGAATTACAAGATCCTCGGAGTTCCCTGAAGTGCAGAAAATCTATTATAGAAGCAATTTCTAATTGGAACTCAGAAGCCATAGAAGCCTAACATAAAACTCAAAGGCTTGTACACAATGTGCATACTCCATTTCCATAAACCTATCCATCAACTCCCCAAACACATCACAAATTTCTACATATAGCTTAAAACTATCCCTCACAATCTGGTAAATCGCAACCAACACTAACCTATTATTCTTAGCAACACCATGTGGTTTACAACCTAAATGAACACATGAATTTGATAGTAACCTATTATTCTTGGCACTAACCTATTATTCTTAGCAGCACCATGTGCATTTTTAAATCATCCAGAAGAAATAAAAATTGTCCTACTTACAATCATGGTTTTTATTTCAAGCAATGCACGTGAAGAGTGACCTATCCTATTGCAGTATATGTGGAGTGACTATCACAGACAGATTCATAACAGTATCAAAATATTTTAATTACAAAATACAAGATTAAATAATCAACAGTAAAGTTTAAATGATTAAATATTGACAAAACATATGATAGATAATTAATAATAATTATGAATATATTTTGAAGTATTTTTAAAACGAGATATATGAGGTCTAGAAATAAGGGGAATAATTATGGCTGAAGCATAACGAATATTGGACATTCTATGACTTTGGACGCGCCACACGCTCATCCTGACCCGTTTCTATGAAACGCGGGCTGTGAAACCCACTCCATGAAGGGCATTTTATCTCTCAATTTTGAACTTTTTATGTGATTCTTGAACCAATTTGATAGTATGTAATTTAAGGACAAATTATGTATGATATTTAGGCCCTAAAACAATTGAATTGGAATCAAAAGGTTTATGCATTATAGAAGCAAGAAACGAAAATTATCCTACTTACAATCATGGTTGCTGAAAAATGGGAGCTTTCTAAGTTCTAAGCAATGCATCAAAAGTTATGTAACAAAAGCTAACATGTCTTTGAATCAATGACCATAGAGCTAGTAACTTCAACCTCTACTAACAACATCTCTTTTCTCCCCTGGTCTTATGCCTTAGTCACATGAGCAGCAACTTATGTCATCCTGCATCTGTGCATTTAAGAAACAAGAAATAGCTTAGATATAATACTAAAACCACAGTCAAACATTGGAGAAAAGAAAATAAAGAAAAAACACTAATTGTTCATTCACTCTTAGTTATTATTACACCTTTTGTAACACTCACACGCACACACACATTCAGCAACACTTTCATCACAACACAACACCATCTTCACACAAAATGGCATCAACAACATCAAACACAATCAGCAAAACATGATATTCACTATGTACTAATTAATTAACATTATTTTATAAACACATGGAAGAGAAAACGATCGGTACTCAGCAAGACAGACCTGCTCGCAAGTTGGACAATTACATGATTCCTCATGTTCATATAGTGTTTAATTTGATGCTTCATCGCAGCCAAGTCTTTTCTTCCCTTTTCAGCTCTCTTACTCATACGCTCGAAATTACGCGACGGCGGATTCTTTGCACCTTCACGAGCAGCATCCCGTTCTAAAGCACGCACCCATAATTCGAAAAAATTCGCTTCAAGTGTTTCTTCTCTGATGGCATTTTCCATTGTCGTGATTATTGTTAGATTAATTATTTAATTAATCAATTATGGATTGACAATAATCAATTATTATAAGTTAATCTTAATATAAATTATGGCTAGGTATTAAAATTCGTCAATTGATATCAGAGCCGTTTAGATACAATTATGGCTATCACGTATGAACCCTATTTTGGTTGGATCTGAATTTGTGTATAAATCGATTCAATTATTCTTGATATTAAATTAGGGGTCTGTGTATGCCGTATATGGCTTTATTATTTGATTCGTATGTCGTATGATATGAAATTTGTTTCAATCATATATGGGTGTGGCTATTTGAATTCCATTTTTATTTTAAAGAGAATCATGATATGAAACTGTCTATAGTACGTGGGGCACCTGTCCATTAGTTAAAATTCCATTTTTATTTTCTTTTACCAAAATAATAATAATTTAATATTCTGAATATTTTGCTAAATTTTTTGAATTTGTTTTGACACCCAAAGATATATTATGTAATTTTATACGGGATAATTGAATTATATTCTAAGATAGTATATTCTCACATTTGTTGTGTAAAAATTTTATGAACATTCCCTAATCTTATATGACACATCGGATAAATCTCACTCTCAAAATCATGTGTCAATGAGGAATTGTTTATCCCCTAATTAACTTGTAAATATTATATTATTTTGGGATAAAAATATAATTTCTTTTACACCCAAGATATTCTTAAGAAGATTTGATTTATTCTATGCCCTTAATCTCTGGGATTTAAATTACTTTATAAAATCTCTAAATATTTGATGTAAATTAATATGAGAATCATATGAAGGTGAGAAAAACAAACACACAAGAAGGGGGGGGTTGAATTGTGTGACTCTAAAAACTTGTTCCTTTTCTTTTTAAAGCTAAGGTTCTGATCAGAAGCTGATGTAGTCAGTTCTGAACAGATATCAGAAGTTAAATGCAGCGGATTAAACAAGTTAAAGAGTAAGGGAAAGAGAAGACACAGCAAATTATACAGGTTCCTTCTCAATGTGAGAAGTAGTCCTGTCCCCTTGTGTCCAACAAGAGAGTTTCACTATAATCAGGTTCTGATTACAATTGCTCAATCACTAAGAAAGAGACTTCCAGCTGCTCAATCACAAAGAAAGAGACTTCTATGCTCAACCACCAAGGAAGAGGCTTCCACTGCTCAAGTCACTAAGACAAGAGACTTCCCAATGCTCAAGTCACAAAGACAAGAGGCTTCTGACTCAGACCACTAAGGAGTGAGGTTACAATTGCTTAGTATTCAGACTAAGACTTTAGGGACCAAACTGGTTTACACGTAAAGAAGTTTGGGATGAACACTTGATCAAATATCAGAGGTGTTCTCTAAATACAACACAGGTTAAGACTCTTAACCTTAAGAAATTCCTAAGTTACAAAGACTGAAGAATTTCTAAGAGTTTTGAACTATGACAGTTTTACACAGAAAACAGGGCAGAGTTTCAGCTTATGCGTTTCAAGAGTCTTCAACATTTTCTTCTTCAAATCTCCCTCCTTTTATAGATGAAAATAGAGCTGTTGGAGATTTGCTGGAATTCAGGAAGTTAGCCGTTGCAATTGGACTAGGTTGCTGCAAATGTGTGCTGCACTTTTTCTTGTCAGAACAGGGCAGGTGCCATTTTTGAATTGGCCCACCATAAAATCTGGAGAATGTTTGGTTCAGGGGAACAACTGTTCCATTGAGTTGTTCTGACACTTCCAGGCATTAAATGCGCATAGTACTGATCAGAATCCATGCCACATCAACTTCAGAAGCTTCTGAGTGAACAGTGATCAGAAGCTCTCTCTCTGTACGGATCAGAGGCTGGCTTCAGGAGTTGACTTGCGTTGACTTCTTCAGAGGCACCCAGACTTCAGAAGCTGCACTTCTTCAGGACCTCTTCAGAAGCTCTTTCTTCAGGAGCACTTCTTCAGGACCAGTTTCTTCTTAGCCTTGCAACCTTCCTTCTTGGCTTTCCTTCTTGCTCTTTAGCTTGTTCTTCATAACCATTATCAATCAATACTAATTTAAGCATGTGGTTCTGAAACACTTGAACAAAGCATTAGCATATAACCAATTTTCCCTTTAATACTTTGTTATCATCAAAACCATAACGAGAGATATGTTTACACATAAATGTTTCAACAATCTCCTCCTTATTATATGAGAGACTTGTTAAACACATTTTGTTCCAACAATCTCCCCCTTTTTGATGATGACAAACATAAGTATTAAAACAGAAAATTGTTGTTAACTTTAATTAACAAGTTAACTGCAGGGTGTGAGGTTTGTAAGCTCCCCCTGAGTCTGATCCAAGTTAATTAAGTTCAGTTAAAAACACAAATGTGAAAATTTCAGAATTGTTATTAAGTGTAATTAACAATCTGTCTTCAGGAGAGGTTTGTAAGCTCCCCTTAGGTCTGACAATCCTCAAGGTTAGGTTTGTAAGCTCCCCTTGATTCTTATCCATGTTAATTAACCTTAATTCAAAACAATATGGTGAAATTTACACTCAAGATTCAAAATGACTTGTTGACTTCAGGTTCTGAGGTTTGTAAGCTCTCCCCCTAAGTCTGATAATCCACAGGATGAGTTTTGTAAGCTCCCTGAGTCTTATCCAAGTTATTTTAAATTCTTTTTACTCACTAAGAGTTATATATCTCACAGAATATATCAGAGCTAGAATTTTACTTCAAAATAGTTCTCATAAGTTAAATGTATCAGAGCTAGTCAGAAATATATCAGAGCTTGACTTAGCTTATCTGATCAGTATCAGAACTAGCTTAACAGTTGTATCAGAACTTAATCCTAACAATTGTATCAGAGCTTTAATATACCAAAGCTTTAATAGGCTTTGCTTCTGACAATTTTAACTTATTTGAGCTCAGGTGCTTTAATACTTGTTTTACTTTTCTCCCCCTTTTGTCATCAACAAAAAGTAGCACTTTCTCCTCTTAAAACAGAAAAATTTCTCCCCCTTTGTCAAGAGAGTTGGAAAGTATCTGTATCAGAGCAGAAATGGATTTGAAAAGAGTTTGAAAACAGTTATCAAAGCAGTTCAGATTCCCCTTTTTAACAGAGTTTGAAATCAGTTCTGACACCAAGTATGACAAAATTTTCAAAAAGGATGCAGAATATGGGAGGGTTGAACTGACCAAGATTGTGAGATATTTTGTGCAATCATATGGATAACCAAGTAGCAAGGATAATCATCAGAGCCTACTTGATTTTCAATTAGTATATGACTTGCAGATAAATTAGAATGCTGTTCAGAAGCAGAAAAAGTTTGGAGCTTCTGATCAGGCAATTCTGTGTTCAGTCATTACTTGTTCAGTACAAGCTGGTTCAGCATCAGAGCAAAACAACCAGTTGTTCAGTATCAGAGCAAAAGCTTTTCAAGAAGTGTTCAGTACCAGAGCAATTTTGAGTTTGCTTTAAAGAGATATATCAGAATCTGATACCAAGTGAGGATTTATCTCAGAGTCTGATACCAGCTAAAGGTTTTAATTCAGAGTCTGATACCAAATGAAAACATTTCTAAAGACTGATACCAAGATGAAAAGAGTTCTAGAAACTGAACATGTCTGAAACACTTTGGGCTTTTAAAATGTGTCTGTGCTAAACATTTTGAAAAATAAGCTGATACCAACTGAAAATTGTTTGTTAGGCAATTTTAACAATGAGTATCAGAGCATAAAAACACATTTTTACTTGATGACTTTGTGAGGATTATAGTATAAACTTTCAAAGCTTTAATCATCATTGCCCATAGCTATACTTATCAGATTCTGACCAACATTAGAATTTTATCAGATTCAGAAGTCAGAAAATCCAGGTTCTGATCCTTCAGACTCTGAAGTTTTTCAGGCTTAACTTTAGTCAAACTCTCAGAAGATGAGTGTTTGATAAGTCTTAGCTTATGATAAACTTAGAATCAAGGAATACATTCAGATTCAAGCACATTCTCAAGAGATAAAATGCATGTTCAGATTCTTTTTAATAAAATTGAATCTATCTTCTGTTAGGGGTTTTGTGAATATGTCAGCCCATTGATGATCAGTATCAATGAACTGAATATCTAACACACCCTTCTGAACATAGTCTCTTATAAAATGATGTTTTATTTCTATGTGCTTGGCTCTAGAATGCAGAATTGGATTTTTAGACAGACATATAGCAGCAGTATTATCACAATAAATAGGAATATTGTCTGCATGAATCTGATAATCCTCTAATTGATGTTTCATCCAGAGCAGTTGTGTGCTACAACTTGCAGCTGAGATGTATTCTGCTTCTGCTGTTGACAAAGCAATGGTTGCTTGTCTCTTGCTGGCCCAGGATATCAGATTCTCACCAAGAAACTGACAGTTTCCACTGGTGGATTTTCTTTCAATCCTGTCCCCAGCATAGTCAGCATCACAGAATCCAACTAGCTTATAATTTAGAGATTTCTTATATAGAAGTCCCAAATTAGTTGTTCCTTTCAGATACCTGAAGATTCTCTTGACAGCAGTCATATGAGATTCTCTAGGATCTGATTGGAATCTAGCACACAGACATACACTAAATAAAATATCTGGTCTAGAAGCAGTTAAGTATAGGAGAGAACCTATCATACCTCTGTACAGCTTCTGATCTACCTTAGTGCCATTGTCCTCTTTGCTTAAAGTACAGGTGGGATGCATTGGTGTTGTCATCAGCTTGCAATCATCCAACTGGAACTTCTTCAGAAGCTCCTTGGTGTATTTTGACTGATGAACATAAACACCTTCTTTGCATTGGTTGATTTGAATTCCCAAGAAGAACTTCAGCTCACCCATCATACTCATTTCAAATTCATCCTGCATTAACTTAGAAAATTCCTTGCAAAGGGAGGCATTAGTAGAACCAAATATGATATCATCAACATAGATTTGTACAATTAAGATTTCTTTCTTAACAGTTTTTCTAAAGAGTGTATTGTCAACTTGACCTCTTACAAAACCATTTTGAGTTAAGAAGTTGCTTAGTCTTTCATACCAAGCTCTGGGAGCTTGTTTCAGACCATACAAGGACTTCTTAAGTTTAAAAACATGGTTTGGATATTTTACATCTTCAAACCCAGGAGGTTGTTTGACATATACTTCTTCAGAAATCACACCATTTAAGAAAGCACTCTTAACATCCATTTGATACAAGATGATATCATGATTAATAGCATAAGAAAGAAGTAACCTGATTGCTTCCAGTCTTGCTACTGGAGCAAAAGTTTCAGTGTAGTCTATTCCTTCTTGCTGGCTGTACCCTTGAGCTACTAATCTAGCCTTGTTTCTGATCACTTCTCCTTGTTCATTGAGCTTGTTCCTGAACACCCATTTTGTTCCAATGATGTTCTTCTGATCAGGTCTTGCCACAAGATCCCATACATCATTCCTTTGGAACTGGTTCAGCTCTTCTTGCATTGCTACAATCCAACCATCATCAGCAAGTGCTTCATCAGTGGTTGTGGGTTCAATCATGGATAGCAGGCCAAGCATGGACTCATTCTGAGTGAATGCTGATCTTGTCTTCCTTGGACTGTTCTTGTTTCCAATGATCAACTCCTCAGGATGTGAAGACTTGTACTTGAATGAGGTTCTGAGTGGATTAGCTTCTGAAGGGCCATGAGGGGTTTGTTCAGAACCATGCTGTTCTTGAATAGCATCAGGAGTAGTGTCTTTGTTGGAGAGTTTCTCAGAGTCTTCATTGATTTCAGCTTCTGAACCTTCATCAGAACCTGAACTGGGTTCAGCTTCTGAAGGTTCCTCTGAGATTCTGACATCAGTACCAATGATCTTTCCTTTCTGACTTCCTCCAAATCCCACAGTTCCTCCCTCTTTCAGAGTCAGGATTTGGAACATAGACTTGTCCCCTGTCATATGATGCGAGCATCCACTGTCCAGGTACCAGGACCTTTCCTTTTCTTTGGATGACAAGCATATCTGCAATTGTAATAATTTCAGACTTAGGTACCCAGATTTTCATGGGTCCTTTGGGGTTAGTCTTGAAAGGTTTTGGCTTCTTGTGTCTGAAGTTATGGTATTCAGACTTGTTCTGATACTTTGGATATGAATCCTTGTATTTAGAGTAAGTCTGAGTTTCAGAACCTGAGTGCTTCTGAACCTGAGTTCTCAAAGGTTTGGACTCAGACTTCTTCAGAACCTGAGACTTGAAGGTCTTTGGTTCTGATTTGTTCAGAGTCTGACCTTTTGAGTACTTTGATTCTGATCTCTTCAGAATTCTAACCTTGCTTACTTCAGGCACAAGGCAAGCTTCAGTTTTGCCTTTCTTAAAACAGTTTGAAGCAGAAAACTGATTTGTTTGCTTTGGCTTGCTTTGCCTAACATTCTGAGATTGAAAATGTTTTTCATTGACTGGTTTAACAAATTTTGAAGTTTTAATAGACCCAGTCTTAGAAAAATTTGAATCAGTTTTATTCAGATTCTGAGACTTGCTAGTTTCAGGTTCTGAACACTTCAGATTCTGAACAGGTTTAAGTTCAGAGTCTGATTTCCTCTTACTCTTAGGCTTAGGACCTTTTGGCTTAGATTTAGGCAGGGTTTTAACAGTTGCCTTCATCTTACCCTTAGGCTCAGAAGCTTCAGAGTCTGAGTTGTTCAGAACTTCTGACTTAGTCTCAGATTCTGATACTTTCAATTTCTCAGAGCTGTCAGAAGCAGGCACAAAACAAATACCATTGCCTTTTAAAATATTTTCAGAACATGAAGGTGAGTTTAAATCATTTGAAGGTTTGAATAAATCATAGCCAATGCCTTCACCTTTGTTTCTGATCATATTATACATCATGGAGGCAATTTTTGTTCTATTGAATCCAGTTAACATGAAATCCTGAAGAGCTATTTCCTGATCATTAGGAACTTCTTCAGATTTCTTATGAGCCTCTTTTCTGAGTTCCTCAACTTCTTCATCATATTCAAAAATTTGATTCTGAAGTTTAATGTTTTCCTCAGACAGCAAGTTATTTTGATTTTTCAAAGATCTAATTTCTTTAATCTTGCTTTTAAGATGACTCATAAGATCATTAACTGTTTCAATTAAGTCAGATCTAGAGAGTTCAGAATATACCTCATCTTCTTCATCAGAATCTGAACATGATTCTGCATCAGAAGATGCAATTGCCATCAGGGCCAGGTTTGCTTCTTCCTCATCAGATTCTGACTCATTATCCAGATCATCCCATGTTGCCATGAGACTCTTTTTGAGCTTATTTCTGAAGTTGCTGGACTTTGAGCTGGACTTCTTTGCTTTTTCCTTGGATTTTTCCTTCTGAAGATCAGGACAATCAGCAATGAAGTGGCCAGGCTTTTTGCAGTTGTAGCAGCTTTCTTTCTGGACATCCCTTTTTGAACCAGAACCAGATCCTCTGAAGTTACTGCTTCTGTTAGAGAATTTTTTCTTTCTATTCATCAGATACTGAAGTCTTTTAGAAATCATTGCAAGCTCATCAGCATCTGAATCTTCATCAGAATTTCCCTCAGGAAACTCTTCTTCAGATTCAATTGCTTTCAAAGCTTTAGCAGGTTTTCTTTTAGACTTCAGAGCCAATGTTTTTGGTTCTCTAACAGGCTCATCCTCATTGAGTCCCAGTTCATGCACTTTGAGGGAGCTTATAAGATCCTCAATACTCAAGGTATTTAGATCCTTAGCTTCCTCAATGGCAGTCACTTTAGGTCTCCATTTAGATGGCAGACTTCTGAGGATTTTATTCACATGATCAGCTGTGGTATAACTCTTCTTCAGAATCTGAAGTCCAGAAACCAGAGTCTGAAATCTTGAGAACATAGTCTCAATATTTTCATCCTCTTTCATTCTGAACAATTCATATTGCTGAACAAGTATGTTTGCCTTAGCTTCTCTAACCTTCTGATTACCTTCATAGTTAGAGCAGAGGGATGTGAATATTGCCTTTGCAGTGGACTTGTCACTCAGCTTCTGATACTCAGTGTGAGGTAAGGAGTCCACAATGATACCTCTGACATGATGATGCTTCCTATAGATCTTTCTTTCAGCATCACTCAGAGTTCTCCTGTTGACAGCAACACCTTCTTCATCTACAGGTATTGAGATTCCATCTTCAATAATATCCCATAGAGTATCATCAATCCCAATAATGTGACTATACATTTTGCTCTTCCACCAAGAGAATTTTTCTGGGTCACCAGTAAACATAGGAGGTTTATTGTGTGACCTAGACTTCTTTTCTTCAGTATTATAGTCATATTGGACATTTCTTTGATTTCTGGGAGAGGGTGGAGGTGACTCACTTGTTGAGGCCATGTTTTTCTCAGGATCCTACTGACACACTGTTAAGTGTTAATATCAGAACCGGAGCTCTGATACCAACTGAAGGTGAGAAAAACAAACACACAAGAAGGGGGGGGTTGAATTGTGTGACTCTAAAAACTTGTTCCTTTTCTTTTTAAAGCTAAGGTTCTGATCAGAAGCTGATGTAGTCAGTTCTGAACAGATATCAGAAGTTAAATGCAGCGGATTAAACAAGTTAAAGAGTAAGGGAAAGAGAAGACACAGCAAATTATACAGGTTCCTTCTCAATGTGAGAAGTAGTCCTGTCCCCTTGTGTCCAACAAGAGAGTTTCACTATAATCAGGTTCTGATTACAATTGCTCAATCACTAAGAAAGAGACTTCCAGCTGCTCAATCACAAAGAAAGAGACTTCTATGCTCAACCACCAAGGAAGAGGCTTCCACTGCTCAAGTCACTAAGACAAGAGACTTCCCAATGCTCAAGTCACAAAGACAAGAGGCTTCTGACTCAGACCACTAAGGAGTGAGGTTACAATTGCTTAGTATTCAGACTAAGACTTTAGGGACCAAACTGGTTTACACGTAAAGAAGTTTGGGATGAACACTTGATCAAATATCAGAGGTGTTCTCTAAATACAACACAGGTTAAGACTCTTAACCTTAAGAAATTCCTAAGTTACAAAGACTGAAGAATTTCTAAGAGTTTTGAACTATGACAGTTTTACACAGAAAACAGGGCAGAGTTTCAGCTTATGCGTTTCAAGAGTCTTCAACATTTTCTTCTTCAAATCTCCCTCCTTTTATAGATGAAAATAGAGCTGTTGGAGATTTGCTGGAATTCAGGAAGTTAGCCGTTGCAATTGGACTAGGTTGCTGCAAATGTGTGCTGCACTTTTTCTTGTCAGAACAGGGCAGGTGCCATTTTTGAATTGGCCCACCATAAAATCTGGAGAATGTTTGGTTCAGGGGAACAACTGTTCCATTGAGTTGTTCTGACACTTCCAGGCATTAAATGCGCATAGTACTGATCAGAATCCATGCCACATCAACTTCAGAAGCTTCTGAGTGAACAGTGATCAGAAGCTCTCTCTCTGTACGGATCAGAGGCTGGCTTCAGGAGTTGACTTGCGTTGACTTCTTCAGAGGCACCCAGACTTCAGAAGCTGCACTTCTTCAGGACCTCTTCAGAAGCTCTTTCTTCAGGAGCACTTCTTCAGGACCAGTTTCTTCTTAGCCTTGCAACCTTCCTTCTTGGCTTTCCTTCTTGCTCTTTAGCTTGTTCTTCATAACCATTATCAATCAATACTAATTTAAGCATGTGGTTCTGAAACACTTGAACAAAGCATTAGCATATAACCAATTTTCCCTTTAATACTTTGTTATCATCAAAACCATAACGAGAGATATGTTTACACATAAATGTTTCAACAATCTCCTCCTTATTATATGAGAGACTTGTTAAACACATTTTGTTCCAACATCATATACCCTTTTAAACCATATATTCTTTAAATTTGAGCCTAAACTAATTTGAAAATTCTCTCTTATATCAGTAACACTAACTATCTAATCAATTAAAATGTTACTATTGTGAATTTATAGAAGGCTCAATTTTTTTAATTCTAATGCCAAGTATAATTTATTTAAATTTTATGATTTTAAATAATCTTGGCATTATAAATACCTTAATATATATATATATATATATATTGAATTTGATATATTCTTTCATTCATATTGTCTTAGCATAAAGACCCAAAGTTTTCTAATTGATCATTCTTATTGCGACAGATATAAACTTAGACATTTGTCTCATACTTGTCACAAATTGATTTAAAGGGTCCTAATAATATTTTATTTTTAAAAAGAGAATAGTGAATTGTATATTATATATATGCCATTTATATTAATTGAATCTAAAATTGACATATTTCTCTTTAATATACATTATACTTTCTATTATACTCTCTAATCCATACATGTAATTTATTACTCTAAATTTTGTGACAAACACTATTAACTATCTAATTACGTGTCTTGTCGCAATTAAATATTTGGATCACAATAATATTGAGTTATATATAGTGATTAATGCATTGTTGCATTTTTTATGCTAAAATTCTAATTATGAATTAAAACTTGTACGCCTCTTTGTTATTTATCTGTTAAATATCATCAAAACAACTTATTAAGAATGGGGCAAATTTAATAGAGTTATCATCCTTACAACTGAATACTTATATAAATCATATTGATTTATAATTAGAGTCTCATATATATTTAGTTAATGACTTATTCTTTATTCATGAATATTTTAAGATGACGATATTAATAAATAAAAGATATTTTGGTTAAGTATCAAAAGTCATCGAAAATCATTGACTCTAAATACAAGGATGAATGTCACATTCTATGAGGTCATTCATAATTTAATTTTCAACCTCTTGTTACTTATTATTGCACATATGAAGACATTTATTCTTTCTCTTATTTTGTTGTGCAACTATGTATATAAAAGTGGAATTCTTTTTTTTTTTTTTCAGAATATACTAAACAGAACTCTATTATTATATATTATTTTCTTACTGTAATACTCCATTTTGTATTTATATTTTAATTCTAATTTATAGTGAGAGTATTTCAAATTTTATTCTAAGAGTTCTATTCTGGATAAAATACAAAACTATTTGACACACTTTTATTTTAAATAATAACTCTTGTTATCGTACTATTTCATATAATTAAATTCTAAAGTCATATTTATGATGTGCTCATATAAAATATTAAGCATGTCTTTCTATTATTTGAATATGACCGAAGTTGAGTAAATTAAGTACAACTGTTTATGCATGATATTATTTAATCATATTCTCTTAAGCATAAACATTATTGATTTGTATAATTGTAATCTCACCTATCGTGGATACAATTATGCAAATTTTGTTAAATAGATTAGCATTATATTGGTGACAGTCATACCCTATCGGTGTGTTGTTATTAATATAATTTTGCTATTTCAATGTACCTTAATTTTTTATACTTATGTTAAATATAATTAGAGTACCCAATCAATATTTAAATTTTTGAGACATGAGAATTGTACATTGTGATGATATAGTTCTTACTGATTATACTTAAGGTCTTTGAATGAGTTTACAATAAGTAAGTTACTTTATTAAAAGACATGTAGGAAACTATATAAATTTTGCAATCCAATATTATTCTTATTTTTAATTAAATTTCTATTTAAATGTTATTTTTGTGTGTGTGTGTATATATATATATATATAAATATTTTGGATTGCTACTATCCCTCTGTTATATGAGTGACGGGCATACCCTATCGGTGTGACGTTACTTAATATGATTATTATGTGATAGAGAAATAGTTGAATATTTATTTAAAATATCTTTCAAACTTCTTTATTCAACTATCATTATTCATTCTCTTTCAAGTGGGAGAATCTTTGCTATGTATTGTGTAACGTGATGGACATACCCTATCGGTATGACATTACCTAACATAATCATCCTTTTATAGATAAGAAAAATACCTTATTAGTTAACTATCATTCTCCACCAAGTGGAGAAAATATCATTCTTCAACAAGCGAGAAAAATTTTACATGTCAATTAACTATATCTCATAAACAAATATATTTATTTGTTTCATAACTCTAGATATAAAATTATAGTAGAGACTTATATTGAGGATAATAATTATATCCTTTTCTCATAAATTATTATACACTTCCATATCTTTTATATTATTGTAAACTTATTTTGTAAAAGCAATATGTCAAAATCCCAAAATTCTTAACAACTCCATTGAGAAAAATGTATTTATACCATTATTCTAAGTAATTATAAATGATATATTTGGGATATATAAATTTACCATTTTACTATATTTTGACATATTTTATATTATTGTTATTCTTTAATATTTATGGAAGCTTATGACTATTTTATCTTATATCCTCAATAATAATAAAATATAAGTCTCGTGTATTTCCGCTGCGTGTAACCTAATCTTTTCTCAAATGTATGTAATTATAGTTGTAGCATTTGAGTTTTGAGTGAGTTACTAAAATCGTGAATACAGTCTTATATCCTATTTTATAAGACTAAAGACTTAATCTTACTCATATGATGATAAACCTTTTATAAATCATCACACTCTATCATATAAAGGTTACTACATTTGTAAAATTCTAAAATAAAAGTTTACATTCTCTTTAATTCTAAATGCAGAATACGTGGTTAACTATGAAACTCAATTCTTGATAATATATCTGTCATTGAAAAATTATATGTTCATGGGGTTTCATACTATCATTGAGTTACCACTTGTGTTAATAATTCTGTTATACTCATCTGCAAAATATGTGGTTGAGTTCATGAAACTCTATTAGTTAAAATTATATAACCACTTATGTTGATAATCTTGCACTAACAATTAAGTATCCCACTGTTGAATACTACATTATGAAAATATTTCTATATCAGTGATCACTAATGAGAATCATACTTACTGTTGTTTATATATATGTGGGATCAGTGGGAGTGTGTACGCGATACTATATACTATGAGCTCAAATGAGAAATCTCACTCTTGTTTATATATATATATATATATATATATATATATATATATATATATATATATATATATATATATATATATATATATACATATACATATACATATATATATGTGAGATCAAGAGAAATGTGTACACAATATTATATACATACAATTTAAAATTCTTATCATTGCCATATATTCTTGTGCACCATATAAAATATGGCACAGCTTAAAAGACTTTAAATTTTTGAGTCTCATTCTATTATGTTGAGATATATATTGAAATTCTTTTAATCTCAATAAGCATCGTAATTGAATGCTTAAGTCAATTTTGTTGGAATATGCACAATAATCTCTTAGCATGCAAATATAAAGTGTGCTTGTCTTTTACCAACATTCCACATTTTATGAGGTCATAAATAATAAGTACAATGTACAATATCAATACTCCTATCGAGTATGATATTGTGTTCTTGAAGTACTTATAAACTAATACAATCATAAATGTTTGTTCATTGTTGACATTTGTGACCACATTAATCCACATCTTATTTTTCTTTAAACTAAGTGTCTATGTTAATCCAGTTTGGAGATTTTTGAATTTCCTATTTCTTCATGGATTTTCATAGTCACATTTTTTGCTAAAACTTGGATTAATTGAATGTCGTAGAACATTTATCGATTTTGACTAAATGTAGTTACACTCTTTTTATAAGCTATCCTTATAAGTAATTATTTCTCTTATGCCTATGTGGATATATGACTTTTATAAAATTGAAAACTCATTGGCAGAACCACTAACCACATACTTATAATGATTTGATTAAGTCTATAATATTTTGGGTTAGTGGGAGTTTGTTATAGCATTTTTAAAATGCTTGGGCCATTGTTTAATGACACATATATATTTTTTTTAACTAAAATGTGTCACTATAAATTCATCATTTGTTAGAAAAAAGTGAGTCTTTGACCTGTATGATTTGTTTTCCCTATCGGATTCAATTTCTACGGCATTAAAGCTTACTTCTCCTTTTTAAATTATTAGTGCTTTGACCATAATTAAAAGTTTTAAAATTTAAATTCTTTATGACAGGCGAAATTTATATTCTTTTAGTAATTGAGTATTGTCATCCATGTGGGAGATTGTTAGATTAATTATTTAATTAATCAATTATGGATTGACAATAATCAATTATTATAAGTTAATCTTAATATAAATTATGGTATATTGTATTAAGCACTAGTCAATTGATGAATATGTATGATTGGACTATTGTTTCTAAATGGACCGTGATGGGTTGACCCATTAGCTAAGTCCAATGAGAGGTCCCTGCCCTCAGCCGTTTAGCTATTTAAACGTCATCCCATCAGACGGTTAAACATTCTGAACAGTATTCTAAAAACAAAAACCTAAACGGCGATGAGGGTACTTATCCCTCTCATAATTGTTGACGGCTGTCCTTCGTGAACCTAAATATGAAGGTACACAATTTCTTATTCCTTCTTTGTTACCAATTATATGCTATAATTTGTATCTATTGATCTATGCCTAAGTATCAAAATTCATCCATTATAGCTTTGATTCTCATGGTGATATCCAAACTGTGAAAATACCATAACTGTAATTAATTCAAATATAAAGAAAATGGCGGCATGCATTGATATGTTGTTTAGGTGTGAATTCCCTGAAGTGCAGAAAATCATTATAGAAGAAATAGAAACCAGAAGCTTGCGATATAGAAAGAGGAAGAGAAGGAAGCTTCTATATTTCTATTTCTATTTCTTGAGTAGAAAGCAAACCTTTGAATATTGGTCTTGAGCGAGTCTCTCTGTCTTCTATTTCTTGATAAAGTATATACTTGTTGGTGTTGCATTAACTATTCAGTTTTACGGTGGCGATTGTGATGGGAAAGGAGAAAGCTTTTCCACCATGAGAAAGTTTTTTTCTAAAGGTTAGATTGTTGAGGAACACGATTTTTATTATGGACTGTCTACACCAATTTTTTTTCCTTTCTCTTTTACACTCTTATATTTTTGTTTAGATCTGGAATACACGATTTTTATCATAGACTGCCTACACCATATTTTTTTCTTTTCTCTTTTACACTCTTATATTTTTGTTTAGATCTGGAATTTTTTTCTTTTCTTGATTTGAAAACAATTGGTCGGATTTTCTCGCTCGCGCGCATCCGCGTGCGCGCGCGCCCGTATTATAAGAGTGACTTAGAAGTTGAATTTTTTCACGATTTTTTGCAGGCATGTTTAGGACATAAAAACAACATCGCCCACAAAAAACGAGAATTTTCCGGCAAAGGACAGATTAAATATGAATTTTTTACGCGCCAAAAACTCAAGAACGCGAAACAACAAAACAGTCTACACCAAATTTTTTTCCTTTCTCTTTTACACTCTTATATTTTTGTTTAGATCTGGAATTTTTTTCTTTTCTTGATCTGGAAACAATTGGTCGGATTTTCTCGCTCGCGCGCATCCGCGTGCGCGCGCGCGCCCGTATTATAAGAGTGACTTAGAAGTTGAATTTTTTCACGATTTTTTGCAGGCATGTTTAGGACATAAAAACAACATCGCCCACAAAAAACGAGAATTTTCCGACAAAGGACAGATTAAATATGAATTTTTTACGCGCCAAAAACTCAAAAACGCGAAACAACAAAACAGTCTACACCAAATTTTTTTCCTTTCTCTTTTACAATCTCATATTTTTATTTAGATCTGAATTTTTTTTCTTTTCTTGATCAGGAAACAATTGGTCGGATTTTCTCGCTCGCGTGCATCCTCGTGCGCGCGCGCTCGTATTTTAAGAGTGACTTAGAAGTTGAATTTTTTCACGAGTTTTTGCAGGCATTTTTAGGACATAAAAACAACATCGCCCACAAAAAAAGAGAATTTTCCAACAAGGGACGGATTAAATATGAATTTTTTATGCGCCAAAAACTCAAGAACGCGAAACAACAAAACATGCATCTAGAAAACGAATTTTGAGCTGGTTTTTTGTAGACACCTCTATAAAAATACATATAGAGGATCTGTAAAAAACCAGCTCAAAATTCGTTTTCTAGGTGCATGTTTTGTTGTTTCGCGTTCTTGAGTTTTTGGCGCATAAAAAATTCATATTTAATCCGTCCCTTGTCGGAAAATTCTCGTTTTTTGTGAGCGATGTTGTTTTTATGTCCTAAACATGCCTGCAAAAAATCGTGAAAAAATTCAACTTCTAAGTCACTCTTATAATACAGACGCGCGCGCGCACGTGGATGCGCGCGAGCGAGAAAATCCGACCAATTGTTTCCAGATCAAGAAAAGAAAAAAAATCCAGATCTAAACAAAAATATAAAAGTGTAAAAGAGAAAAGAAAAAAATATGGTGCAGGCAGTCTATGATAAAAATCGTGTATTCCAGATCTAAACAAAAATATAAGAGTGTAAAAGAGAAAGGAAAAAAATTTGGTGTAGACAATCCATAATAAAAATCGTGTTCCTCAATAATCTAACCCTTAGAAAAGGTTTTCCCATGGTGGGAAAGCTTTCTCCTTTCTCATCACAAACGCCACCCAGTTTTACAGACCAAAAAAAAATTTTAACTCTTTTTATTCATAAAGAGCGTGTATGTTGTTGCGGGGGCAGTGGTAGTGTCTGTCGGTTCGATTCCTAGATGGGAGTTGAACCTTGTACAAGACTTACTCTCAAGTGTACACTATACCACCAATCAAACATGTTTTTTTTTTTTGTAAAAAATATATGTTTTGTTTGTTCACTCACTTTATATTAAATATTTTCATTTGGGTTGGTTCGGTGGCATTAGTTTGAGACATTAAAGTGTGCTTTTTTTGTTGTCTTAGATTTGATTTTTCCGGTGTCAATTTTGACAGACTAGTCCATTATAGCATTGCTTTGGATTTAAACAGGCCCCCGCAAGTTAACGGTGTAGTAAAACCCTTCAGGTTAGTCAATTCATAAGATGAATACTGGGTTTTAAAAAAAGAAATAAGGTGTCAAACTTAAAACCTCGACATGTATTTGACAAAAAAAATAATACTTTTGAGATGTGCATTTTTTTTCACATAAATTTCTTATTAAATTTCATGTTTATTAAATTTATTTATAATTGAGATATAAGAAAGTTAGTATCATTCTATGCTTATTTATTCCCTTCTATGTTGGTATGCCCGTACTAATTTTTATTTTTCTTATCACAGCAAAAGCTTGATGAAGTTTAAAACCAACGGTCAGTCTATAACTAACTTCTGCTAACTGTAACTAACTTTGGCTAACCAAACTTTCCGTTTCCTTATTCAAAAAAACTTTCCGTTTCCAAACTTAAGACAATACAAAAAAAAAAAAACGCAAATGGATATTACCACAAGCAACTCCTTCGGTCTAATTTCCGTCGATAAATTTCACTTCACAACTACTCAAGTGTTTCCTAAAAAAAAACAATAATGCTTAGTAGTGCGAATAAGTATATGACGAAAATCAACGAATACACTGATGAATTGTTTTTAACCAACCAACTCATGTAAGTGAGAGTATTGTATTGTTATATTTTATTAAGAATTAATATTAACAAACCTCCCCATGTATTGTGGAAAGTGGGACTGTTATACTAATTTTATTATTAGTTAAGAAAAGCTATAGCAGTGAGTATTCGTCAAATTTCGCACAGCAAGTTTTCGCACTATTTAGCAGTGCTAAAAAAAAAAACCACTCAAGTGATTAACTCATGTAGAAATAAAAAAAAATACAAAAAGTAGCGCAATATTTCTATGTGATTCAAACGGTGTGGCCTATGTTAGCCTTTGATGAATAAGGGTATTAACTCATTTAGAAATAAAAAAAATAAAAAAAAGTAGCGCAGCATTCTATATTTCTATGTGATTCAAACGGTGAGGCCTATGTTACCCTAATGACATATAAAATTCAATTTTGGAACTAAATAAATGAAGATCACATGTTTAATGAAGGAGATGAAGAAATTTGATGTTCTTGAGATGAAAATTGTAACTGATACTAAGAAAAAACCATATCGGTGAGTTTACATTTTTGCTTGATGAGTTGGGGGTAATTTACCCCTCAGGACGGATACGATTGGATTTTGGAACGAAAGAGATGTAAATCACATCTTAAATGAAGAAGGTAAAGAAGTTTGATGATTTTAAGATAAAAATGATAACTGATTGTAAAAAAATTAAGAAAATAGGATTTTTCATCGAAAGGGGTAAATTACCCCAAATTCATCGAGGGGTAACGTAGAAAAAACCGATTCAAACACGTCTTTAAAAAAACATGTGATTCAAACACTTCATTATAATATTTTTTAAATTGTCTTTACTCAAAAAAGAAATAATTTGTCTCTTACATTCATTAATTTTTGGGTTCAATATGTTTTTGATCCCTATAAAATTGGAACCTTTTAGGTTTAGTTTTTACTTAATTTTAATAGTTTTTTTAGTTTCTACAAAAAAATCTATTGTACGCAGTTTTAGTCTCTGCTAAAATAAATTTTGTTTATTTATCCTTGAATGATTTTTTGCACACATGTTTAGAAAAATATATAAATCTTATTTACTAAAATTTTAATTTTTTAATATGAGATGAATTAAATATTATTTTTTTAATTGTTAAAAGTTCAAGATAAAAACAACTAAAATATGAGCCTAGAAATCAAATTTTAATCTTATTTTAAGCAATGAAGTTTTTTATAATGTTTTAAACATGTCTGCAAAAAATTGTCAAAAAATTTAAGAGTTTAAGCTTAGTTTAACAAATTTTGTTTTATGAGGGACTAAATCTATGTGAAAAAAAATTATAAGGCATTGCTATTAAATGACATCATTTAGAAAGTCAATAAAATTATAAGGCATTATTATTAAAATTAAGTAATGATTTAAATTTAGAAAGTCCTCATTTTATTAAATGACATCATTTAGAACAAATCAGTGCCTCTCAAAGTGTCTCTCTTTGTATGGCGACTGCTGAGCAAAAGAATCCCAACTAAAGATAATTTGTTTCGTCGTAGAATTCTTCAACCAAGTTCTCTTTTATGCTCGGGTGGATGCGGTAATGAAGAGACAATTAATCACTTATGTTTAGATTGTAATTTCTATGGCATTGCTTGGCACTCCATTATGCATTGGCTAAGAATCTTTATTGTTCTTCCTTTAGAAATTGGAAAGTTGCTCTTCTTTCAAAGGGAATTACTCACTCCCACGTGATCTGCCTAAAATACTCCCCACGTGACTTAAGTCACGTTGGTTTTAGGTAAGTTAAGTTTCCATCAATTTTTCACAAAGATGCTATTTTTTTAAGACCTCAAACATACAATATGTTATTTTCATTTTTTAAAAGCATGTCATGTCTTCAAAACATCAATAACAACAAGTACGCGTAATAAATTCCAAAATTAATAGAATACGACAAACTCATCAGCAGGCTGCTCCAACTCATTACACCGATGCAAGAGTCTATCATACACAATATTTAGGTTAGGTATACTAATATATCCACCCCGTTGAAATGGATCTTGATTAAATCATTAATCACAAATCAAACACATATACTTAAACACTTTAAGGATTCATGTGTTTACCTCTTGAAGCGCAGAACCTTTGTAGCAGAATTATTTCTGATCACTAGCAAAGCAACGTAGCGATGCCTCTATTCAGTCCACACGAACAGAACTTCTCCGATGACCGGTGCTAGCCAATTCCAACGGAGATTCAGAGAGAACAGGGTTTAGAGAGCGGCGGCTAGGGTTTCACAACTTTTGTGAATTAGGTTAAGCGTTCAACAAAAGTCTGTGATGCTTCAACACAAGGGTTCTATTTATAGAACCACTTGTGTGATCAACAAGCCAAGCACTTAAATACACCGTACCTTACGGTGCACCATATTTCACTTAAACACACCGTACCTTACGGTGGACCGCGTTTCTCTATTTTTTCATAAATTAAATAATAAGTCATACTTAATTATTTAATTACTAATAAGTCCTACTTATTATTTTATAAATAAGTCTTGCTTATTTATTTCTCTCATCTATCTGTCCTTTGTGTGTGACCCCTATAGGTTCCCGTAACGTTGGCAATAATATTAAAACACATATTTAATATTATAAACAGTGAGTGGTATCTAGCAACACATCACTGCTACCCAAGTGACGAGAATGTCATGTGATCTGACGAAACCTTTCTGTGATAATGATCATGTGTATAATTACCCTTTTGCCCTCATGTCTATATTGAACACAAGGCATAGACCGTGTCATCCTTGTCTAGTTCAATATTGGGCCCATAGACATTTCTCCTGTTATGTAGGAGGGGCAAATTCCATCTAGGTCACTCATGTCCCTCAACATGATTCATGGAGTACCCATCAACCAACTTTATAGTCATCCTATTACATACAACGTTTGAATGGTGATAAAGCACTCGACTCCTACATCTAGGGTACATAGTGGTTTCAGGTCAAAGGGTGGAATACACCACTATCACTATGAGAATATCATATGACACTTTTCATAACTTTTACTATGTAGTATTCTCATGGCGGGTCAATCCAGTATAAATATTACTCCTAATATTTATACCTATGTGAAGACTTGATAACTCTTTATCTGTGATCCGTGAGATGTGATCATCAGTCTACCCACATAATAGTCTCTATGCTTTAATGTTATCCCATTTCACAATAAAGCTTGACTACGGATACTTTAAGAATAATGTCCTTTCGTTTAATGTGTCTCACGATTAAGTCATACTTAATTCTCCATTAAACGGACTAATTATTCTAGGGAATTTATTATTTTGAAACTAAACAAAAGAATAAATAAATGCCTTATATATATATATATATATATATATATATATATATATATATATATATATATATATATATATATATATATATCAAAGTCATGATACAAAGCCAAATCCAATCAAAGTAGATTGGCTATTAGGGCTTACTCCAACAATCTCCCATTAGCACTAAAAGCCAATCAAATATTATCTCAATATCTATTGGTCAATTGTTAGTATCAAGCACAGGCAAGATACTATTCTAGCAGATAAGGAACTTTTCCTATGTTGGTAGGTTATACTTCTTTCAATTTCCACTTCCGATCTTCTATCAAAAGGAAATTGAAGTGTCAACATATACATTTGAATCATTAGTGAGATCTAGTTTTCATTGCTCGCAAGATTAAACCAATTTCACCTTAGACGTGATCAATGGAATCCGCAACGCAAGAAACACATGTTTTCGCTCAGTTATGAGCTAAACAATCCAAATCATATATTTGACATCTGTAATAGAAACAACAACTATCTAAAGCTTGTACTTTTACAAATTTTATAGTTGATCTCCAAGCATAACATTTATTCCAGATTGCGATATGGATATACTGTACACATATATGAAAGTTGTCATCATTGTAACTCATTTACGATGTTCCTTTTCATCCGTGTTCAAGAAACAATCCTAAGTCCTGAAATTCTGGCTGGACAAGGTTAAAACAATATGCAGGGCACAATAGATTGCTAAAACAGAGCACACACAAACACAATGCAAAAGCAACAAATAAAGTGCAGGAAAGATAAAAAGGCACAAAGGTTTGTTAACCTAGTTCGGAGTAAACACCTCCTACTCTGGGGGATACCAATCCAGGAAGGAAATCCACTATAGGATTTAATCCTTAAGACTCAAGACACAGACCCCCTGTTCCCAGCCTAAGCAATTAAACTCCTCCTAGTTCTGATTTCTACCCAACACGTTGAGTATTAGACAACTGCTAACTTCCTATCCAAGCAACTAACCCAGTTACTAAACAGCTATGAACTTAACCCAGTTCTGAACACAACTTCAATACATCAATGAATAACACTCGTACCTAAAGGCTTAGAGTGATTACAACTCAATTAAAACACCTAAACCAACTCAGTTTGAGTGGTGCACAAATAAAGCAACAGCTTAAAACTCTAAGACTCTATATCTCTGATTTTTCTCTCTAATTCGTAACTAAACAACAACAACAACAACTCCTTAAATAATCCTCAGTAGCTAACATAATTATGATTCCAATCTTCTGTAATTGATTTAATTCTGAATTATGCAAGGCTCAATTAGGAAACATATAATTCAACATTGTATCTTTGTAAAGATTCTTCAGTAAAATATGAACTTCATAAACACGAGCCAAATCTTCATTAGATCTTCACTAATTCAATCAGCATTCTAGAATAATTCATCCATGATTAAACCTTGACAAATCTCGCAAAGATTCGCCCAAAAACAACTCAGAAAAACCCAGCTTCTGAAGAAGTCAACATGGGTCAACGCTAGGAATAGTGCGTCTGAAGCATAACCTGCATCTGAAGGTTCAGAAGAACTGTTCCTGCGTCTGAAGGAACATTTCAACTTCTGAAGGTCCAAACAGCTTCTGAACTTCTTCAAATGCCAATTCTTGCAACTGAAGACTTCTTTTAAACATGGAGATGCTTCCTATGAATACATTGGATTTGCCAAAACATGCAGCCAACTTCAAAATACTCAACAATCTCCCCCTTTGGCAAATTTTTGGCTAAAACTGATGTTTCACAAATGACAAGTTCTTCAATTCATCATAAACAATCTCAGCAATGAAGAACTCCACAAAACCAAACATATATAACATAGAGATAAGCAGCGGACAAACACACTCTGTGCTATGTTAAACCTTAGCTTCAGCTTCTGAACAGCCTGAAGCACACATAACAGCTTCTGAAACACTGAAGTACACGGAACAACTACTGATTAACTCCTGATCATCACATGACACTCCCCCTGAAGCTTCATAAACACATAAACAAGCAATCCAGCTTCACAACACTCCCCCTGCAACTCAGCTTCTCATACAAACTCCCCCTTACTTCTGAACTGCAGTAATTGGCTTCTGAAACTTCTGGAACACACTGAAACACATCATCACTCAGGATTTTAATACTAATGTAATCCCCCTGAGACCCACACTCCCCCTTAATCACATCTGCACAGCTTTTGTTATAATTGTCGCGGTGATTTTCGGAGATAAAGCTATTGATTAGCGTTGACTCACTAATTTTATTTCACGACTGAACTTTTAATTTTTCAAAAGAAAAGGGGAAAAAGTTCTAAATTACCACAATTTTAAAGATTTAGGGTTCGGGGGTTAGTTACGTTTAGGGAATGTGTTAGCACCCTAAATGTTCGTAGTACTCTACGAGAACCTCTTGATTTTATTTATTTATTTTGGCTATAACTTGCTTATATTAAAAGAAAAGAAGGAATTAGAGTAGTGAGAAAAAATTGTTTTTTTATTTTTATGATTTTGAAGGACAAGGTCCTTTGCCTACGTACCCGTGAGGGATCAAAATGTAATATCCCGCTTAGAGGTAATTGTATCAGTGTTAGAAATTAATTGAGAAGCATGGCAATTTTGTAATATTAAGCAATGGCAATATAGTAAATTTTGGATAAGAAGGAGATTATTTAAAATAGGGAACAAGATATTTTCCCACACCATTCTCTTCTTCCCTTCACTCTCTCAAATCGGTCCCTCTCCCTCACCCTCTCTAATCACACGCCCTCATCTCACCATGCCAACATCCATCCAAACTTCATCCAAACTCTTGTGGGAAAGTTGTGAGAAAGATATTGCAAGCAAGCTTGTATTGGAAGTTAGAGCAAAAGGAGTAAAAGAAGAAACAAAGGAGAATTAAGAGAAGAGGTGGTTTGAAGCTAAGGCCTTAGAAATCAGAGTTAGCAAGCACCAATTGAGGTTAAGGTGAGCTCCCTAGGGGTTTTAGAACCCATTATGTTGAGTTTTGATGAATACTTGTATATTGAGTAAGTTGCAAATTTTAGTACCCTAATCCTATGTTGTGAGTAATTCTTGATCATTACATGTTAAAATCTGTTAATATGCATTAGAATATATCCCTTAAAGTTGTATGATGTTTGGGTCTGTTGGATGAGCCTAAAAATGGTGGAAAACATGTCTTAAACTTGCCTTATGCTGTCCAACTGCAGGTAAAATCGTGTCACGATTTTACAACCGTGTCACGATTTTACAGGCAGAGTCCAACACGATTTCTGGGTAGGAAATCGTGACACGATTTCCAAATCGTGTCACGATCCCACAGTGGCAGCACCATATTGTTTTCTTCATCAAAACTTGCACCATTTCGGCTATCCAATACTACTTCAGACTCAAGGAACAACATGTAATGATTAAGAGTCGCTAATAAGGAATATAAGACCTATCTTTTAGAGAATGTATAAGTTATATAGCATGAGGAATAGGTTCATATGTTAAGTATTGGGAGAATGTTCTCCCTAAGTGATGCATTTTATATGCCAATTACAGTAGAGAATAGAAGCACTTACAAGTACATAAGACGAGAATCGATGAGAATAATTCCATATGCTAAGTTAAGAACCTTTTTAGGTTAAGCATTCAAGGATTATTAAGATATTAAGCCGTGGCCTTCGTCGTTCACGCTAGTGGGACATGAATGGTCCATGCAAAGTAAAGACTATGATTAATATTATTAAGTCGTGACTTTCATCGTTCACGCTAGTGGGACATGAAAGGTTCTTGCATAAGTTTAAAGAATATTAATTCGCGTCTTCCGTCGTTCACGCTAGTGGGACACGGGAGGTATACGCGTAAGATAAGACTATTATTAAGTCGTGTCTTCTGTTGTTCACGCTAGTGGGACACAGGAGGTTCACGCTAGTGGGACGTGTTATTCCGCAAGGATGACCACACGACGACAAGAGGAGTCCGGTGTTAGCCTGATATGATAGGAATTTTCACCGGTTAGAAGGGAGATGTACTTCGGGGTTACTCCATCCGGATGCACTCCGTAAAATGAACCCAGATAATTATTGATTGTTCAACGCTAACTTCTAACTTAAAGATATAATAAGATGAATAAGTTTATTTATACGTATTGAGAAATAGGACAATTAGTTCCTAGTGAACCAGAAGTGATCATAAGATATTTCCCCTTGATCACTAAGTACAAGATAAGTTAAGTTAGTATATGATGAGAAATGTTTGAGACAAGAAGCGATCTTAGGTTTCCCCTCGATCGCGAAATAAGTAAAGAATGACGGCGATCATAGGTATCCCCAAGATTGCCGAGAGTAGGCACGGCGACCCTAGGTTACCCCCGTGGTTGCCAACAGCAGGTTGGGCCGGAGTTCACTGAGACGTAATGTCTCACCCCAATCCTTCTGGTGCAGGTTTTCAGGTTAGCGAGAGGTTTCAGATGAAGTACTTCAGGAAGACGCTGGACGGAGTGCAGTTGCTCGTCATGGTCAAGCTCAGAAGTTTATCAGTATATGTTAAGTATTTGTATATGATTTTGGATAAATGTATAAACGAGCTACTTGTACCCCTTTCAGTTGTATTGTATTGTATTATATTAATTATTGAAAATTTTAATGTATCCGGTATCAGACTAATACACATGCTAAATATTCTAGATAATTTAGTATGGGTGTTACAATTGGTATCAGAGCAGGTCGATTCAGACCGTGCCATGGGTCATTAAAGTTTCAATAAAAGTAGTGGGACCATTGGGTTCCGGATGTTGTTCTAAATGTTACATCTAGTTGAGCCTGATCAACTCAATCTAGTTTATGACAGTTAGGATAAATGTCCGAGAGCTGAATGTGACCAAGGAGGAATGAAGTGTATGAAGGGCGAAGATTAAGGTGACAGAATTTTAAGACGGAATTGGTGAAGAAGTATTCATGCCAAATGGTGGCCATCAAACTGTAAAGTAACGAAGCTTGATAGTGGCAAGGTCTCAGAGACATAAGGAATATTGAACAGTGAGGTGAATCACCTCAACCCAGTTGGACGCATCGTTGGACGATGCCTTGTCTGCGGAAGACATAAGGATTAAGGAATCATGGAATGCTCTAGGGAATGACGTGGAACCTTGACGGGAACCGCAGTTTGAGAAGTTAAAGTGAAGTGTGGACTAAGTAACGATTCTGAGTACAGAGTTAAGGAATTGTAGTACCAAGCCTAGAGACTTGAAATGAGGAATTTTCGGTCGGTTTTGAAACCTCTGACTCTCAGTAAAGATAGAGTGTTGAAGAATCGAACTCGAATCGGACGAGATTTTAATGCCCTAACGGTTAAGAGAATTAATTATGGATTAAGTTAATTATTTGGACAGATGAAACTAACCACTTAAGTGTGGTCATTGAGCGGAAATCGCAAGTAAGTTTAACCGCATCAGATCAGCCGCACCTCCCGAACCATAAATGTCGGATTTGTGAATTAAGAAGAGGAGATGATATGCAACCTAAGAACTAAGATGGATATTGAATGATCAGTCATTGGGATATAGTGAACTGATGGACGAATAAAGTCAAATTTCCTCGATTGGATGAAGAAGTCAAGTTCAGGATAACACAAGATTAAAGTAGACCAGTTTTGAAGGATAATCAGAATTTTAGCCGAGAAATGATATTGAGATTTTAATTATATGGAAGATCGTCTTTTATATGAAATGTTAAGATGGTGATTAATGTAAAGGCGTTATATGTTTTCAAACAAAGAGTTTTCTTCCACGAATATTCTAGAAGCTGAAAGAGATTACCCCGTGTGGATAAGTTCTGAGGGCGGTAATAAAGTATAGACTTCGGGCTGTTCGACTATATGCAGAATTACTCAGATGTTAAGAATCGAGTTTTGAATGGTGAATCCAGTAACAAGTGACTGGAGGAATCCAATAGATTATGGTAATGTGCAAGAGTTTAAAATCGATTAATCGGGTGCACGAAGAGACGTAACCTATGTTTGAGTGTTCAAGAGGACCAATAAGAGTTTAAATATTATTCAGGACGGATTGTCCCGTAGGAACTCGAAGGGGTGACTTAAGGGACATGATAGAGCTAAGGAGACCAAAGTTGTCTCGGAAAGATTATGGATATGAAATCCTTACGGATAAAGATAGAACGAATAGTAACAAGACTCAAATGAAAAATGTGAACCTTCCGAAGCCATAAGTTGTTTTTAGAAGTTGCCACTAATGAATGTGCATGAATTTAAGTTGTCTCAGATATACTTTCAGTCGGGTTTCTGCAATGTTTAATGATTATACATGAAGAGCTGACCAAGTAATGGTTACAGAATTCAGGATATGGAAAGTAAAGTTGGAACCAGAGTATAAGTCGTTTGACATGAGCATTTTTAGGCTCGTAACAGTTGCTAAAGACCGTTTACAGGTTTTGGCATATTTTCATGAACTCCTTCTTCATCAACTGGTATAGTTATACCATCTCAATGATATCCCAAAGGCTATCATCTATCCCAATGATATGACTATACATCTTGCTTTTCCACCATGAAAATTTTTCAGGGTCACCAGTAAACATAGGAGGTCTATGATGTGAGTGTGATTACTTGTCATCTGTACCATAATCATATGATATAGAAATGCCACCTCTAGGAGGAGGTTGAGGAGACCACTGGACTCACCAAAAGACATGTTTTTCTCAGGATCTAGACTGACTCATTGTTAGATGATTATGAAGGTGAGAAAAACACACAAGAAGGGGGGTTGAATTGTGTGGACTTAAAAACTTTTCTTTCTTTTCTTTCTCAAAACTTATGATAAGTTCAGAATCAGATTCTGAACCTTTTTCAGAGAGTTTATGCAGCAGATATAAAAGTAAAGAGAGAAGGAAAGAGAGACACACAATGTTTTTATACTAGTTCCTTCCACAAGTTGGAAGTAGTCTAGTCCCCCTGTCACTTACAGGAGATTTAACTATAATCAAACTGATTACAATTGCTCAGACCACAAAGGAAAGAGACTTCAATGCTCAAACACTTAGCAAGAGACTTCTAATGCTCAAGACACCAAGTCAAGAGACTTCCAATGCTCAGAACACAAAGTAATGAGACTTCACTGCTCAAGACACAAAGTCAAGAGACTTCTAATTGCTCAGAACACTAAGTAATGAGACTTCAGGTTGCTCAGCACGCAGGCTTGAGACTTTGTTTCAAACTGGTTTACAAAGAAAGAAGTTTGAGTTGAACACTTGATCAAATATCAGAGGTGTTCACTTAATACAACACAGGTTCAGACTCTAACCTTAAGAAATTCTAATATATAAACTTTGTAAGAATTTCTAAGAGTTTTGTACAGACATGTAAAATTGACAGCAAAACAGAGCGCAATAACCAGTCTTTTTTTTAAGAGTCTTAGCAGTTTTCTTCTTCAATTCTTCATCCTTATATAGTGGAAAATAGAGCTGTTGAAGATTGCCAGAATTGTAGCAAGGAGCCGTTGCAAGTAGAGAAGCTAGGCCAACTGGAAATGTGTGCTGAAACTCAGTAGAAAGTAGAACACGCAGCCATTTTTGAATTTGCTTTCCTTAAAAGCTGGGGAATGTTTGAGCCAGGGAGACAACTGTTCCATTGGAGTTGTTCTGACATTGCAGGCATTAAATGCGCACAGTAACAGTTGCTTTTCCTTCCACGTCAGACTTCAGAAGCTTCTCAGGAACTGTTCATCAGAAGCAGTTCTTCAGACTTAGACTTCAGAAGCACTGTTCATCAGAAGCTGGTCTTCAGACTCAGACTTTAGAAGCACTGTTGATCAGAAGCTGGTCTTCAGACGTTGACTTTTGTTGACCTTCAGACTCAGCCTTCAGACGTTGACTTTCGTTGACCCTCAGACTCAGCCTTCAGACGCTGACTTTTGTTGACCCTCAGACTCAGCCTTTAGACGCTGCCTTCAGACGCTGCCTTCAGACTCTGCCTTCAGAAGCACCCTTCAGACTCAGTCTTCAGACTCAGCCTTCAGACCCAGTTTTCCTTCAAACTTGCAACTTAGCTTCTAAGCTTTCCTTCTTGCTCTTAGCTTGTTCTTCCATAACCAATATTAATTAACCAACATTAAGAACATGGTTCTGCACAACATAGAACAAAGCATTAGCAATTACCAATTTTCTATTTAACGCTTTGTTATCATCAAAACCTTAAAGAGAGATGTTCATACATATTGTTCCAACAATCTCCCTATATTCAAAGAGAGTTGTTCATACATTTTGTTCCAACAATCTCCCCCTTTTTGATGATGACAAACATAAGTATTAACCAGAAAATTGTTGTTAATTTAATTAACAAGTTGACTGCAGGGTGTGAGGTTTGTAAGCTCCCCCTGAGTCTGATCCAGGTTAATTAAATTCAGTTCAGATCAAAACATGTGAAAATTTCAGAATTGTTGTTAAGTTTAATTAACAAGCTGACTTCAGGAGAGGTTTGCAAGCTCCCCCTAGGTCTGACAGTCCACAAGGTGAGGTTTGTAAGCTCCCCTTGATTCTTATCCAAGTTAATTAAACTCAACTTAAAACAATAAAGTGAAATTGTCACTCAGAATTACAAATAACTTGCTGACTTCAGGTTATGAGGTTTGTAAGCTCTCCCCCTAAGTCTGATAATACACAGGATGAGTTTTGTAAGCTCCCTGAGTCTTATCCAAGTTATTTAAATTCATTTCAACTCACTAAGAGTAATGTATATCTCACAGAATTTAATTCAGAGGCTAGAGATTAAAAACAGTTCTCATAAGTTAATTAAAATCAGAAATTAACTTATTGTTTTGAGCTCAGGAGCCTTAACACCTTTTACTCCCCTATATAAGTTAATTAATTGACATAAACTAACTTATATTCTGAGCTCAGGAGCTTTAATACTTGTTTACTTTTACTCCCCCTTTTGTCATCAACAAAAAGAAAAAATTTCAGAAAAGAAAAATTTCAGAAATTTAAGAGAGTTTGAAAAACATGTGAGATAATCATGCAATCATATAGGTAATCAAGCAGCAAGGATGAGAATCAGAGCAGGCTTGATCATACATGAAGTATATGACATTGCATTTAAAAAATAGAATGATGTTCAGAAGCAGAAAAAGATAGTTCAGAGCTTCTGATCAGAGCATTCTTTGTTCAGACATAGTTGTTCAGTATATCTTGTTCAGTATCACTGAACTATTTTAAACAAAGTTGTTCAGATCATATACCAAGATATAGCATTTGGTTCAGTGGTGCTGAATTCTTTCAGACAAAATTGAACATGTCTGATTCAATTTGAGCATTTGAAAAAATGTGTCTGTGTTTGTTAAACATTTTGAGCACTTGATACCAAAAACAGAAAAACACATTTTCATATTGATGACTTTAGGAGGGACAAAGTATAACTTTCAAAGCTTTAAATCATCATTGCCCATAGTTATAACATTAACATATTCTGACCAGAAATTAGATAACTATACAGATTCTGAAACTTCAGACTCTGAAGTTTTTCAGAAACTTAGCTTTGTTCAGACTCTCAAAAGAGTGACTGATAAGCCTTAGTTTCTTATGAACCTTAGAGTCTTCAACTTCTATTCAGATTCAAGCATATTTTTCTAGAGATAAAATGCATGTTCAGATTCTTTTTGATAAAGTTAAATCTGTCTTCTGTGAGGGGTTTTGTAAATATGTCAGCCCATTGATGATCAGTATCAATGAACTGAATATCCAAAACACCCTTTTGAACATAATCTCTTATAAAATGATGTTTAATTTCTATATGCTTGGCTCTAGAATGCAGAATTGGATTTTTAGACAGACATATTACAGCAGTATTATCACAATAGATAGGAATGTTGTTTTCATGAATCTGATAATCCTCTAATTGATGTTTCATCCAGAGCAATTGTGTGCTACAACTTGTAGTTGAGATGTATTCTGCTTCTGCTGTTGACAAAGCAATAGTTGCTTGTCTTTTGCTGGCCCAGGATATCAGATTCTCACCAAGAAACTGACAGTTTCCACTGGTGGATTTTCTTTCAATCCTGTCCCCAGCATAGTCAGCATCACAGAATCCAACTAGCTTGTAATTCAAGGATTTCTTATACAGAAGTCCCAAATTAGTTGTTCCTTTCAGATACCTAAAGATTCTCTTGACAGCAGTCATATGAGATTCTCTAGGATCTGACTGGAATCTAGCACACAGACAGACACTAAACAAAATATCTGGCCTAGAAGCAGTTAAGTATAACAGAGAACCTATCATACCTCTGTAGAGTTTTTGGTCTACTTTTGAGCCATTGTCCTCTTTTCTTAAGGTGCAGGTTGGATGCATAGGTGTTGTCATCAGTTTGCAATCATCCAGCTGGAACTTCTTCAGAAGCTCCTTTGTGTATTTGGACTGATGAACATACACCCCATCTTTGCATTGGTTGATTTGAATTCCAAGAAAGAATTTCAACTCTCCCATCATGCTCATTTCAAATTCATCCTGCATTAACTTGGAAAATTTTTTGCAAAGAGAGGCATTAGTAGAACCAAGTATGATATCATCAACATATATTTGTACAATTAAGATATCTTTCTTAAGAGTTTTTCTAAAGAGTGTATTATCAACTTGACCTCTTACAAAATCATTTTTAAGTAAGAAATTGCTTAGCCTTTCATACCAAGCTGTAGGAGCTTGTTTCAGACCGTACAAAGATTTCTTAAGTTTAAAAACAAAATCTGGATTTTTAACATCTTCAAAATCAGGAGGTTGTTTAACATACACTTCTTCAGAAATTACACCATTTAAGAAGGCACTCTTAACATCCATTTGGTACAAGATGATATCATGATTAACTGCATAGGAAAGAAGTAACCTGATTGCTTCCAGTCTTGCAACTGGAGCAAATGTCTCAGTGTAGTCTATTCCTTCCTGCTGGTTGTAGCCTTGAGCAACCAGTCTTGCTTTGTTTCTGATCATTTCTCCTTGTTCATTGAGCTTGTTTCTGAACACCCATTTTGTTCCAATAATGTTCTTGTTATCTGGTTTTGCAACTAGATCCCAGACATCATTCCTTTGAAACTGGTTTAGTTCTTCTTGCATGGCTACAATCCATCCATCATCTGCAAGTGCTTCATCAGCTGTTGTGGGCTCAATCATTGATAGAAGTCCAAGCATAGACTCATTCTGACAGAATGCTGATATGGTTTTTATTGGACTGCTCTTGTTTCCAATAATCAGCTCCTCAGGATGTGAAGCCTTGTACTTAAATGAGGTTCTGGGTGGATTAGCTTCTGAAGAACCATCAGGGGCTTGTTCAGAACCATGTTGGTCTTGATTTACTTCAGAAGTAGTGTCATCATTTGAGAGTTTCTCAATTTCTTCAGTGTTTTCATCTTCTGAACTTTCTTCAGACCCAGAACTGGGTTCAGGTTCTGAAGATTCTTCTGAGAGTCTGAAGTCTGCAAAACTCTCAACCAGCTCTGGTATTTCATTACCAGGCTTCTTATCATCAAATCTAATGTGTATAGCTTCTTCAACAACATGTGTTTCAGAATTATACACCCTGTATGCTTTAGATCTCTCTGAGTATCCTAAAAAGGTACCCTTTTGAGCCTTAGCATCAAATTTCTTTAGGTAGATCTTATTGTTCAGTATGTAACAAGTACAGCCAAACTGATGAAAATAAGAAATACTTGGTTTTCTTCCTTTAAAAAGTTCATATGCTGTTTTATTCAGAATAAGTCTGATATAAATCTTGTTCTGAATATAACATGTTGTGTTAACAGCTTCTGCCCAAAAGTACTTAGCAATTTTGGATTCATGGATCATGGTTCTTTCTCTCTACAACTCCATTTTGTTGTGGAGTTCTAGGAGATGAGAACTCATGGAGAATTCCATGATCTTCACAAAAATTTTCAAAAGGTTCATTTTCAAATTCCCCACCATGATCACTTCTGACTTTTAAAATTTTCAAGTCAGTTTCAGTTTGTACTTGTTTGCAGAATTTGTAAAACACATCATATGTTTCATTTTTAGTTCTAAGGAATTTAACTCAAGTCCACCTACTATAATCATCAACAATTACAAGTCCATACTTCTTCCCATTGATTGAAGCTGTTCCAACAGGACCAAACAAATCAATGTGAAGTTCAGGACACTCAGCAATAAAATGCCCAGACAACAAGTTAGTTTTATTTTTCAAAGATTTTATTTCACCTAACTTGCTTTTGAGGTGGTTCATAAGATCTTTAATTGTTTCAATCAGTTCAGATCTAGTGAGTTCAGAGTATACCTCATCTTCATCATCGGAGTCTAAACATGATTCTGCATCAGAAAATGCAGTTGCCATCAAAGCTAGGTTTGCTTCCTCTTCATCAGACTCAGACTCATTGTCTAGATCATCCCATGTTGCCATGAGACTCTTCTTGAGTTTGTTTATGAAATTACTAGACTTTGAGCTGGGCTTCTTTGATTTCTCTTTTGACTTGTCCTTCTGAAGTACTGAATTCTTTTGGAAAGCATTGCAAGCTCTTCAGCATCTGAATCTTCTTCAGAATTTCCCTCAGGAAATTCTTCTTCAGATTCAATAGCTTTTAGAGCTTTAACAGACTTTCTTTTGGATTTCAGTGCTATTGATTTAGGCTCTCTAACAGAATCATCTTCATTAAGTCCCAGTTCATGCACTTTGAGGGAGCTTATAAGATCTTCAATACTTAAAGTATTTAGATCCTTAGCTTCCTCAATAGCAGTTACTTTAGGTCTCCATTTAGATGGCAGACTTCTAAGAATTTTGTTCACATGATCAGCTGTGGTATAACTCTTCTTCAGAATCTGAAGTCCAGAAACCAGAGTCTGAAATCTTGAGAACATTGTCTCAATATTTTCATCCTCTTTCATTCTAAACAGTTCATATTGCTGAACAAGAATATTAGCCTTAGCTTCTCTAACTTTTTTGTTACCTTCATAGTTAGAGCAGAGGGGTGTGAAGATGGCTTTGGCTGTTGATTTGTCACTCAGCTTCTGGTACTCAGTGTGAGGTAGAGAATCCACAATGATTCCTCTCACATTGTGATGCTTCCTGTATATCTTTCTTTCTGCATCACTCAAGCCTCTTCTGTTGACAACAACACCTTCTTCATCAACTGGAATTGAGATTCCATCTTCAATAATGTCCCATAAGGAATCATCAATACCAATTATATGGCTGTACATTTTGCTCTTCCACCATGAGAACTTTTCTGGATCACCAGTAAACATTGGGGGTTTATTGTGTGATCTAGATTTTCTATCATCTGTACCATAGTCATATGATACATTTCTTTGATTTCTGGGAGAGGGTGGAGGGGAACCACTAGTTGAAGCCATGTTTTTCTCAGGATCTCACTGACACACTGTTAAGTGTTTGAATATCAGAACCAGGCTCTGATACCAACTGAAGGTGAGAAAAACACACAAGAAGGGGGGGTTGAATTGTGTGGACTTAAAAACTTTTCTTTCTTTTCTTTCTCAAAACTTATGATAAGTTCAGAATCAGATTCTGAACCTTTTTCAGAGAGTTTATGCAGCGGATATAAAAGTAAAGAGAGAAGGAAAGAGAGACACACAATGTTTTTATACTAGTTCCTTCCACAAGTTGGAAGTAGTCTAGTCCCCCTGTCACTTACAGGAGATTTAACTATAATCAAACTGATTACAATTGCTCAGACCACAAAGGAAAGAGACTTCAATGCTCAAACACTTAGCAAGAGACTTCTAATGCTCAAGACACCAAGTCAAGAGACTTCCAATGCTCAGAACACAAAGTAATGAGACTTCACTGCTCAAGACACAAAGTCAAGAGACTTCTAATTGCTCAGAACACTAAGTAATGAGACTTCCGGTTGCTCAGCACGCAGGCTTGAGACTTTGTTTCAAACTGGTTTACAAAGAAAGAAGTTTGAGTTGAACACTTGATCAAATATCAGAGGTGTTCACTTAATACAACACAGGTTCAGACTCTAACCTTAAGAAATTCTAATATATAAACTTTGTAAGAATTTCTAAGAGTTTTGTACAGACATGTAAAATTGACCGCAAAACAGAGCGCAATAACCAGTCTTTTTTTTTTAAGAGTCTTAGCAGTTTTCTTCTTCAATTCTTCATCCTTATATAGAGGAAAATAGAGCTGTTGAAGATTGCCAGAATTGTAGCAAGGAGCCGTTGCAAGTAGAGAAGCTAGACCGGCTGAAAATGTGTGCTGAAACTCAGTAGAAAGTAGAACACGCAGCCATTTTTGAATTTGCTTTCCTTAAAAGTTGGGAAATGTTTGAGCCAGGGAGACAACTGTTCCATTGGAGTTGTTCTGACATTGCAGGCATTAAATGCGCACAGTAACAGTTGCTTTTCCTTCCACGTCAGATTTCAGAAGCTTCTCAGGAACTGTTCATCAAAAGCAGTTCTTCAGACTCAGACTTCAGAAGCACTGTTCATCAAAAGCTGGTCTTCAGACTCAGACTTCAGAAGCACTGTTGATCAGAAGCTGGTCTTCAGACGTTGACTTTTGTTGACCTTCAGACTCAGCCTTCAGACGTTGACTTTCGTTGACCCTCAGACTCAGCCTTCAGACGCTGACTTTCGTTGACCCTCAGACTCAGCCTTCAGACTCAGTTTTCCTTCAAACTTGCAACTTAGCTTCTAAGCTTTCCTTCTTGCTCTTAGCTTGTTCTTCCATAACCAATATTAATTAACCAACATTAAGAACATGGTTCTGCACAACTTAGAACAAAGCATTAGCAATTACCAATTTTCTATTTAACACTTTGTTATCATCAAAACCTTAAAGAGAGATGTTCATACATATTGTTCCAACAATCTCCCTCTATTCAAAGAGAGTTGTTCATACATTTTGTTCCAACAGATTGAATATCAGAACCGAAGCTCTGATACCAACTGAAGGTGAGAAAAACACAAGAATGGAGGGTTGAATTGTGTTGGCCTTTTTCTTTCTCAAAAACTTAGGTTAGTTCAAAGTCTGATGTTGATCAGAGTCTGAAGCTAATTTCAGAGTTATGTTGCAGTAGATATAAAGTAAATGACAGAGAGAGAAGGACACAAGCAATTATCCTGGTTCCTTCCACAACCCGGAAGTAGTCCAGTCCCCTTGTTACTTACAATAGATTTTTCACTATAATCCAAATAGTTACAAATGCTCAAGCACACAAACAAGATACTTCCAAATGCTCAAACACACAGTAAGAGACTTCTAGTTGCTCAAGCACACAAGCAAGAGACTTCCAAATGCTCAAACACACAGTAAGAGACTTCTAGTTGCTCAAGCACACAAGCAAGAGACTTCTGATTGCTCAAGCACAAAAGCAAGAGACTTCTAATAAAACAGAGTTACAAATAAAAATGTTTGAGTTGAACACTTGATATACTATCAGTGGTGTTCACAGAATACAACACAGTTTTCAGACTCTATACTTAAGAAATTCTAAGATAAGAAAGTTTGAAAGAATTTCTAAGTTATTGATGCGTAATGAATTTGACAGAGTATTGGCTCTTTCAGAATTGTAGAGTCTTGTCTTTTCTTCTTCAAGTCTTCAGTCCTTTTATAGAGGTGTAGAGAGACGTTGAGAAGATGTCAAATCGTCAATAGAGTCGTTTAAATTGAAGCTTTATCCAACGTTGATTTCTTCCTTGATTTGGTATGCGAAGCAGAAGAATAACGTTTGAATCCTTTCCTTAAAATGGATTGGAAGTTCTGTCTAAGGAGACAAAGTTGCAGAGATCGTTCTGACTTCTGAGGATGTTGCAGAGTACTTTGTACTTTTAACAGTGACAACAGTTGACTTCTGATTCTCCTTCAGACTTCAGACTTCAGACTCCCAGTCTTCAGACACTGTTCTTCAGACTCTGATCTTCAGACACTGTTCCTCAGACGTTTTCTTCAGACTCTGATCTTCAGGCATTGTTTCTCAGACGCTGAATGTCTTCTGACTTGCAACACAAGCTTCAAAAATATTTTTCGCTCTTAACTTGATCTTCCAGAACCACTGTTCGATACATAATTTTTAAGTATATGGTCCTGCACACTTAGAACAAGTATTAGCATATCCAATTTTCTTTTTAACACTTTGTTATCATCAAAACTCAAAAGGGACTTGTTCATACATTTTGTTCCAACAGTATTCTACATCGCCGTCATTTTGAATAACTTGAGGATAATCAACGATTTTCCACATGTCTTCATCTTTATCCTCCCCCAGATCTACAGATGGTACCTGTACAAATACATGAGATGTAGTATGATTTTCACCAAGATAGTCAAAGTATTTGTTAAGTTGTGTCTTCAACTCATCCAACTTGTCGGTGGGGGTTAAAAAAACCTTAATGGTCCTCTTGAACGCAAAGTATCATATATGAGCTTCAATTTGTGCACATTCAGACATGTTTCACTTCATAAAAGTTTATGAAATATTAAATATCAGAATAAAACAAAAAGAAATGTAAAGTAAATTATTGATGTAACAGAGACATATTTATATTAAATGCAGAGCAATAATAACCAATAAAATTGTCGATGCTTTTTCCACCACATAAAATTGTCGATGCTTTTGGGAAATCTGGTTGCCGGAGAATTGTTCCTGGTCAGTATCTTGCAATTGATCCGCTGGTTTTCAACGGTTCTGACCGAGTCACACTGGTTTGATAACATGACCGATCTGTCAAGCAACTCGAACCGGTCTCCCACCGGTTCCCAGTCGAACCGGTTCAACCGACCGGTCCGGTCCAATTTTTAAAACTATGGTATAAAATGAATAATATAAACATTTAATTAACAAATTAAATGTATGTATTATTATAGGTACATCATAACAAATTCAGAGTTCGTTAAAATAACAATCCTTAATTTACTCACTTTGCACTTTTCTCACTTTTTAAAGGATCCAACTCCTTTGTCAAATATAGTTGGCAATTTGTTAGAATTTATTTAATATTGTTCAAGATAGGTACAAGTAAGGTATGATTAGGCGCAAATTGCTTAATCATGTTACCTGCAAGTTGATTAATCATATTTGTCGCAACTTGCGACGAATCATAACTAACTTGTAAATATTTAAAGAATTAAATATGTTATTGGTTTGTGCATTTTCACCATTTTTAGTATTGGTCCTTGCAAGTATTTTTGTTTGGTTTAGGTCTTTACACTTTGTAAAAAAATTGATCTAGGTCCCGTCGTTAATGTGACGTTAAAAAAAGTCAAAATTAACAAATTGTCATGTGGCACAATTAAAGAGTTACTAAAATTAAAATAAATCAAATAAAACAATTATTTTTTAATTAGTTTTATTATTATTATTATTCAAATTTAAATTAATATTTATTTAGATTTAAATTTAAACCTTCGTTGGATTAGAGGCCAGACCTTTTACTGTTGGACAGACAATGCTAAAATTTGCGTCAAGCAAAGTGACCAAATATAAGAAAGCATGTTTTGACAATCAACATGCTTTTATATAATTTGTTTTTGACACTTTTGGCTTCCTAGCACCAGAGGTTGTTGACATTCTACATAGAGTTCAAAGATGTGCAGCAATGTCATGTCTCTTAGGTCCATGAATGTTGTGTTTACGAGAATTGATTTTGCCATCCAAAAAGGCCTAGCGGTGCAGCTTGTTGTCCGCGTGCCTTCTATTCATGTGTAATTATTTGTTGATATATATATATAATTCGATTTAATTAAAAAAAAAAGAACGTTTTCTAATTACCCTCGAATAGAGAGCAAGCATTGCCTTATAAGTCCCACATCGGAAGTGGGTAAAATACTAGAGAGCAACCATTGCCTATAAATAAAAGAGTCAATCCAATTTTAGAATATATAAGGAGGGTGTATTGGATTAGGATTTTAAAAGACTCTTTTATTATGAAAAAGTCTTGTGGTATTCAATCAAGACTTTTTGCAACTTAAAAAAAGTTTTGTGGTATTCAATCAAGACTTTTTGTCATTTAAAAAAAGTCTTGTGGTATTCAGTCAAGACTGTTCATCACTTAAAAAAAGTCTTGTGGTATTCAAAATCATTCAAATTTTAAAGATTGTTTAATAAATTGGATTTTGATGGATTTTGTGGGATTTTATAGTGAAATTTTAGCTTTAAAAATCTCTTCCTCTCTCTCTCTCATCTCTCTCTCTCTCTCTCTCTCTCTCTCTCTCTCTCTCTCTCTCTCCCCTTTATATCTTTTTTTTTTTATAAATCAAGAGCACAATGATATAAAAAAGGAATAGAAGACATTCGAACTAAGTTGAGATGTCTTGCAGTTCTTGCCGGGTATATATATTATTAAAAAAAAGAAAAAAGAAATACAAAAAAAATTGGGGACATAAACCTATCTAACCTAGTAAATCCACACAAAGTGTATGTCAACCCAATCAGGTGATACGACAAAATAAAAACAACACCAGTGGATGTCTAAAGTGCGGTGTATGGACAAACCGTCAACACGAAACGAATCCAAGAACCAACAACTCCTTGTAACACGACCAACAAGGATAATGTCTCTTTCGAGCCAAACAATCCAACATCAAACAGTAGGCTGATGATGATTTTGAAATCTTCCACAATTTATATAGTGCCAAACTTCGTGAAGGTGAGAGATTTGACCGCCAACACGGATAAAAAATATTGTGAAATAAAATAGTATGTACTAAGAATATTGTGAAAGAGAGTGTGTTATAATCATTTCTTTTCAACAAGTCCTTAGAATCCTATTCCAATACGCCCCTTAACTTTTCTTCACTAAAGCACTACCCCAAACCAAAACGAAATAAAAATCGCTAATTTTCTTCACTAAAGCACGGCAACGTCCCCAAACCAAAACTTCTTTGCATCGCTAAAGCCCTAAACCCTTCTTTGCATCGCTATGTATCTCTACAATCTCACTCTGCAACGACCCACCGGCATCGTCTGTGCAATCAACGGCAACTTCTCTGACGACGCCAAAACCCAAGAAATCGTCGTCGCCAGAGGCAAGGTTCTCGAACTTCTTCGCCCCGACAAATTTGGCCGCATTCAAACAATTCTCTCCGTCGATGTTTTCGGCACCATTCGCTCCCTGTCCCAGTTCCGTCTCACCGGTGCTCAGAAAGACTTCATCATCGTCGGTTCCGACTCTGGCAGAATCGTAATCCTCGATTACAACAAACAGAAAAACGTTTTCGATAAAGTTCATCAAGAAACTTTTGGGAAATCTGGTTGCCGGAGAATTGTTCCTGGTCAGTATCTTGCAATTGATCCTAAAGGTAGAGCTGTTATGATTGCTGCTTGTGAAAAACAGAAGCTTGTTTATGTTTTGAATAGAGATAGTTTAGCTAGGTTAACGATTTCTTCGCCTTTAGAAGCTAATAAATCTCATACTATTGTTTTTTCAATTTGTGCTGTTGATTGTGGTTTTGAAAATCCTATATTTGCTGCTATTGAATTGGATTATTCTGAGGCTGATCAGGATGCTACTGGTGTGGCAGCTTCTGAAGCTCAGAAGCATTTGATTTTTTATGAACTTGATTTGGGTCTTAATCATGTTTCTAGGAAGTGGTCTGATCAAGTTGATAATGGTGCTAATATGCTTGTTACTGTTCCTGGTGGTGCTGATGGGCCTAGTGGAGTGCTTGTTTGTGCTGAAAATTTTGTTATTTATAAGAATCAGGGTCATCAAGATGTTAGGGCTGTGATTCCGAGACGTGCTGATTTGCCTGCTGAGCATGGTGTTCTCATTGTTTCGGCTGCTATGCATAAATCGAAGAGTTTGAAACCGGAGGAGTTCAAATTTTTCTTCCTTTTGCAGACCGAGTATGGTGATATCTTTAAGGTAACTTTGACTAATGATGGTGGCCGTGTCTCTGAATTGAATATTAAGTATTTTGATACTATTGCTGTTGCTGTATCAATTTGTGTGCTCAAGTCGGGGTTCTTGTTTGCAGCTTCCGAGTTTGGTAATCATGCATTGTATCAGTTTAAGGGAATAGGGGATGATGATGATGTGGGAGCGTCGTCTGCGAATCTGATGGAAACAGAAGAGGGTTTTCAGCCTGTGTTTTTCCAGCCAAGGAGACTCAAAAACCTTGTTAGGATTGACCCAGTTGAGAGTTTAATGCCTATCATGGATATGAAGGTCGGTAATCTCTTCGAAGAGGAGACTCCTCAAATTTTTACTCTTTGTGGGCGCGGTCCTCGGTCATCTCTGAGGATCATGAGAACTGGTTTGGCAGTTAGTGAGATGGCGGTTTCCAAGCTTCCTGGTATACCTAGTGCTGTTTGGACCGTGAAGAAGAATGTTATGGATGAGTTTGATGCATATATCATTGTGTCCTTCACAAATGCCACACTTGTGCTTTCTATTGGTGAGACTGTTGAAGAAGTCAGCGACAATGGTTTTCTGGATACTGCTCCTTCCCTCGCCGTTTCTTTGATAGGCGATGATTCTCTCATGCAGGTTCATCCAAATGGTATTAGGCATATTAGGGAGGACGGCCGTACTAATGAGTGGCAAACTTCTGGAAGGAGGACAATTGCAAAAGTTGGGTCCAATAGACTTCAGGTTGTTATTGCGCTGAACGGAGGGGAGCTTGTATATTTTGAAGTCGATGTAACTGGTCAGTTGATGGAGGTGGAGAGGCATGAAATGTCAGGAGATGTTGCTTGTTTGGATATTGCTCCAGTGCCTAAAGGAAGACTAAGATCCCGTTTTCTTGCAGTTGGCTCATATGACAATACGATCCGAATCTTATCGCTGGATCCCGATGATTGTATGCAGACTCTAGGTATACAGAGTCTTTCTTCAGCTCCAGAATCTCTTCTTTTCCTTGAAGTCCAAGCATCTGTTGGTGGTGAGGATGGTGCAGTTCATCCTGCTAGCCTTTTCCTAAATGCTGGTTTGCAGAGTGGTGTCTTGTCTAGAACTGTGGTGGATACGGTCACAGGTCTTCTTTCTGATACCCGTTCCCGATTCTTAGGATTAAGAGCCCCAAAGCTGTTTCCCATTATTGTAAGAGGAAAGCGTGCTATGCTTTGCCTGTCAAGTCGACCTTGGCTTGGTTATATTCACCAAGGACATTTCCTTTTAACGCCCCTTTCATATGAAACCCTTGAATATGCTGCCTCATTTTCATCTGACCAATGTTTGGAAGGTGTAGTGTCTGTTGCTGGCGAGGCATTGAGGATTTTTACCGTTGAAAGGTTAGGAGAAACATTTAATCAGACTGTTATTCCTCTTAGATACACGCCAAGGAAATTGGTGCTGCAACCGAAACGGAAACTTCTAGTGGTGATTGAGAGTGATCAAGGAGCACTTACTGCAGAAGAGCGTGAAGCTGCAAGGAAAGAGTGTTTTGAGGCTGCTCAAGCTGGGGAAAATGCGACTGGAAGTAAAGATCAAATGGAGAATGGTGGGGAGGATGAGGATCTAGACGATTCTCTCTCTGACGAGCATTACGGCTATCCAAAATCTGAATCAGATAAGTGGGTATCCTGCATCAGAGTTCTTGATCCAAGGACAGGAAATACGACATGTCTTTTGGAGCTTCAGGAGAATGAGGCTGCATTCAGCATATGCACCGTTAATTTTCATGACAAGGAGTACGGAACCCTTTTAGCTGTTGGCACAGCAAAGGGGCTGCAGTTTACACCCAAAAGGAGTTTAACTGTTGGATTTATTCATATATATAGGTTTCTAGATGATGGAAGGTCTCTTGAACTTCTTCACAAAACTCAGGTTGAGGGTGTTCCTCTTGCTCTATGTCAGTTTCAAGGAAGATTACTTGCAGGAATAGGACCTGTTCTCAGGCTATATGATTTGGGAAAAAGACGATTATTGAGAAAATGTGAGAATAAGTCATTTCCCAGCTCGATTGTCTCTATTCATGCCTACCGTGATCGAATTTATGTAGGTGACATCCAAGAGGTATGTTTCTATAAAATGTTTCTCTTTATTTGTTGAATATCTGGATATTTGAGTTAGGCATTCTGACAATCATTTTTCGTTATGGATTCTGCCTTTTTCTGTTAGCATTTGTTATCGCATTGGATTTTTTTTTAAGAACGCTCCAGTTGGAATTATTCTATTTTGGAAAACTTGACCAACACTTTCTGTAAGGAATTAACATTTTCATAATTTTTGGAAATAGACAACATGCTTGTTCACAGATTCAATGTGCTACTACTTTCTGATTTCTGTTTCACTAAATAAAATCTTCAGCTAATTGTGTTTTGTGTGTTCTCTTCAGTCTTTCCATTACTGCAAGTATAGACGGGATGAAAACCAACTTTACATATTTGCTGATGATTCCGTTCCAAGATGGCTTACTGCATCGTACCACATAGATTTTGACACCATGGCAGGTGCAGACAAGTTTGGAAATATCTTTTTTGCGCGGTTGCCACAGGATGTTTCTGATGAGGTAGAAGAAGATCCTACTGGTGGGAAGATCAAGTGGGAGCAGGGAAAGCTGAATGGAGCTCCCAATAAGGTTGAAGAAATTGTACAATTCCATGTAGGGGATGTGATCACAAGCTTGCAAAAGGCTTCTCTTGTACCAGGTGGTGGAGAGTGCATTGTATATGGAACAGTTATGGGATGTGTTGGCGCATTACACGCGTTTACTTCACGAGATGATGTTGATTTCTTTTCTCATTTGGAGATGCATATGAGACAGGACAATCCTCCTTTGTGTGGAAGAGACCACATGGCTTATAGATCTGCCTATTTTCCTGTTAAGGTATATACTAAACTAATATTATGCTGTTTTTTCTCAGTTATTACAAATGGTTGTTTGCCATCCATACGGGATAAAAGCATCCTCTCCATTACATTTTCATGACTTGTTCTGTCTGAGGCTTTTTATCTTCTGCCTTTAATGAAAACATTAACACACCCAAATGTGTCATTTGTTCATTCATTTATTTAGTATAATTTTAACCAATGTAAAATGTAAATAACTTAGATTAGACTCTAATCTAATAAAAATAGGCTGTGCATGTTCCATAATTGTATCTTAGTTATACAAGTGCGTGCTTGATAATATTTTTTATATTTGAAACTTTGGTTTTCTTATATACCTTTTGCACTGCTGTGAGTTCAGTGTTGTTAAATAGTTGCACGCTATACTATAGCGGAATTTGAACAAATCATTATTGTTCCGTGATCTGTTATTTAGTACAATGTATTGTCAAATAGCCGTTATTGCAGAACTGTAACACGGTATCATACCAGTATTTGAAACAAAACACTATTTTCTGTGATCTGGGTTTGACGACACTGTGTCAGTTGCACATTATTTTGTAGATTATTGTAGATTGTAGATGTAAATTTTTTTCAAGCCTTTTCAATGATGTAGTCCGTCATCTAGAATGTGAATGTGAAGGCTTGTTATTTGAATAGGATGGCTGCCTAATAGTCTCCCTCTACCAAATCCTAAACTTGTTTGTTGAAATCTAATAAAAAAATTGATTTTTATTAACCTTCTGTTATAGGTTGATACTGATGTTGTTGCTTTTGAATGTATAAAAGCGGTCTGTTCACTTTAGTTTCCTTAGTGATTTTGGTTTTAGGGTAGCGTAGCAAAATCCTTCTGATTCAATTCTTGCTCCTCCAGATATTGGTGGATTTAGAGGAGAGCTAGGTTCATTAGATTTTGTATGGCATCAGGCTGACATGTATTTTGATAAAATGCAACACAAATTTGTGAGGACATAACATGTAAATTAACCTTTTTCCTTAAACTCAGCCCCTCTCCTCGATGATCCAAAATGAAAAGAATTATCTTCCCTCATCTCAATGAAATTCGTCCTCCTGCGAATCAAACAAAGATAGGCGTATCTGCCCTCTTCTCTCAACCAAACAAAATGTCTAATTGAGTCCCTTCCCTCCAATTAACCATCCCTTTTTCCTCATTTGAATGAAAGTCTTGATTCAGTTGCTGTGAAATTGTTGATATATCAGTTTTTTTATTTTTTATTTTAATTTTTGACAATTCTGAAAAGCCTTCATATTTGTGTAGGATGTGATTGATGGGGACCTATGTGAGCAATTCCCAACATTGCCGATGGATTTGCAGAGAAAAATTGCTGATGAATTGGACAGGACCCCTGGAGAGATACTAAAGAAACTTGAGGAACTACGAAACAAGATTATTTAACAAATGCTTGTTAGAGAGGTATGGTTCCCTATTTTTGTTTTGGGCTACTGTTTATATAATATGTGTGCAATAGATCTTGATAACTAACTGACAGTTTTTAAATCTATGAACAGGGGGTATTCTGCACTTGTGCAATATTTATTAGAGACCTGCAAAATGGCACTCAAAAGGTCATTTACTTTTTCCGCTTTGATTGGTTATGTCTTCAAATCGTTCTGGTATCTTCCTGTAGTGATCACCGTTGGCATCTCATGGGTTTTCATTCTTTCTAATGAAACTATAGAGATGTGTTATATATTAGTTAGAGGGAAGATGGAATACTACACGTTTGTCCTTCAGATCAGAACTTATGTAGCAAATGTTGTGGTTTATAGATGAGTTTTTATGTTGCCATGTAGCTATGTAGGTAAATTATTAGTATTATCATTAACCATGTAGCAAATCTATATTATTTTAAGTTTTTTTTTTTTGTGAAATTTTTGCTAGTGAAGTTCATTTATTTATCTTACACACATTTTTATTTATCTATTACTAATTTCAGTATCTTAAAGTAATTATGAGTTTATGTTTAATGGTATATTGGGTGGGGAAACCACTGTTTGGGCAATAGACAACATGATAAATGGATATGTTTTGTTGTAACTATCAAGGCAAATGGGTTTGTTTATATGTTGCTTGACCCTTTGCTTAATCCCAACTCGGCTGTCATTGGGGCAGGAAAACAAGTATTTTTGTACGACAGCCAACGAAAACTTTGTCGAATCTCTATGACATGGATCAAATATGAATTAGTGTGAATGCTATGTCGTTGCCTGGAAGCAACACGCTGTATAGCTCGAGTACAATGTCAAATGAGCAAGGGCCGCTGCATCGCCGCTTGGATGCAGTGAAAAATAATCAAAATATAGTTTATGATAGAACACTATGACGTAATTTGATCCATGTAGCCGACCCCACTTAGTGGGATAAAACTTGGTTGTTGTTGTAAGTTGAAGAGTTGGTCGACAAGGAGTTTTTTTTTTTTTTTTTTGTGTTATTAATTTGAATATGTTTCTAATTTAATTAATTACGCAGTGTAGCAATGGGCAGGGAATAACTTGTGATGCATGAGCTTATATCTTAAAGACTATTAATTGATGTAGTTGTGTCCATTCTCTGCAAGTGAGTGGATGTATTAAGGCCTAAAGGAGGTTTAAAGAAGGATGCATGATGTAAAGGATGAATTAAATAAAAGAGTCTATAACATATGATTAATGGAACAACAAAATAGTTGATGGAGGGTAGAATGTTGGAAACATGAAAGAGGATAATTGGTTCTTATAGCCAGTACTGGTTTAATATATGAAAGGAAATGGAGTAGGAATTGGACATCGTAACAGTCAAAATGGTGAACAGTAGGTGCACAGAGAGTTTATGTGGTCTATGACACACAAACTCGTATAAATAGACGTGTTTGGTTCATTTGTTGTAAACACAACAAAAAATTATGAAAAATTATTTAGCGAATATGAACACCAAGAGTTTGTTATGAGCTAGATTTTGTTGCCTTATCAATATAAATATGTCAGTTGGCAAGACAACATGATCTAGCTAAAAAAACCCTCTTGAAACACCTTGCCAGGTTGTCGTGAACTTGATCTAGTTGTCATACCGATGGAAATATGTCAGTTGGCAGGTCAACTGGATCAAGTTCAAAAACACCTCTTGAAACACATTCTTTTTCATCATCACTTCTCTTATTATGTTTTTTTTACCCTATTGAATTATGTCGTTTACTTTTTTTGTGTTACTCACCATGAAAACCCTCTAAAGATCAATTTGAATTGTTTTTGTGTTACCCTACAGTTTGGGACAGTTCAGATTTCATAAGTCGAACACTTCAAAAACAATTCAAATTGTATAATCTGAATTGTCTCAGACATACAACATTTATTGTTGTTAAACCATGACAAATTGTCTATTTTAGCACCTGCAATCAAGGTTTTTTAAACGTAAACTCGGTCGAGTTTACACAAGTTTACCGAGTTTAACACGTGTTAACTCGGTCAAACTCGTCAAACATTCCGATTTTGTACAATATGTTGTCAAAAACGCGTAAGTTGGATGTAACAAAATACTATTAAATATCAACTTAACAAATTGGATGAGTTTGACCGAGTTTTGTGGCAAAATCGGTTGCAGCAACAACATATTCAAAATCGACAATATAACTAAGATAATGTATTTCCAATTGAATATGTGGTCGATAATGTAACGTCGATTTTTGTGACCAACATATAACTAAGATTATATAAATAATATAAATATATGACTTTTATGTGGTGGAAAAAGCATCGACAATTTTATTGGTTATTATTGCTCCGCATTTAATATAAAAATATGTCTCTGTTACATCAATAATTTATTTTACATTCCATTTTGTTTTATTCTGATATTTAATATTTCATAAACTTTTATGAAGTGAAACATGTCTGAAGATGCACAAGTTGGAAATGTTTGACGAGTTGGATTTTATTCAAAAGAGGCTTGAAATTTAATAGTATTAAAATAGTATTTCCAATTTCATAGGAACGGCTGCAGCAACAACATATTCAAAAGAGGCTTGAAAGAGTGGATTCTATTCATCTCAACATGCAAGTGGTTAGTCTTTAGAAGTTGTACGAGTAGACATGACAACAAAACCCATACCCGCGGGTACCCAACCGAACCGAATCCAATTTGACGGATTTTTCCCGCTTTGACTAGGTTTGGGTATGAGTTTGAGTTTTTCCCGATTTCAAAACACGGGTACAGGACGAGTAACGGGGATATAGGTACCCACCCCGAATGCATACCCAAACCTGTCCCGAATGTAGAAAATCAATTTATTACCCCTTTTATATAAATAGAAACCCAAACCCTAAATCATTTCACTCAAAGTCTCAGTCTTTCAGCGCGATAACACTCACTTATCATAGTTCCCTCTTTTCTCCTTCCATGTCTCACACTCTCGGCCTCTCTCTTCTCCATTACCATAGCCATAGATCACCATCATCTCTGTGATGGATAATACATTACAACATTGCGCTCGAGGCTGAAAACTACTTTTATTTTTATTAAAAAAATTATCCACGGCGGGGATACCCGAACCCGTCAGGGACGGGGATGATATTCGATTTCGCATCCCCGCTGGATATGGATAGGGTAACAGGTAAGTATATAGGAGTAGAGTATGAGGACGGGGAAGGTAAAATCCGTCCCCACCCCGCCCCATTGCTATGCCTATGTACGAGAAATTTCTCAAGCGGAGGAACTCATTGGTACCATAGGTCCTATTTTAGTGCCTCCAACACACCAACCGTGTACCATTGTCCTTTTTATTATCCCCGAAAGAAACATGCATATCTGTTACAAAGGATTATATGAGAGCTAAACAAATAAAGGAAGTAGTCTGCACAAAATATCCTTTTTATCCACTACAGTAGGTAATAAAACAAAAGTGTCAGCATATAGTGTTATATCCTTAGATGTAACTTATAAGGGTGTTTATTTAGCACATACTTACGCAACATGCAACCCACAACATGGTCTTTTTCCACGAGGTTGGGTCCAATAAATGGATGAATCAACCTAATAAAATTGTCATTGTAAGGTGTAAATATAAAGAGTTTATCCGTAAATCTCACTCAATAATTTGGCCAACAGATTACCTTAAACTATCACATATCTGGTCGGACCAACCCTCCCCATTTGTTCTTCTACAGGTTTTTTCACATATGCCAATAGATTGTATTTCTAATCATATTTCAAATCATATACTTCATACAATATTACAGGTCTTATAATCAAATCATATATTTCATACAACATTACATGTCTTATAATTGTGCGATAACTTTTCCTGTAAGCTTGAGTGATACTTTACTACTGTGGATCACACCCAAAACATATTTCATCTACTTTACTTGGAACTTATGATCTATATCTTATTTTATGACCGATATTTTTCCTCCTCGTCCTTGATGCATCTCATCTGGTTCGAGTTTGTTGTTATCTTTCCCTACTTTTAGCAAGTTTAAGGTAATCCATGTCATGTAAATTTGACAAAGTTTTACATTATAAGCAGAACATGCAAAATAAAACTTATAAATGCTGATAGGGGAGAAAAAGTTAAATCCCTTACCTTGCCCTCTTTCCATCTTATGGGGGTAGCAGTTACGTTGCCCTCTTTCCATCTTATGGGGTAAGCCTTTGTTGTTCCTTCTCGAAGGAAGGTAAAAGTCTTTGAAAGTTGTGAGTCCTCAAAATAGGGATTGGGATTGAAATTCTGAACAAGAAATGATTAGTGTTTAATTTTCGCAGTCATTTTGACCATAGGCCGATTATGTTACGAGGCCAGGGTTACATACCGGAGAGGGGCTCCCAAACACCTCTTTCAAGCCTCTTGACTATCAATAGAGAGGTGTTTGGTACAGGGCCAGCCCTTGAGGGTGCAAACAGCTCTACGGAGCTGGGCCTCCAAAATTTAGAGCCCAAAATATTTTTTTTATATATATATTATGCAAGTAAAAAAGGCATATATAGTAGTAACGTGGTAACAATAACAACTCTAAGGAAGTGGTATAATGATTTTTGTTTGGTGCTGAAATCGTAATGAGTTTTTTGGTTCTTTGATTAATTTTTAAAAAAATAATGAATATATTTTTAATAAAAACACAACATAACTTTTTTTTTTCGTCTTATTTTTGTTAGAGCGGTTCTTGTAATTATTTGTTCATACTTTTTGTATAAAATAACAAAGTTCAAACAACAAACATTATAATTTTTTCTATAAAAACACTATAGACTTTTTTTTTGCCTTTGGAAAAACTAAGAAAAATAACAATCTAAAATGTTGATAAAGATATTCGTAATTTAAAGTTGTATTTTTATTTTATTTATTAAAATATAAATCTTTTTTGTGTTAGTTACATGGCTATTTTTTATGTTTAGGGATGTTATTTTCAATTAAATAGAAGATTTTTCTTTGAAAAAAAAAGTTTATTTGATTTTAATAGGGCCTATTTTTACTATAAGAGCCGAGTCTCCAATTTCATAGGAACGGCTGCAGCAACAACATATTCAAGATGCTTGAAAGAGTGGATTCTATTCATCTCAACATGCAAGTGGTTAATCTTTAGAAGTTGTACGAGTAGACATGCCAACAAAACCCATACCGGTGGGTATCCACCCGAACCGAACCCAATTTGACGGATTTTCCCCGCTTTGACTAGGTTTGGGTATGGGTTTGGGTTTTTCCCAATTTCAAAACACGGGTACGGGACGGGTAACAGGTATATAGGTACCCACCCCGAACGCATACCCAAACCCGTCCCGAATGTAGAAAATCAATTTATTACCCCTTTTATATAAATAGAAACCCAAACCCCCAACCCTAAATCATTTCACTCAAAGTCTCAGTCTTTCAGCGTGATAACGCTCACTTATCATAGTTCTCTCTTTTCTCCCTCCATGTCTCACACTCTCGGCCTCTCTCTTCTCCATTACCATAGCCATAGATCACCATCATCTCTGTGATGGATAATGCATTACAACATTGCGCTCGAGGCTGAAAACTACTTTTATTTTTATTAAAAAAATTATCCACGGCGGGATACCCGAACCCGTCAGGGATGGGGATGATATTCGATTTCGCATCCCCGCTGGATATAGGTAGGGTAACGGGTAAATATATAGGAGTAGAGTATGAGGACGGGGAAGGTAAAACCCGTCCCCACCCCGCCCCATTGCCATGCCTATCTACGAGAAATTTCTCAAGCGGAGGAACTCATTGGTACCATAGGTCCTATTTTAGTGCCTCAACACACCAACCGTGTACCATTGTCCTTTTTATTATCCCCGAAAGAAACATGCATGTCTGTTACAAAGGATTATATGAAAGCTAAACAAATAAAGGAAGTAGTCTGCACAAAATATCCTTTTTATCCACTACAGTAGGTAATAAAACAAAAGTGTCAGCATATAGTGTTATATCCTTAGATGTAACTTATAAGGGTGTTTATTTAGCACATACTTACGCAACATGCAACCCACAACATAGCAGAATCACACATGATAACAGAGGAGTATGGTATGCAAATAATACCGTTACGTGGAGCATAAGCTACCGTATCTGAAGTGATCATCAAGAAAGAATTATCAATAGTCTGAACTTTTAACTTAGGGTGGTAGAGACTAGAAAATCAGCAATCAACAACAACAATAACTAATAGCTGATAATACGCGAAAATAATCTCCACACTAACAAAACTAGAGTTCCACGACGTCGTTCTGGCCATCTTCTTATCTCAGTTTCCATCGCCATTATCCTCTTAATCTTGAATTTCTTAGTTTGATTTCACTTTCCCACGATCAATTTCATTTTTCCCCAAATTCTGTGATAAATCCTAGCCCCAAACCCGGTTTTAGTACCGATTCAACTTGCTTTTCATAATTTCCATCTATATGGTTCACTGGCAATTGAACCTATAATTTATTTGAGTTGAAAATGGTGTTAAGTAATAAGGCCCTCGGTTTACTTTATGGAAACATTTTCTATTTTTATTTCCTAAAACTTGTGTTAACTTTACTTGGTAACAAGATGTGAGGCTACAATTCTACCAACTGAGAAAACAACTCCCCAAGAAAGTTAGGCAAATATTACCACACTACTATTTCTTTCCTCGGCGACCACTCCTCTCCGCTTTGTTGTTCTATAGTGTCGATATCATTTGTATGGCCAGTGCAGTGGGTGCCTGTCTGCTAGTAGATGCCTTGATCAACAAAGAAAGTTAAAGGTATTAATTCATATTTATGCTCTATTCTTACTTCACTCACATACCAAACTCTTGAATGCATGGTCGGAATGATGGCATGAGTTTGACAAATTCATAGTAGCTTCAAATGGTACCTTTTCCAACGCCACGGATTATGTGTCAAACTAATTGCTAATTTAAACATGCACTAACAGATTTATAGATGGAAACCCAACTAGGTAACTCAATTACTCAAATATGCATGTTGTGCCCTAATGCTATTGAATCAGTTACTAATTTTATAATGTGTTGAGATTGATAGAAGCGGATAGAATAAAGTGTAATTAAATAAAATAGTATTGTATCCTATTGTGTTTAGCATATAAATTAGAGCATGATAAAATACATTATGTATTTTTTTTAAAATAAAACACCTCCTTCCTTTTAAACCATTTCTAATTTTCTGATATTGGTAAGGTACTATTAAAATTGGTGCAATACTCACAACTTTCACGGAAAATACCTCTTGAACTTTTCCATCCACATTTTTCCTTAAAAAATAAAATAGGCCTAACAAAAATGGATTGGTACCCAGAAGCCTTAGTAATACTAGACAGGACTGACTAGGTGTTGTTTGCTACTCCTATTGTAGATTTTGATAAGTTTTCAGTTACCAAACTATGTGTCTGTTGTTCTATTGGTTTTCATAATTTTGTATTTTGATGTTCAATGCATTTTCAGCAAGCTTTCTCCATGTTTATGACTCTCTCATATATACATTTCAACTTTTAGAAGCTAATATTCTAAGCTAAAGTGAAACAGTTTAGTTGTTTGAAAACCAGTGTTTTTATATTTATTTGTTGGCTAAAATATTAAAAAGGTCCCTGCAAATATACCTCATTTGACTTTTGGTCCTTGTAAAAAAAAAAATTGTTTTTCGTCCTTGCAAAATATTTTGTTTTTTAAAATAGTCTCTGGGTCCATTGAAGTTGCTAGGTGGCACTCTGATGCTGACGTGGCGCATGCTGACTGTGCATAAGTGTCACGTGGCACTCTGATGCTGACGTGGCGCATGCCACGTGGCAATTATGCACAATCAGCATGATGTCACGGCAGCATCAAAGTGCCACCTAGCAACTTCAATGGGCCCAGAGACTATTTTAAAAAACAAAATATTTTGCAAGGACGAAAAACAAAAATTTTTTTTACAAGGACCAAAAGCCAAATGAGGCATATATGCGGGGACCTTTTTAATATTTTAGCCTTATTTGTTTTTGAGATTATTGTCATGACTTTTTTTATTTTGGTATTGGAGAGGATGGTGGGATTATATGGGAGTTTGACAAATAAACTGGTTTTTTTTTTTTGGTACAACGAGTGTCACATGACTGCCTTTCCACTCGCAAATTGATCTTTACTCAAACTTATCAAACAAGTACGATTTAAAAGTGTTTTTGGTTCTTTCTTAGACTGTTGATTGAATGTTAGTTATCAATTGACATGTTTCCTTGTTTAACTTTAGGGTTTTTTTTTTGGGTACATGTAACCCCTAAAGGCGACCGGATGTGGCATGATTTATGGTTTAAACTTATTTATTCTGCTGATTATGATATTAACTTAAAGATAAGGCTTAATTCCACTTTTCACCCCTATATTTTGCCAATTGTGCGATTTTGCACCCCATGTTTTTTTTTGAGCGATTTTGAACCCCATCATTTACCCCTTTTCTGATTTTGTAGCCCCCTTTCTGATTTTTTTGAATTTTGCTGATGTGTACTTGCCATGTGTGTAGTTTTGCTGATGTGTCCTTACCATGTGTGTAATTGGTATTTTTAAAAAATGAAAATTCCACATATGTTAGGCTGTGAATTGAGTGGCACGTGACTTCCAAAAAACACACAAACTCGTACCACTCCTCTTCTCTCCCATGGCTGTTCGCAAATCACCTTTTCATCTTCTCCTCTTCTTCTCCCAAACGAAACCCTAATCTAATCGCAACTCTCCATTTCATCTTTTGAAACGAAACCCTACCCTAATCGCAACTCACCATTTGATCTTTTGAATCGAAACCCTAATCGCAACGCACCATTTCACCTTCTGAACGAAACCCCTTCTGATAGGTTTTGTTCTTAAATCACCTTCTGAAACGAAACGAAAAAAACCGTAATTTCGATGGCAAAGGACAACAATGGAAAGGTGAAGATGAAGGAAACAATGGCGAAGAACAAATGTGGAAAGATGAAGAAGACAGAAACGATGGCGAAGAAGAACGATGTGTGTGCGAAGGAGGATGATGGAAACACGCATAAAGCTTGGACGCCAGAGTAAGTGTGATTTTGTAAAGTGTGATTTCAATAGATGATTTTCTGTAAAGTATGAAATTTATGCATGATTTCAATAGATGATTTTCTGTAAAGTATGAAATTTTTTGTAAAGTATGATTTTGTCATTTATGCATGATTTCAATAGATGATTTTCTGTAAAGTATGAAATTTTTTGTAAAGTATGATTTTGTCATTTATGCATGATTTCAATAGATGATTTTATGTAAAGTATGAAATTTTTTGTAAAGTATGATTTTGTCATTTATGCATGATTTCAATACAACTAGGCCATCTGAGAATATGATAAAGATCAGATTCCACTACAAGGGATATTTCACCTCTGACCCTGTAGATGCATATTTAAATGGGGAGGTATATGAAGGTGATGGTGTTTGGGATATGGATGAGATTAACACTTTAGATTTAAGTAAATTTGTAGAATTGATAGGGTACCCTGAATCAACTAGATTTTGGTATGTACTCCCAAAAAAAGGCCTATCTGGTGGGCTTAGACAGTTGGGCTGTGACAAAGATGTCCATGAGTTTGTAAGACAGCATAAGGGCTTCAATTATGCTGATGTGTATTTGGAAACACCCAGCCCTAACCCAACCTACCCAACATACACAAATGATAAGCCAGCTCATAACCCAAGGCCCTACACAAATGAGAAACCAGCTCATAACCCAAGGCCCTACACAAATGAGAAACCATCTTCTGACCCAACCCACACAAATGAAATACCAGCTCATAACCCAACAACCTACACAAATGAGATACCATCTTCTGACCCAACCCACACAAATGAAATACCAGCTCATAACCCAACCAACACAGAAGAGATTCCAGCTGAGGGTAACAAGGGTAATGAGGGTTGTGATGAGTTTAGTGACTCTAGTGATGATGATTATGATGTAAGTGATGGTGAATTTGATGGTGAATCTGAAATTGGATCTGGATCTGGATCAGAATTTGAGGATAGTGATTTTGATGAAAATTGGGCTTGGACTGATATACTTCCAGAAGAGACAGTGAATCCTTCAAAAGAGGGTGGTTACAATGATTTTGTTGATGCTGGATCTGTAGAGGAGGGGGTTATTGCATCAAGAAATCCAAACCCAACAACTATTGAAGACTTTGATGATGAAGATGGTGACACTGAAGAGTTAGACACATCAGATGAAGTAAGTGAAGATGGTGGTAAGAAGAAATATCCCAAGTTCAAAGTTCCTGAAGGTGATGAGCCAGTGAGATTTCAGCTAGGTCAGATATTTATTTCTGCAGAACTTGTTAGAACTGCTGTGAAAGAATATGCTTTGAAATCTAGGAAGAATGTGTATTTAAACAAAAATGAGAAGGCTAGAATTGTTGTTAAGTGTTCTGATGGTTGTCCATTTTATATGAGAGTTATTAAGTCTACTCACAAGACTTACTTTCAGGTTGTTAGCTTAGATCCTATTCATAAATGTCACAGAACTGGTAAGAACAGACAAGCAAAACCTGCTATCATAGCTAGGAAATTGATTCCTATTCTTAGACACACTCCTGGTATGAGAATTAAAGCATTGCAAGCAGAATGTAAAACTAGGTGGGGTGTGATGCTAAGTAGATTTCAGATATATAGAGCAAAAACAAAAGCTTTGGAGATGATTGAGGGAGGTATGGTGGAACAGTACAAGCATCTCAGGAGTTATGCACAAGAGTTGTTAAGAAGTAACCCAGAAAGCACAGTTATAATCAAAACTGAATTAGGTGTGAATGGCCCAGTATTTTCTAGGATGTATGTATGCTTCAATGCATGTAAGAGAGCATTTGTGAATAACTGTAGACCTTTGATTGGTCTTGATGGTTGTTTCTTGAAAGGAAGGTATGGGGGTCAATTACTATCTGCTGTTGGTAAAGATGGAAACAATCAAATGATTCCAATAGCTTTTGCAATTGTTGAGGCTGAGACAAAGGACTCATGGTCATGGTTTATTAACCTTCTTCTGGAAGATCTAAACAGAATTCAATATAGGAGATGGTCATTCATATCTGACCAACAAAAGGTATTTGTTCTTTACTTTATTGTCTTTTATGCTATTTGAATTAAACTGAATTAAACTGAATTAAACTGTGTGAGTACTGTAATGTTTGAGTCTGAATTCAATAAGTTTGAGTCTGAATTAAACTGTGTGACTGTGTGAGTACTGTAATGTTTTATGTTTGTAATGTTTGTAATGTTTGAGTACTGTAATGTGTGAGTACTGTCTGAATTAAACTGTAATGTTTGTAATGTTTTATGTTTGAGTCTGAATTAAACTGTGTGAGTACTGTAATGTTTGAGTCTGAATTAAACTGTGTGAGTACTGGTATGAGATGGTAATGTTTGTAATGTTTTATGTTTGAGTCTGAATTAAACTGAGTACTGTAATGTTTGAGTCTGAATTCAATATAGGAGATGGTAATGTTTGTAATGTTTTATGTTGACCTCAGACTATTGAGTCTGAATTAAACTGTAATGTTTGGGTTAGCATGCTTGGGTTATTATGCTGATCTCAGAACTTGAATTAGACTGTGTGAGTACTGTAATGTTTGAGTCTGTAATGTTCAGACTCTGTCTTTTTCTGTTTTCTCAAGCTATTTTAGGAGATATTAATAAGTTTTTTATTTCTTTGCTTTAGGGACTAGTAGATACTCTGAAGGATGTTGATGCAAATGTTGAACATAGGTTATGTGTGAAGCATTTGTATGGAAATTTTAGGAAGAGATTTCCTGGTGAAGCATTGAAAGAAGCACTATGGAGAGCTGCTAGATGTAACACAGTTCCTGAATGGGAGAAAGCCATGGAGAATATGAAGAAGATCAGTGAGGAAGCATGGGAGGAAATGTCCAAACTTCCCCCTAGTATGTGGAGCAGGGCACATTACAGTACTCACACTCAATGTGATTTGCAAGTTAATAATATGTGTGAGGCTTTTAACATGTCAATTCTAGAATATAGGGATTTGCCAATTATTTCAATTGTTGAGGGGATTAAGTTCTACATGACTAACAGAATTGTTAGACTTAGAGATTTTATGTTGAGATATGAGGGGGATATATGTCCTATAATTCAGAAGAGATTAGAAATTACAAAAAAGGAAGCTGATGGATGGACTCCAAATTGGTCAGGAGATTTGAATTATAGTATTTTTGCTGTATCAAATGGTGTAGATCAGTATGTGGTCAATTTGAAGGATAAGACTTGTGCTTGTAGGAGATGGCAATTATCTGGTATTCCATGTGTACATGCAATATGCTGTATTTGGATTCAATGAAAAAGCACCTGAAGATTATGTTGCTAATTGGTATAGGTATATGATCTAGATTCCTCTGTTTGAATTAATCTGTTTGGGTTATAGCATGCATTTTAATTATGTTGAATTAATCTGTTTGCAGGAAAAACACATTTATAGCCTGTTATAACAACATCATACTACCTAACAATGGACCAAAATTATGGCCAACTGTTGATGGATTACCCATCCAGCCTCCATATGTTAGGAGGGCACCAGGAAGACCCAAGAAGGCTAGAAGAAAGACAAATGATGAGCCTACAAATTCTAGAAGATTGAAGAAGGTGGATGGAACTGTCAGATGCAAAAGATGTTTTGAATTAGGACACAATAGAAGAACATGTAAGGGGAAAACAGCTGCAGACAGAACTATACCAAAGGGTGGAAACAAGGTGAATATTATAGCATTTATAACTTTAATCTTATTACATTTATAATTTAGAGCACTAATTATTGTCAATTAATTGTGTAGTCAAATACTTGTGTCCCGCAACCTGAGACTCAATCTGCACCTCAATCTGCACCTGTGACACATACTGAAACTCAATCTGCACCAGTTACACAATCTGATAAGAGGCAAGCTGGAACTCAAAATGCAACTCAACCTGGAACTCAAAGTGAGGCACTTGGAACTGTGTCACACTCTGGAACTGTATCACAATCTGCACAACAAAAGGGTGCCAAGAGGGGAAGGAAGAGAAAGGCCCAAAGTGAGGCACTAGGAACACAACAATCTGTCAACAACTGAAGTGCTATTTAATTAGCCATTTTGATGTACATTTAGTCTTTTTGAAGTGCTATTAAATTAGCCATTTTGATGTAATTGCTATTTGACAATCTGTCAATATGTTTGAATTTTTAGGAGGCATAACTAATTTGCCTGTAGACATTTATATGAGGCATAACTAATATGTCAATCTGTTTGAATTTTGATGTAATTGCTTTGGAGATGTAATTGCATGTAATTGCCATGAGGCATAACTCAATGATGTTATGTTTGTTATTTCCATTATCAGCAATGAATATCAATATTTAACCAAAATTTACAGGAACATTATACGCAACAATGTATATATAGAATGAATAATCTCATTTAACCAAACAATAACATTACTTTTTCAATCAAACTTCTTCATCATTACATTAGAAATGAGCCTAGAAATGAACTACTCAATAACATTACATTCTTAATTAAACATCAACATTACCATCACAACCAACAATAACATTACAATCTTAATTAAACATCAACATTACCATCACAACCAGCAATAACATTACAATCTTACTTAGACATCACATTACAATCACAACCAGCAATAACATTACAATCAATCCTAAACATATAACTCCTCTAACAAGCTTTTTGTTCATATTTTGCAGTGAATCATTTTGCTTCAACAAAGCATTGATAAGCTTCTTCTCTCTCTCAGAACATGCTTCATCGTACCAATTGAAGAAGTTACAGCCCTTACCCTTGCTTTTTGTGTACAACCCGCAACCGAAAAACCTCCTGCCTGGGTTCTCTAAAGTCCATGATGTACAAAGAGGAGAATCAACGCCGCACCTGCACTTGAATTGAGGCCTCTTCCAAGAAGATGCAGATGAAGAACTGGATCTAGAACCAGCACCAGCCATGTTCAAATTACGAAGAAGAAGAATAAGATGCAGATTATGCGTGACCCAATGCAAGGAAGAAGAAGAAGAAGAACAAGAATGAATATGCGTGAAGAAGAAGAAGATGAATATGTGTGACCCAAAGCTGAAGAACTTGAGTACGGACGAAGAAGAAAAATAAGAAGAAAGTCGAACTGAAGAAGAAGAAGAGGAAGGGGGCTACAAAAATAAGAAGAAGAAGAAAGTCACGTGATTAGCCAAAAAGCCTTCAATTTTTATTTTTTTAAAAATGAAATTACACACATGGCAACACATCAGCAAAAAATGCAACACATCAGCAAAAAAATCAGAAGGGGGCTACAAAATCAGAAAGGGGGTAAATGATGGGGTTCAAAATCGCTCAAAAAAAACATGGGGTGCAAAATCGCACAATTGGCAAAATATAGGGGTGAAAAGTGGAATTAAGCCTAAAGATAAAGCAGTAGCTAACTCTTGGCATTTATGCTGGCACGATAAATAAGTTGCGGTAATTGTTAAAAGGGACAAGAAAATTAAACAAATGAGTCAACAACTATATGAATCATTCCTTCAAAAAAAAAACTATATGGATCATTTTAGAGGTGAAGTCATCTTTGCATTATTTATAGGGGTGGAAAAATGGATGGATTGGATGGATGTGAATTTAGATCTTAATGGATGGGATCGAAACAATCCATTAATCCATTAAAATCCACTTATTTTTTTCTTAAAAAAATCCATCCAATCCAATCCATTAAATATAAAGTTCATCCAATCCATCCATTATTAGATTTTAATGGATGGATGTCCATCCAATCCATAAATTAAAAAGAATTATTTATTTCTTTGATTTTTTCATTAATTTACAATAATAAGGGGGTTTATATAACAAGATCTAATCTTGTCCAGAAATATGAACAAAGACCAAAATTAATTTTTTTAACCCAATGTTTTTTTTGACATAAGCTCAATTAATTTATTAAATCAAAAATATATAATGTTATAATAAAAATTGGATGGGTGGCAGAGGGTGGTCAAAGGCCACCGCCGCGCGTTGACCACGGCGGAGCTCCGACGGCCTCTGAGGCGGCGGACAGCGGTGCTCCGACCAGTTTTCCGATGACTCATGGCGGTGCTCCGCCGGTCAGTGGTGGTTCGGCGGCGGAGCTCCGGCATTGACCGGTGGTGCTCCGGCATTGACTGCCGTCAATATTAAAATAATATTAAATATTAATAATATTTTAATATTAAAATATTAAAAAATAATTCAATTTTTTTTATAATTTCTTTCAGTTTTTTTATAAAATAATTTTTGTAAATAATTTTTTTTATTTTATCAAATTAATGTTTTTTATTATTTAAAATGATTCAATGAATTTGTTTTTTTAGAAAAGATAATCCATTGGATTTTTAAAATAAGGTGGATGGATCAAATCCATTCATTTTTTAAAATGGATGGATCCAAACCAATCTATTAACAACATTTTTGTTTGGTGGATGAATTAGATGGATTTTGTAATGGATGAATTTGTTGGATCAGGTTGCCACCCTTAATTATTTCCATTATATTACGGACATTAGAACTATAGGTCACCTATATATATTGCGGAAACACACAAAACAGCTAAACAAGATACAATGATATATGCTGGATATCATGACTTAGTGCCTCATCACACCAGCCGTGCCTCATCACACCAGCCGTGCCCATCATCGATCATTGGCAATGCCATCGTTGCTGCTTCTATAACAGGAATTGTAGGTTGGTGTGATCCAGGCATGACAACAGAAGCTATTACTTTCAATATGTTTTCACCGTCTATGTCCATAGACAAATTGATACCTGGAACTCCTTATGGTGTGTAGGTATTCCCATTATTTTCAAACATCCAAAAAAGTGGTTTTCTTCTGGCTTCTGTCCCTCGCCTTCGTAGACACAGATCAAGGCCTCAGTTTGATTATCATGAATAGTTGTGAAATGTATATCCCCCATTGTTGGCACTGATGTTCTCCTCGGAATTAAAGGGACAAATTTTTCCCTCTATCTCGAATTCCAAGGGCTAGAGGTGTGACTTGAGAAATAAAAAAGTTCAAGTTCAAAGAGGGTGTAAAAGAAAAAAATAGTTAGTTAGCTTTTGTTATTAGTTAACTATGATGACTCATCAAATCTCTCATTGGTAGTTAGAACTTTACCAATGTATAAATAGTCTTTCCCCTTTGTAATGACTCGTTTTAATAACAAAAATTCAGCAATTGAATCATTTACAGAGATGGGTTTCTCTCTGATTTCATCTTCAGTTTCTTTCTTCTGATATGGTATCAGAGCTTTCGAGCTCTATACCCCTTTTTTCCCTTTGAACGATGCCTCCAAGACAAGCTCCGGTGAACAACAATGGTATTCCGATCAACAATCCTCAAGATCCTTCGCAAAATCCATACTACATTCATCCGGCGGAAAGCGCTTCGGCACCGCTTGTTACGCCGCTTCTCGACGGCAAGAACCATCACTCCTGGTCGCGTTCTGATGCCTCTGCATCTATTATTGCTGAACAGAAGCAGACACCTAACCTCACTTGCAGAATATCAAGGATTAATTGCTTTATTGAAGACAAACACTATGAAGAGCGGTGACCAAGGCGTTCATAGTGTCAATATAACCTGCACTACATCTACTGCTGCCAATTCATTGAAGCAAGGTATCAAATCTATATCATATTGTTCTGCTATTGGAAATTTGCCGGTTTGGATAATAGATAGTGGAGCATCTGATCATTGTTTCTCAGTATTAGACATGTTTTCTATCTATAGACCTATAGATCCTAAATATGTTAGGTTACCAAATGGAAATAACATTGTTGTTGAGTTCTCTGGTGAGGTCCACATTACTGACTCAATTATTCTAACTGATGCGCTTTATTTTCCATCTTTTAGTTTTAATTTGATTTCAGTTTATAAGCTTACAAAGGAGTCTAATTGTTCTTGTGTTTTCTCCTCCAATGGATGTATTATTCAGGATGTCCAGAAGAGGATGATTGGTTTTGGTAGAATGGAATATGGCCTCCACCTTCTTGAAAGAAATATTTCAACTAGTTTGACAAATAAAGTTGTAAGCTCAACTTCTTGTAATTCAGTTTCTGTTTCTATTCCTGATAGTGCCTTATGGCATTTTAGGCTAGGTCATACATCTTTAGCCAAAATTCAATTGTTACAAAAACTGTGTCCCCAAATTTCTTTCAATAAAAATTGTGTTTGTGACATTTGTCATATGTCCAAACAAAGAAAATTACCTTACAAAGTTAGTTCCAGTAGAGCTGCTCATATTTTTTATGTTTTACACATGGATTTATAGGGCCCTTTTTTCCGTTTCTACTATCCATGGGCATAAGTATTTCCTCACCATTGTTGATGATTTTAGTAGAAATACATGGATTGTATTGTTAAAAGGAAAGCATGAAGCACAATTTCAAATTAAACAATTTATTCTCATGATCGAGAATCAATTCAATTCCAAGGTCAAGATTGTTAGAAGCGACAATGGACCTGAATTTGTTTTGTCTGAATTCTATGGCTCTAGAGGCATCATTCATCAAAAAAGTTGTGTTGCCTCTCCACAGCAAAATGGTAGAGTGGAGAGGAAGCACCAACATATTTTAGGGGTTGCAAAAGCTCTCTTACTTCAAGTTGGACTACCTCATAAGTTTTGGGGTTATGCTGCACTTCATGCAGTTTATTTGATTAATAGAGTGCCATCCCAAGTGCTTGGGGATAAGATTCCCTATGAACTGTTGTATGGTTCACTTCCTGATATGGATAGCCTTAAGGTTTTCGGTTGCTTATGTTTTTATTCTACTTTCACTGCTCAAAGAGGGAAATTTGATTCCATAGCAAAAAAGGCTGCATTTTTGGGAAAGTCGGCATCAAAGGTTATGTTGCACTTGATCTTACTACTCAAGAAGTTATTGTTTCTAGAAATGTTCAATTCCATGAAACAATCTTTCTTTATCATAAATCACCAGGTGATCCACATTGGGAGTACTTAGACACAAATTCTTCACATAATTCTACACCAACATCACATAATCCCACACCATCACCACAAACTAGTATAGATAATCCTACTCCTCCCATTACTCATTTGGAGGAACCAAGAAAGTCCACTAGGGTGAAAACTGTCTCAACTCATCTTTTAGATTATCATTGCAACAATGTTGCCACAAAAATCCTTTATCCTATTAACCATCACTTCAACACCAAACATCTATCACCCAACTACCATAAATATTGTTTTTCTTTACTTTCCATGACTGAACCTTCCTCAGACTCTGGTTCAGGTGCTGAACCTCAGACTGTGGTTCAAAAGCTGAACCTCAGACTGTGGTTCAGAAGCTGAACCTCAGAATCTGGTTCAGGAGCTAAACCTCAGACTCTGGTTCAGAAGCTGAACCTCAGACTCTGGTTCAGAAGCTGAACCTCAGACTGTGGTTCAGAAGCTGAACCTCAGACTCTGGTTCAGCAGCTGAACCTCAGACTCTGGTTCAGAAGCTGAACCTCAGACTCTGGTTCAGTTGCTGAACCTCAGACTCTGGTTCAGAAGCTGTACCTCAGACTCTGGTTCAGAAGCTGAACCTCAGACTCTGGTTCAGAAGCTGAATCTCAGAATCTGGTTCAGTTGCTGAACCTCAGACTCTGATTCACTTGCTGAACCTCAGACTATGGTTCACAAGCTGAACCTCAGACTCTGGTTTAGAAGCTGAACCTCAGACTCTAGTTAAGAAGCTGAACCTCAGACTCTGGTTCAGAAGCTGTACCTCAGACTCTGGTTCAGAAGCTGTACCTCAGACTCTGGTTCAGAAGCTGAAGCTCAGGCTCTGGTTCAGTTGCTCAACCTCAGACTATGGTTCAGAAGCTGAACTAAGACTCTGGTTCAGAAGCTGTACCTCAGACTCTGGTTCAGAAGCTGAACCTCAGACTCTGGTTCAGTTGCTGAACCTCAAACTACTTCAGAAGCTGAACATTAGACTATGCTTCAGAAGTTGAACCTCAGACTGTGGTTCAGAAGCTGAACCTCACTCAGACTATGGTTTAGAAGCTGAACCTCAGACTCTGGTTCAGTTGTTGAACCTCAGACTCTGGTTCAGTTGCTGAACCTCAGACTATGGTTCAGAAGCTGAACCTCAGTCTCTGGTTCAGTTGCTGAACCTCAGACTCTGGTTCAGTTGCTGAACCTCAGACTCTGGTTCAGAAGCTGAACCTCAGACTCTGGTTCAGTTGCTGAACCTCAGACTGTGGTTCAGTTGCTGAACCTCAGACTCTGCTTCAGTTGCTGAACCTCAGACTCTGGTTCAGGAGCTGAATCTCAGACTCTGGTTCAGTTGCTGAACCTCAGACTATGGTTCAGAAGCTGAACCTCAGACTCTGGTTCAGAAGCTGTACCTCAGACTCTGGTTCAGAAGGTGAACCTCAGACTCAGGTTCAGAAGCTGAAGCTCAGACTCTGGTTCAGTTGCTGAACCTCAGACTATGGTTCAGAAGCTGAACCTCAGACTCTGGTTCAGCAACTGAACCTCAGACTCTGGTTCAGAAGCTGAACCTAAGACTCTGGTTCAGAAGCTGAACCTCAGACTCTGGTTCAGTTGCTGAACCTCAGACTGCTTCAGAAGCTGAACATCAGACTATGCTTCAGATGCTGAACCTCAGACTCTGGTTCAGAAGCTGAACCTCAGACTCTAGTTCAGAAGCCGAACCTCAGACTCTGGTTCAGTTGCTGAACCTCAGACTCTGGTTCAGTAGTAAATTGTATAGTTTAATGGAATTATATAACAATTAGTGTAGGAATGAATTGTCTATATAAAAAATTGTTATCAGAAATATTGTTGGATAATTTTGTTTATATAGATTTATGGAGGGTTAGAGATATTGTAATAAAACCATGCGATTAACAAACATTTTATATTCCAAAGCTTATCATTAATGATTTTGGAAATACATTGTAAAGATGAAATGATCAGTAGTTAATACATGAAGATCACTTGAATTTTTTGGTTGTCTTAAAGACATGTACGATACAATTAGCTGGGAAAATAGAAAACTTGAATCGTATTTGGTCATTGATTTTGAATTGATTGTCATCAAAAAATTCTTTCCATCCACTTGTGATATTGATTTTGTATGAAGGATAGGTTCTTTTCTCAATGAAGCATTTTGTTGCCTTTGCATTATTTCCAACCAAAATAAGTTCGTTGTAGTCCATCCTTTGTATGTAACCTCCAAGCATGTTGTCAAGTTGCTGTTTAAATAGAAGAAACGAAAGGTTAGCATTTTTTAAAATAGTTAATATTTATAATAAGAATAGTTAATTGTTAAACTTAACCAATTGATGATTCATTGTGACTTGAAATTTTGAGAGAGTGACATCGAAATATGGTGCACATCCAACAGCCGTGCTTCTACTATGGAATATTGGTATATCATTTGGAGAGCTAAATTCCCAATAGATATGAAATTGGAAAGTGTTGCGGCCAATGTTGTAACACCCTAAGACCCCGACTATAATTTAATAAATACCAAAAATATAAATAAATGAGATTAGGTGTTACGCATCCTTATTTATTATCGTTTCGTAAAACAAAGTCATAAACATTGCAGCGGAAAAATTCAGCATTCTTATTATAACAAAAATCAACTCTCAACATCCATAATTAATTCATAAACTTAAAAAATACTTCAAACATCAAAATGTAAAATCGAATAGCCAACCCGACCCTAGTGTTACATATCAGAGCTCGTATCGACTACATACTTATTCGACTACTACTAGAAGAGAGAAAACAAAATATGCCTCCGCCGCCACTTGCTGAATCGTCCCGCAACTAGTCTTCCTCAACCTGAGTGTCTGTACCCCAAGAGTACAGCCACCAAAACCACACAACAACAAGAAAGGGGTGAGAAAATACAACCATACATAACTTTAGAAAATCATGTGTAATAATAGGAACATTAGTTATCGCATCCACCGTCATAGAACATCATCAATATTTCATTCTTCATTAGATTCTACATCTCATCGGCTAACGTTTATTACTCTTTCCTAAACACCAAGAACAAGCATCATCAATTAATATGCATATGGACACTTTCCTAAGACCTACATGAATGTGGTACCACACCTATCGTCGTCATAATTTGCCAGAGATATGTTACTGGACTTTCATCGTCATTACGTCTTCATAATTTCCTAGACAAGACCCTATATGTATGCATGAGGACAGACTCAGCAAGTATTAAATAGTAGCACACCAACAACAACTTACAACCATAGATGCAAACTCTTCCTATTATGCACGACACCGGGACAAAACATACCGTCGTCAATCATATCATCATCATAAGAAAACATTGTCTTCATGAATATACATCATCACTCCCATCATTATTATTCTCACTCATCATCATTCTCATCATCAGTAAACATAGACACCGTCAAATATTTTATTATTGACACATCGTTAAATAAAATATCAATTACACATCTTCTAATAATTCATCTTAAGAAGTAACTATGGTATTCAAGATACGTCCATAAGGAGCATGAAATTCATCTCAAACACATTTAAAAAAAATAGTGGGAATGATTTCATTATAACATTCATATACCTATAAGTATTACTTTGAAATTAGGATGCGTTATTTTAACTAATATAATGGTACTTTTTCACTGCTAATTGTTTATACACAGTTTAATACCTCTATGATACAAAAAAAATAGCTACATGTCGCCAATAATTTTCAATACGGTGAACCCGTCACAATTAAATCAAATAATATCAGCAAGGTAGAATATGCATTTCATGAACTATTCAACCGTAATTCGATATATTATAAAATCATGTTAACAGTCATTTGGTCTTCAATTGCTAATAACAGTTCTTTGTCGCACATAGGTATGTAAGCATAACTCATAGGACATATACATACATATATATTCTATTTCTAGTCATAATAGCATCACTGAAATCATCACATACCATACATATATACACCAATTAAGCATGACTCATACGGCACAAATGTATAACTCATATGGATGCTATACTAATTACTTCATATCTAATCATATAATGGAATAGACTAAAATATTAGAGATTGAATGCCACTTTGCCTAACTTCATGAATCCCAAACCTCTTGACATTAAAAGAATGTAGTAACGCATGAAATCAAGTTATACTGGATCCATCAAATTTTGAATAAAATAATAACAATAAAATCCCTTCTACATAGATTTTTATAGACATGATCTTGTTACTTCCAATTCAAATAAGACAAGAATTAAACATGTGTCATGTCAATAATTAGAAAAATAATACATAAACAACTTCAGTTCATGAACTGATAAGGAATAAGGAAAAACTAAATCAAACATATATTTTAGTAGCAATTATCGTAAAACATATTCGCGTTGTTTCCAAAACCATGGCAGCGATTCTAATACGGGTTCATATAGGAATTAGAAAAATTAACCGAATATCAATCATAACGGCACAATGTTAAATTTTCCAGCATATAAATTCAATCAACAGTCACGCAGCGATATGGATATGTATAATGATACGGCTCAATTAGGCATTATCGCAACGAATTAATCAAACAAGCAGAGATAAATAGACAGCAACATCAATGGCAGCGCAATTCAAAAGGGAAAATAATGGGAGACTGAAATTTGGAATTAAGAAAAAATACTACGACAACTTTAGCCTAAAATTATCAAAGATCATGAAAATAAATAGAAATCTTTCACTCCCCCTATGCTCACACAACCCTTACGGTGAATAAAACTCCCCCCTTACCTCGATTCCTCAAGTCTCCGGTTTGGCTTGCCTTCCTGAAGCTAGGTTCCTTCTCTCTCTGTCTGCGGCTTTCTTTTTCTCTATTCCACGTTTTGCCCAAAAACTCCCTTCTAATTTCCCAAACCCTTATTTGTATTTTTTTTTTTTTGGCTAGCTGCTCTTCCTATAGTTTTTCTCTTCTATTCACCATTTTTTTTTTGTTTTTCCCCTCCCCCACTTATTAAAAACCTATTTTCTACACCTCCTACTCTTTTCTATTTTAAATTCTCGTATCACAAATTAATTCAACCATCTCAACATTTACATCACATTTCAACTAGAACAACATTAATAATAATATTCACCACACACACTTATTAAATTTTATTGGATTACTTAAAATAAAAAGTTGGGGTGTTACAACTCTCCCCCACTTAACAGATTTTCGTCCTCGAAAATTACCTGAGATAAAAAACTCTGGATAAGATTCCTTCATCTTACTCTCCAGCTCCCACGTGATACTCTCTCCAGCAGGTCCTCCCCACGTTACCTTGACCAACGCGATCTCCTTGCCCCTTAATTTCTTCACCTCTCGGTCTTCGATTTTTAATGGTGAGGTCTCAATGGTCAAATTCTCCTTCACTTGCACTTCATCCATCTGAATTACGTGAGACGGATCGGGAACGTACTTTCGAAGTTGAGACACATGAAACACATTGTGAAGGTTTGAGAGTGCGGGTGGCAAGGCAATTTGATAGGCTACTACTCCAACTCTCTTTGTAATCTGATAAGGACCAATAAACCGAGGCGTAAGCTTCTTAGACTTTAACGCACGACCAACACCCGTCACCGGTGTGACCTTCAGAAACACATGATCCCCTTCTTGAAACTCCAACGGTTTCCTCCGCTTGTCATGATAGCTCTTCTGCCTACTTTGCGTAGCTTTCATCTTTTCTTGAATCATTTTAATCTTCTCTGTTGTCTGCTGTACAATCTCTGGTCCTAATATTGCGCTCTCTCCCGTCTCATACCAACACAACGGGGTTCGACACCTCCTCCCGTACAGGGCCTCAAAAGGCGCCATTCCGATGCTAGAATGGTAACTATTATTGTAGGTGAACTCAATCAGTGGTAGGTAAGCATCCCAACTCCCTCTTTGTTCTAAAACACAAGTTCTCAACAAGTCTTCTAAGGACTGGATCGTCCTCTCTGTCTGGCCGTCCGTCTGTGGGTGGTATGCGGAACTTAACTTCAATTTAGTCCCCAGAGCCTTCTGTAAACTCTCCCAGAATCTTGAGGTAAACCTCGGGTCTCTATCTGAAATGATGCTTGAAGGGACGCCATGTAACTTAACTATTTGCTCAATATAAATCTCTGCTAGTTTCTGCAATGGGTAATTTAACCTTATTGGTATGAAATGGGCCGACTTGCTCAATCGATCCACTACAACCCATATGGTATCACTCCCTTTCGAGGTCTTCGGCAGGCTTGTTACAAAATCCATAGAAATGCTATCCCACTTCCACTCTGGAATGTTCAACGGTTGCAGCAACCCGGACGGTTTCTGATGTTCAATTTTTGATTTCTGACAAACTAAGCACGAGTACACAAATTCAGCCACCTCCTTCTTCATGCCTGGCCACCAAAACATTTTCTTAAGATCCTGATACATTTTTGTAGCCCCTAGATGTATACTCAGCCCACTCCTATGACCATCCTCTAGAATACTCCGTTTCAATTCTGGTATATCGGGCACACAAATTCTGTCCTTAAATTTCATAACCCCGTTCTCATCCATTCTGAAATTCGTCTCCTTTCCTTGGTTGATTAGCGTTAAATGATTCACCAATTCCAAGTCGGACTTCTGCCCCTCTTTAATCTCTTCCACCACCGTACTTGTCAGTTTCAGCATACCCAACCTTACACTTCCCGGCGTCACTTCACAAACCAAACTAATGTCTCTAAACTGTTCAATCAACTCCATCTCCTTGACCATGAGTGCTGACATGTGTATGACCTTCCTACTCAAAGCATCTGCGACTACATTAGCTTTTCCTGGATGGTAATTCAGCTCAAAATCATAATCTTTCAAGAATTCCAACCACCTTCGTTGCCGCATATTCAACTCTTTTTGGTCAAACAAGTATTTTAAGCTCTTATGATCACTAAACACCTCAAACCTTGATCCATACAAGTAATGCCTCCACACCTTAAGCACAAATACCACCACTGCTAACTCCAAATCATGAGTCGGATAATTCTTTTCATGAATTTTCAATTGTCTTGACGCATATGCCACAACCCGTCCTTCCTGCATAAGTACACCACCCAAACCTCTATTAGATGCATCACAGTAGACCACAAATGACTTACTCGGTTGCGGTAGGATTAATACTGGTGCCGAGGTCAACCTCTTCTTAAGTTCCTGGAAACTTTCCTCACATTGGTGATCCCACACATAAGCCTCGCCTTTTCGAGTCAATCGTGTCAAAGGCAATGCCAACTTTGAAAATCCTTCGATAAACCTACGATAATAACCAGCCAAGCCCAAAAAGCTTCTTATTTCCGTAACCGATTTAGGGGCTTCCCATTGTAACACGGCGTCTACTTTGGATGGATCAACCGCTATTCCCTTACTAGAGATTACATGACCTAGGAAACTCACTTCGCGTAACCAAAATTCACACTTTGACATTTTAGCATATAACTTATTCTCTTTTAAGGTTTGCAACACAATTCTCAAATGTTCCGCATGCTCCTCTTCCGTCTTGGAATACACCAAAATGTCATCTATAAACACCACTACAAATCGATCCAAGTAAGGGTGAAAAATTCTATTCATATACTCCATGAACACTCCGGGGGCGTTAGATACTCCAAATAGCATCACAGAAAATTCATAATGGCCATACCGAGTTCGGAAAGCGGTCTTGGGTACATCTTCTGCCTTCACTCGAATTTGATGATATCCTGATCTCAAATCAATTTTACTGAACACACAAGCACCGGTCAGCTGGTCCATAAGGTCATCAATCCTGGGTAGTGGGTACTTATTTTTAATAGTAACTTTGTTCAATTGACGGTAATCCACACACAACCTCATACTGCCATCTTTCTTCTTAATAAGTAACACGGGCGCACCCCACGGTGAAACACTAGGCTGGATAAACTTCTTCTCTAGTAATTCCTCCAGCTGTTTCTTCAATTCGCTCAACTCGGAAGCGGACATTCGATAGGGTGCAATTGACACAGGGCTAGTTCCAGGAACCAAATCTATGGTGAAATCCACCTCTCTCTCTGGTGGTAAATCACTAATGTCCTCCGGAAATACGTCTGGAAAATCACACACTATCGGTTGGATAGAATTTCTCGGCCCACCTTCCAACTTTAAAGAAGCAAGTAGCACGAACACCTGCGCACCCTCTCTCAAAGACCTTTCCGCTTGTACTGCAGTCACAAATCTAGAATTCTTCTCCTCTTCAGGCTCGGGGAAAAGCACAGTCTTAGAAAAACAATTGATGTATACCCGATTGAATTCCAACCAATTCATTCCCAAAATCACATCTAACTGACTCAGGGTTAAACAAACCAAATCCATCCTAAAATGTTTCCCATAAATAGATAAGGGACAATTTCGACAAACTAATGTCGTGGTCACGGAACCACTGGCTGGGGTATCGATAACCATACTACCCGACATCGGTGTCATTACAAGATTCAACCGCTTCGCACAATCAAGGGAAATAAAAGAATGTGTAGCCCCAGTGTCAATAATAGAAATCAAAGGAGCATTGTTAATGAAACAAGTACCTCGAATCAAGTTGTCGGAACTGGGAACATCTTTCCACTCAAGGCAAACACCTTTCCTCTATTCTGTTCCTGCTTCGGCTTTTGGCAGCGTGTACTGATATGCCCGGTCTCGCCACAGTTGAAACATTTAACAGCATTCTTACACTCATTCGAACGGTGACCTGCTTCTCCACAGTTGAAACACTTAGGCTTTGCACTCTGACAATCAATTTCCCGATGACCCAAAACCCCGCAGTTGAAACATCTCAGCGGAGGACGAACATCTCCCCCACTAGCTTCTTTCTCACCAACACTTTTTTTCTGCTTTTCTTTATCAACTGGAATGCTATAAGGCTTATTGCGACCCTGGTCCCTCCCTTTCTTTTCACTCGCCGCTTTGTAATGATTGGTTCTTGCCTTGCTATCTCCTTCATAAATCCTACACTTATTGACCAACGTAGAAAAGTTACGGATCTCTTGGTAGCCAATAAATTGCTTGATTTCTGGACGCAACCCATTCTCAAACTTTAAGCACTTAGAATCTTCCGCCCCCACTGCATTGTAATGAGGGCAATACCTGGACAACTCCTCAAATTTCGCCGCATAATCCGCTACAGACATACTTCCCTGTTTTAGTTCGAGGAATTCGATTTCCTTTTGGTTACGAACATCAGCAGGAAAATATTTTCCCAAAAACTCTTCTCTAAAGACTCCCCAGGTCACTGCTGTACCCGCAACATCAAGCCTCTGACGGGTGTTTTCCCACCAGAACTCAGCCTCTTCTGCAAGCATATGTGTCGCCAGTCTGACCTTCTGCTCATTAGTACACACCATTGCTCGGAAGATTCTCTCTACTCCTTGTAACCATGATTGTGCCCCATCAGAATCATACCTTCCCTTGAAGGTCGGTGGATTGTTTCTCATAAACCTGTCCAGCCGAAGCTCCTCAGCTCCCCCTTGTTGGTTCTGTTGTCCCAGAATGGCAGCGTTAGCTTGTGCCAAAGTCTGCGCCATTGCTGCCATAGCGTTAGCAATTGCCTGATCGTTCCTTCCAGCCATTCTTTAACTGCATCGTCAAAATCAGGCAAGGGATTAGTAAATAGACATCTATAGTGCTCTGCACACGAGTTGCCTATTAGGGCTAAAACATTGTTAAAATCCTAGGCCGAATGGACCGACCTGCTCTGATACCAACTATGTAACACCCTAAGACCCCGACTATAATTTAATAAATACCAAAAATATAAATAAATGAGATTAGGTGTTACGCATCCTTATTTATTATTGTTTCGTAAAACAAAGTCATAAACATTGCAGCGGAAAAATTCAGCATTCTTATTATAACAAAAATCAACTCTCCACATCCATAATTAATTCATAAACTTAAAAATACTTCAAACATCAAAATGTAAAATCGAATAGCCAACCCGACCCTAGTGTTACATATCAGAGCTCGTATCGACTACATACTTATTCGACTACTACTAGAAGAGAGAAAACAAAATATGCCTCCGCCGCCACTTGCTGAATCGTCCCGCAACTAGTCTTCCTCAACCTGAGTGTCTGTACCCCAAGAGTACAGCCACCAAAACCACACAACAACAAGAAAGGGGTGAGAAAATACAACCATACATAACTTTAGAAAATCATGTGTAATAATAGGAACATTAGTTATCGCATCCACCGTCATAGAACATCATCAATATTTCATTCTTCATTAGATTCTACATCTCATCGGCTCACGTTTATTACTCTTTCCTAAACACCAAGAACAAGCATCATCAATTAATATGCATATGGACACTTTCCTAAGACCTACATGAATGTGGTACCACACCTATCGTCGTCATAATTTGCCAGAGATATGTTACTGGACTTTCATCGTCATTACGTCTTCATAATTTCCTAGACACGACCCTATATGTATGCATGAGGACAGACTCAGCAAGTATTAAATAGTAACACAAACTACAACTTACAACCATAGATGCAAACTCTTCCTATTATGCACGACACCGGGACAAAACATACCGTCGTCAATCATATCATCATCATAAGAAAACATCGTCTTCATGAATATACATCATCACTCCCATCATTATTATTCTCACTCATCATCATTCTCATCATCAGTAAACATAGACACCGTCAAATATTTTATTATTGACACATCGTTAAATAAAATATCAATTACACATCTTCTAATAATTCATCTTAAGAAGTAACTATGGTATTCAAGATACGTCCATAAGGAGCATGAAATTCATCTCAAACACATTTAAAAAAAATAGTGGGAATGATTTCATTATAACATTCATATACCTATAAGTATTACTTTGAAATTAGGATGCGTTATTTTAACTAATATAATGGTACTTTTTCACTGCTAATTGTTTATACACAGTTTAATACCTCTATGATACAAAAAAAATAGCTACATGTCGCCAATAATTTTCAATACGGTGAACCCGTCACAATTAAATCAAATAATATCAGCAAGGTAGAATATGCATTTCATGAACTATTCAACCGTAATTCGATATATTATAAAATCATGTTAACAGTCATTTGGTCTTCAATTGCTAATAACAGTTCTTTGTCGCACATAGGTATGTAAGCATAACTCATAGGACATATACATACATATATATTCTATTTCTAGTCATAATAGCATCACTGAAATCATCACATACCATACATATATTGTAATATCCCGCTTAAACGTAACTTTTATCAATGATTAAGAATTAAGGAAAGCATGGCAATTTTGTAAATAAAAGGAATGGCAAAATGGTAATATTTTTGAAAGGGAGGAATTTAAATAAAGAGAGGCAAGATATTTTCTTCACTCTTCTCTTCCCTCACTCTCTCCAAATCTGGTTTCTCTCCCTCTTCCCCTCACTCTCACGCCCACACCATCCTTGTTATCATCCATCAAAGCCTCACCCAAGCTCTTGTGAGATTATGCAAGCAAGCTCAAGTGTTGGAAAGCTAGATCAGTAGGAAGAATCAAGAGAAGAGGTAGTTTGAAGCTAGGGTTTGGATTTCAGATGTAGCAAGCACCATTTGAGAATCAAGGTGAGCTCCCTAGGGTTTTATAACCCATTTGAGAGTTGTTTACTCTTAGAGTAATTTTTATAAAAGTGCCCTAGATTATGTAAATTGCTAATTCCTTGTTCCAGCCATGTTTAAATGATTTATAAGCTTAAGAAAATCCTTTTTATGCCATTTGGGAAGCTTGGGTGTGTTGGGATGGGTTGGAATGATGAAAAATATCATTTTTGAGATTTTTGGACCTATCATGGTCGCTACAGCGACCAGGCAGAATTTTATTCTGCCTACTGTCGCTACAAGCCCAGGCTGGTCGCTACAAGCGCGCAGGCCCAGACAGCACTTGACAGCTTTGCTGTTTTGAGTGTTCTGGGCGTGTAGGCATGGTTTTCCGCATCCGTTTTCTCCACAAACATTTTAGAAACATTCACCACCATTTTAACACATTCAAGAGGTTCCCAAAAAGGATGATAATGTATGGAACAAGGATTATGCATTGACTTAGATTAGTCTGAATTAAGAGGGTAAAGTCCAGACGAATATGCAAATGATCTAGCAACTATGTAGTGGCTTATGATAACGATAAGCCTATGATCCTATACATATAGGTTATGATTTGGAAGATTAGTTCCCTCAAGAAATGCATTTAATATGCAAAGCTTATGGTAGATTATTAGACGTACTTTCAAGTACAATAGTTAAGAATTAATGAGGAATAAGAATGATCCAATGATCAAAGTTAAGAACCTCTTTATAGGTAAAGCTTTAAGAATGAATTATCCAAGAATGCATCAGATATGCAATAGACATAAGTTATATATTTAAGAAGAATAAGTACAAGAATTAATTCAGATATTGAGTCGTGGCCTTCATCGTCCACGCCAGTGGGACACGAATGGTTCATGCAAAGTTAAGATTAAGATTATTATTATTATTATTATTATTAAGTCGTGACTTTCATCGTTCACGCCAGTGGGACATGAAAGGTTCATGCATAAGTTTACAGAATATTATTTCGCGTCTTCCGTCGTTCACGCCAGTGGGACACGGGAGGTATACGCGTAAGTTAAGATTATTAAGTCGTGTCTTCTGCTGTTCACGCCAGTGGAACACAGGAGGTTCACGCCAGTGGGACGTGTTATTCCGCAAGGATGACCGCACGACGACAAGAGGAGTCCGGTGTTAGCCTGATATGATAGGAATTTTCACCGGTTATCAGGGGAATGTGCTTCGGGGTTACTCCACCCGGGGGCATTCCGTAAAATGAACTCAGATAATATTGCTTGTTCAACGCTAACAGCTAACATAAAGACATGTATCAGTTAATATTTTATTATGTTATCAGACAGAGAATAATTATCAGACAGGAATCAGTTATCAGGCGGTGATCCTAGGTTTCCCCTCGATCACCCAGTTATCAGGATATAGTCTAGATCTCATGACTATTCAGTATCAGACTCAGACAGTGATCCTAGATTTCCCCTTGATCACTAGTTCAGCAGGATGTAGTCCAGTTTATGACTACACAGTTTAGCAGGAACAGTCAGGTAGCCCTCTATGGGTAAGGATAAGACTTGGCGATCATAGGTATCCCCAAGATTGCCGAGAGTAGGCACGGCGACCCTAGGTTTCCCCCGTGGTTGCCAACAGTAGGTTGGGCTGGAGCTCACTGAGACGTAATGTCTCACCCCAATCCTTCTGGTGCAGGTTTTCAGGTGTTTAAGAGATGTTCATGATGCTATTCTCCAAGAAGACGCTGGATGGAGTGCAGTTGCTCGATGAAGACAAGCTCAGGAGGTTTTCAGATTATGTATATGTATATGAAAGTGTAAATTATGACATTTGGATAACTGTATTAACGAGGTAACTTGTACTCATTCAGATGTTTGTATTATTATTATTGAAAATTTTAATGTACCCAGTATCAGATTAATACACATGCTAAATATTCGAGATAATTTAGTATGGGTGTTACAATTGGTATCAGAGCAGGTCGATTCAGACCGTGCCTTGGGTCATTAAAAATTCAATAAAAGTAGTGGGACCATTGGGTTCCGGATGTTGTTCTAAATGTCACATCTAGTTGAGCCTGATCAACTCAATCTAGTATATGACAGTTAGGATAAAGGTCCGAGAGCTGAATGTGACCAAGGAGGAATGAAGTTTATGAAGGGCGAAGATTAAGGTGATAGAATTTTAAGACGGAATTGGCGAAGAAGTATTCATGCCAAATGGTGGCCATCAAACCGTAAAGTGACTAAGCCTATTTAAGGATAAGGTGAAGCACCTCAACCCAGTTGGACACGACGTTGGACGATACCTCATCTGCGGAAGACATACGGATTAAGAAATTATGGAATACTCTAAGGAATGACATGGAACCTTAATGGGAACCGCAGTTCGAGAAGTTAAAGTGAAGTGTGGATGAAGTATCAATTCTGAGTGCAGAATTAAGGAATTGTGGTACCAAACCTAGAGACTCAAAATGAGGAATTATCGGTAAAGATAGAGTGCTGAGAACCAAACTCCAATCGGATGAGATTTTAATGTCCAGACAGTTAAGAGAAAATTATGGATTAAGCGAATTATTTGGACGAATGAAACTAACCACTCAAGGGTGGTCTTTGAGCATGACTCGCAAGTAAGTTTAACCCCATCAGATCAGCCGCACCTCCCGAACCATAAACGCTAGATTTGGGAATTAAGAAAAGAAGTTGGTATGCAACCTAAGGACTAAGATGGATGAATAAGTGTTGATAATAAGACCCGTTGCATATCGAGGCGTGAATCAGATATTCATAGGTGTTTTATTAGTAAGAAGATTGGAAATAAGCTAAGCTTAACTGAAATTTTATTCAACGAAAGGTGTATATTAAATGGTCAGTCATTGGGATTTAGTGAACTGATGGACGAATAAAGTTGAATTTCCTTAATTGGATGAAGAAGGCAAGTTCAAGATGACACAAGATTATAGTAGACCAGTTTTGAAGGATAATCGGAAATTTTAGCCGAGAAATTGTATTGAGACTGTATTATTCGGAGGATCGTCTTAGATACGAAAGGTTAAGATTGTGGTTAATGCTAGTGAGTTTTAAGTTTTCAACTGATGAGTTTTCTTCCACAGTTATTCTAGGAGCTTAAAGAGGTCACCTCGTGTTGATAAGTTCCGAGGGCGGTAATAAGGTATAGATTTCGGATTGTTCAACTATATGCAGAATTACTCAGATGTTAAGATCAAGATCTGAAATAAGAATGCCGTAACGAGTTGTTGAATGAAACAAAAAAAAAGTAATGATGAAGTATTGAAGTTCAAGATCAATTAACTGGAGGGATTCGAAGGTAACCTAAGAGGTATGGTAAAACCATAGCGACCGTAATTGTTTCGAAAAGATTACGGGTATGAATTCTTATGGATAAAGATAGAACGATTAGTAATGGGACTCAAACCCTCCAGAAACCATAAGTCATTTTAGAAGTTGACACAAGTGTTTGTGTGTGTGAATTTAAGTTGTCTCAAGCAAGCTTTCAGTCTGGTTGCGCAATGTTTTAATGATTATACATAAAGAGTTGGCCAAGAGATGGTTACGGAATTCAGGATATGGAAAGTAAAGTTAGAATCAGGGTGTAAAATGTTTGACAGGAACATTGTTGAACTCTTGACAGTCGTTGGAAACCGTTTACAGGTTCTGACGTTTTATCGTGAAAGTAAGTGAGTATATGGTTCATGTCCGAAAGGAAGTACAGTGTCAGATGACGATCAATCAGTAAGTTAAACAGGTGGTTTAAGCCACAAGAGAATCAATGAACGTAAGATGAATCTGCTGTGATAGCTACAAGTCATTAAGGAACAAGTCAGCCAGAGAATTTGATAATGGTGTATTACTCCTACTCCAAAGTGTTTTGTTAGATCAGAGTTGCGCAGCGGAAAAGTAATTCCAGGATGAGTTAACAAACAATTCTAAACTGAAGCTTAGAGAACAAGGATGCTTGTGTAGTCCTTGTTAGGTGAACCACAGAATATCAGTAAGCAGTGACGACTCGAACTTGTTATAAGTTCTAGAAGGAAATTTTAAAAGTTAAGCCGAGGGATATTTCAAACCTCGAAATACAAGGGAAATGGAAATCGAAGCAGTTTAAGATTATGTGATAAGAATGAGAAGAATATGTTTCTAGCACAATAAGTCTAGAACAAGGAAAGTCACCGCTAATACGGTAATTTAGTTATTTTAGCCCAGTAACTTTAGGTGGACTTGAAGAGTAATGTTTAGTCAAAAGGATCAAGCATAAGGCAACATCAGAAAAGGTTGCACTTGCAAGATGATACTTTGAAATTGAAGCGTTGTTCAGAAACGTCAATGGAGTGACATATGAGTTTAAACCACGTTGTACCCCGCTATGTCAACATGTCGCATGTATCAGGTTATGTTAGTATTATATATACTTATCAGGCAGTACTTAAACTACTCAGATAGTAGTGTAGCAGATTTTCAGCCATGTGACGTGTTTTGGTAATAGTGGTACGCAATCAGGAATGTTTAAATATGAAGTTTTTTTACCAGAATAGAACTATTGATATCACCATATCTTAGCTAGAGTGTTCCGAAATTCTTGAATTTTATGTTTATCAGTAAAGGAAGAAGGACTTATATGCAGATTAAAAGTCACTCGTAGTCCACAGTAAAGGGCTACGTAAGTTCAGGTTTTGATTAAAGATTAAGCGTACTTTTTGGTAGCAATCGAGTAGAGTTTTCTATTGAAAACAAGGATCTTGGACTCGACGTCCAGAATGAGAAAATAAGTTTACGTTGCCGAGAGAATGTAACCACAATTCATGTTATACGGGTTGTTGTATACTCAAGAGATAAACATGGGTAACATTGGCGGGGCAAACCTGGCAAGCCAGTCGAAAGGCAAATCCCGAATGTTACAAAATGAGTTAAGAGTAAGAAAAGATTCTCAATTGATGTGGTAGTGTCTCAAATATGATAAGATCAAGAATGATGTCCCGTCAGTCGGACAAGGATGAGATGATGTATTGTGTACCCGTCAGTAGTGTACACGTGCTCGCTTATGTATGTAAATTATATGCCATGAAGTGTACCCTATGGTGTTATGTGAGATGATTGATACCACTCATCACTTGGGCTAGACTCTTATGAATTTGGATTTACCAATGTAGAAAAGATTCATGCTACGACAAGAATTTGAGATTAATTTGTGACATAAATGATGGAAGATCATCAAACTCTAAGTAATGAAGTTGGAATGATCCTTGCATTAGCATATGCGTATACAATGCCAGATGTTTTTCAGCGTAAGGATGATTCTATGTGGAAGGGTATGACATAGGTCTACAGGTAAGATGTCGTTTTATGAGACGAAAGGTAAAGATAATAATTCATGGGAAGTATATGCAGTGCAAGAAACCCATTGAAGAGTGGGAATATTTAAGGATAATAAGAACGACCTAATGTCGTCAAAGTAAGTTTGCACGGACTACGAAGGGATTTATAAGGTTCAGTACAAGTGTCAGAGCTGGACAACTTCAGATTGGATTTGCAAAAGTGTATGAACCAGAAACGTGGTTAAGCGAGTTGGATACGATGGTTCAGATAACCTCACATCCTACTACGTAAGAGTTATGCAAATCACCACAAGCATTTCAGTTGAAGGAAAAGTTGTCGAGTATATTCGACATATAAAGAGTTGGAAATCCAAGGGATTCCGATAAGTAAGACGAACTGGAGTTTTGGCTAATGGAGGAAGTAGTATGAGAGATTCTTGCATATATGAGAATGAAGGGATTTTAAATTTCGAGGACGAAATTTCTTTAAGGAGGGTAGATTGTAATATCCCGCTTAAACATAACTTTTATCGATGATTAAGAATTAAGGAAAGCATGGCAATTTTGTAAATAAAAGGAATGGCAAAATGGTAATATTTTTGAAAGGGAGGAATTTAAATAAAGAGAGGCAAGATATTTTCTTCACTCTTCTCTTCCCTCACTCTCTCCAAATCTGGTTTCTCTCCCTCTTCCCCTCACTCTCACGCCCACACCATCCTTGTTATCATCCATCAAAGCCTCACCCAAGCTCTTGTGAGATTATGCAAGCAAGCTCAAGTGTTGGAAAGCTAGATCAAGAGGAAGAATCAAGAGAAGAGGTAGTTTGAAGCTAGGGTTTGGATTTCAGATGTAGCAAGCACCATTTGAGAATCAAGGTGAGCTCCCTAGGGTTTTATAACCCATTTGAGAGTTGTTTACTCTTAGAGTAATTTTTATAAAAGTGCCCTAGATTATGTAAATTGCTAATTCCTTGTTCCAGCCATGTTTAAATGATTTATAAGCTTAAGAAAATCCTTTTTATGCCATTTGGGAAGCTTGGGTGTGTTGGGATGGGTTGGAATGATGAAAAATATCATTTTTGAGATTTTTGGACCTATCATGGTCGCTACAGCGAGCTGGAGCTCGCTACAGCGACCAGGCAGAATTTTATTCTGCCTACTGTCGCTACAAGCGCCCAGCTGGTCGCTTCAAGCGCCACTGGTCGCTACAAGCCCAGGCTGGTCGCTACAAGCGCGCAGGCCCAGACAGCACTTGACAGCTTTGCTGTTTTGAGTGTTCTGGGGCGTGTAGGCATGGTTTTCCGCATCCGTTTTCTCCACAAACATTTTAGAAACATTCACCACCATTTTAACACATTCAAGAGGTTCCCAAAAAGGATGATAATGTATGGAACAAGGATTATGCATTGACTTAGATTAGTCTGAATTAAGAGGGTAAAGTCTAGACGAATATGCAAATGATCTAGCAACTATGTAGTGGCTTATGATAACGATAAGCCTATGATCCTATACATATAGGTTATGATTTGGAAGATTAGTTCCCTCAAGAAATGCATTTAATATGCAAAGCTTATGGTAGATTATTAGACGTACTTTCAAGTACAATAGTTAAGAATTAATGAGGAATAAGAATGATCCAATGATCAAAGTTAAGAACCTCTTTATAGGTAAAGCTTTAAGAATGAATTATCCAAGAATGCATCAGATATGCAATAGACATAAGTTATATATTTAAGAAGAATAAGTACAAGAATTAATTCAGATATTGAGTCGTGGCCTTCATCGTCCACGCCAGTGGGACACGAATGGTTCATGCAAAGTTAAGATTAAGATTATTATTATTATTATTATTAAGTCGTGACTTTCATCGTTCACGCCAGTGGGACATGAAAGGTTCATGCATAAGTTTACAGAATATTATTTCGCGTCTTCCGTCGTTCATGCCAGTGGGACACGGGAGGTATACGCGTAAGTTAAGATTATTAAGTCGTGTCTTCTGCTGTTCACGCCAGTGGGACACAGGAGGTTCACGCCAGTGGGACGTGTTATTCCGCAAGGATGACCGCACGACGACAAGAGGAGTTCGGTGTTAGCCTGATATGATAGGAATTTTCACCGGTTATCAGGGGAATGTGCTTCGGGGTTACTCCACCCGGGGGCATTCCGTAAAATGAACTCAGATAATATTGCTTGTTCAACGCTAACAGCTAACATAAAGACATGTATCAGTTAATATTTTATTATGTTATCAGACAGAGAATAATTATCAGACAGGAATCAGTTATCAGGCGGTGATCCTAGGTTTCCCCTCGATCACCCAGTTATCAGGATATAGTCTAGATCTCATGACTATTCAGTATCAGACTCAGACAGTGATCCTAGATTTCCCCTTGATCACTAGTTCAGCAGGATGTAGTCCAGTTTATGACTACACAGTTTAGCAGGAACAGTCAGGTAGCCCTCTATGGGTAAGGATAAGACTTGGCGATCATAGGTATCCCCAAGAGCAGGCACGGCGACCCTAGGTTTCCCCCGTGGTTGCCAACAGTAGGTTGGGTTGGAGCTCACTGAGACGTAATGTCTCACCCCAATCCTTCTGGTGCAGGTTTTCAGGTGTTTAAGAGATGTTCATGATGCTATTCTCCAAGAAGACGCTGGATGGAGTGCAGTTGCTCGATGAAGACAAGCTCAGGAGGTTTTCAGATTATGTATATGTATATGAAAGTGTAAATTATGACATTTGGATAACTGTATTAACGAGCTAACTTGTACTCATTCAGATGTTTGTATTATTATTATTGAAAATTTTAATGTACCCAGTATCAGATTAATACACATGCTAAATATTCTAGATAATTTAGTATGGGTGTTACATATATACACCAATTAAGCATGACTCATACGGCACAAATGTATAACTCATATGGATGCTATACTAATTACTTCATATCTAATCATATAATGGAATAGACTAAAATATTAGAGATTGAATGCCACTTTGCCTAACTTCATGAATCCCAAACCTCTTGACATTAAAAGAATGTAGTAACGCATGAAATCAAGTTATACTGGATCCATCAAATTTTGAATAAAATAATAACAATAAAATCCCTTCTACATAGATTTTTATAGACATGATCTTGTTACTTCCAATTCAAATAAGACAAGAATTAAACATGTGTCATGTCAATAATTAGAAAAATAATACATAAACAACTTCAGTTCATGAACTGATAAGGAATAAGGAAAAACTAAATCAAACATATATTTTAGTAGCAATTATCGTAAAACATATTCGCGTTGTTTCCAAAACCATGGCAGCGATTCTAATACGGGTTCATATAGGAATTAGAAAAATTAACCGAATATCAATCATAACGGCACAATGTTAAATTTTCCAGCATATAAATTCAATCAACAGTCACGCAGCGATATGGATATGTATAATGATACGGCTCAATTAGGCATTATCGCAACGAATTAATCAAACAAGCAGAGATAAATAGACAGCAACATCAATGGCAGCGCAATTCAAAAGGGAAAATAATGGGAGACTGAAATTTGGAATTAAGAAAAAATACTACGACAACTTTAGCCTGAAATTATCAAAGATCATGAAAATAAACAGAAATCTTTCACTCCCCCTATGCTCACACAACCCTTACGGTGAATAAAACTCCCCCCCTTACCTCGATTCCTCAAGTCTCCGGTTTGGCTTGCCTTCCTGAAGCTAGGTTCCTTCTCTCTCTGTCTGCGGCTTTCTTTTTCTCTATTCCACGTTTGCCCAAAAACTCCCTTCTAATTTCCCAAACCCTTATTTGTATTTTTTTTTTTGGCTAGCCGCTCTTCCTATAGTTTTTCTCTTCTATTCACCATTTTTTTTTTGTTTTTCCCCTCCCCCACTTATTAAAAACCTATTTTCTACACCTCCAACTCTTTTCTATTTTAAATTCTCGTATCACAAATTAATTCAACCATCTCAACATTTACATCACATTTCAACTAGAACAACATTAATAATAATATTCACCACACACACTTATTAAATTTTATTGGATTACTTAAAATAAAAAGTTGGGGTGTTACAAATGTAATTGCACCACAAATATTGATGTCCTTTGAATTTACAGATCTCTCTCAATTTACTCCATCCTTTTGTTAATAGAGGGAGAATGTTGCATTGGTTGAAAGAAATGATATGAATTCTTCCACTCTCATGGAAGAACCTTAGCTTTTTTCCCAACTTTAAATTACACCTTCTTAAAAAGTGTGGACATAATTCTGCAATGGTGTGAAAGTTTTAAAGGAAGATACAACACAAGTTGATGATGGTCCAATCAACTTATTGGTTCCAACAATTGTTCTTCTTTTTTCTCTACATCCAGCTGCAATACCTTGTTTATCCTTTGAGATGTTGTTTGGTAATGGAATAATTTTTTTTGGAGAAGGAACACAACTTTTTTTGCAGGTTGGTGGTAAATTCTTTTGGTCAAGAATCCTTTTCCTGTACTCTCTTTGTGTTGCTGCATTTGCTTGTTCATTACTTGGCAAAGATCTCGCAAGAGTTGGAGTGACTTTGGGATTCACTATTTTAGAAGAAGCAACTCTACAACACTTAGATGTTGTTCCAACCTTTTTTTCTTGTAATAATTTTTTCCTTTTTTCTCTTGATCTTGCAGCATTTTCATGTTGAGTAGGTTGAAGATCCTCCATTAGTAAATTGGTAATGAATTAGGGTGGAGATATGATGAAGAGATAAAGTTTTAAGGTGGAGTGTATGTTTTTTGTGTAGTTTTTAGCTTTCCCACCTTTTTTATGATTGAAAATCGAATTTGAAAATAAGGTTAATATATTTTCACATAACTAATATAATAATACAACTAATGGTACTATACTTGAGTATTAAAATTAAAATAAAATAGAAGTTGTAGACTATAATTAGATTAGGTAGTATAGGAGAGCATTGGATTAGACACTACTATTCAAGTTGGTGATTTGATAAGGATATGTACTATTATTTTAATACCTATAAATCTCAATGATTTGATATGTTGGAAGTGAGATTTATTACACTATCTAATGTCATAATTTGTCTAAAACATGTTACCAAGAATCTGCAAGTCCTAATGTTATAACACAACTAATATAGTTGGAATAGTTAGGATGAAGTTTGAATAAATATTTCATGATAAAAAAAACCAATGATTATTAATTCCACCAAAACTTGAGCCTGATAACCATGAAAGTAGTAATAACATATAACTATTGTCATTGTACATGCAATTTATCTATAACTTAACGCGTAAATTTTTTTTTTAGTGGTGTGTATCAAGAGTATTACTTTGAATATTTATTTGGTATGATTAATTTCATCAACATATAAATCAAGTAACATAAATGACATATTTCCATAAATAAACAATGTTGGACATATTTTGATTGTATCCAACTTGTAAATTGTAATTTTCATATTTATCTTATTTGAAATTGCATATATTAAATCTGACTATTATCAAAGCAATTTGGCTTCCTAATAAGCATAAATATATTGACCGATATAAAATCTTTAAAATATATTAAGAATAAACTTAGATTTTAAACTATTAAGATATATCTTATACATAAGTTGTTCAGATGTAACTTGAAACCAAAAACAACATAGTTTGGGGTTGCTACATAGCATATTAATTGAGACAAAAAGATATCACTAATCAGCGCTACATTCGGCCATTAATCCATGACACATCAGTATCATACCCAAAAAATTCATAGATCAACTACTTAGCATATTCAATCTTTCTTTTCTCTCTTGATATTTCTCCTTAATTTTGTTGAAGATTGTTTAGTTGAGCACATATCTGGGCTTTCAACATCTTTAGCAGGATGAGAATCTGCAACTCTTTTCCCTGGTGTAAACTAAGATTGGATATCAGGCTCATTCTCACAGAAAGCAGACACGTCCATCTGTAACAAAATACTTCATTCAATTATTATAGGCCATAGAAATTTATATAATACAGAAATTACTAAAGACGGTGTTATTCAATAAAATTACCTTTGGGAAGGATGATAGATTTGGAATTTCAGAGTCATTCTGGCAGAAAGTAGACACCCCCGGCTGTAGTAAAATAAGTTATGATATTAGTATAGAGATTGAAATGTTTATAAAATATAACTTGACCAAAGTTGAAGTTAGTTAAATTAATTACAGTCAAGCGGGATGATAGACCAGCAATTTCAAAGTCATTAACTTTGTCGGCCATCTGTGATATTAAAGAATGAACACAGTTGAGGTTAAAAAATATAAATTTTGAGGTTAGCTAATTGTTTTAGACATAACTTATGTAGAATTTAAATATACCTCGTCATTTTCAACACCTTCAATTGACAAAAGATTTTCCACCTATACACATCAAAAAGGTTAATATCAGACATTTATCACACAATGGTATTCATATACTTGAAAAAATTGTCATCTTATTCAGACATTTACCTCATCCTTTGGGAACAAATCTTTTATCTTTTCAACCAAACTAGCATCCTCTTTAACCGCTTGAACTGAACAGCTATCCCAAGTTGGCTGCCATTTAACTTTACAAACAACCACTCCAGATAGTTGGTCAAGCAGCATTGGATATTCCAAAGGATTTGTGACACCAGCCTAACAACATTTTTGTAGTTAGATCGTCTGATAATAATTATGTATAATTGTACATAATAACTCATATATAAACAACCTCAGTCATGACCCTGTAAAGGTCAGCAGCAGTAGTTCCAAGCAATTCATTACATTCACGATCCCACAAAAAAAAAACTTGGTTGTGACTCTATTGTATTCAACGTCGACCTCCAACTTAAACATACATTACATAATTTATGAATAAATGAAAAGGATAACATAGATGTAATTAGTTCAGCCAGTCTTGCAAATATGTTGCTAAATACCTGAGATTGATAGCATTTGTTTCATGTTTTTCAGAACACAAAAGAGGAAAAGTATCACCCTTTGCTGCCCTTGAACACCTGTTGCATGCTTTGTAGTACCAACCATTCTTCGATGGTTTAACATGATTGATTTTCACAACAGTGACACATAGAGTTGTCTAAATTATAAAAAAAAAAATATGATATTTCAACATTCATAGATAAAGCGTTAAAGACATTATTATTTTTACAATATACCTCCCTAAGTTGCAGAATCTCATGTAGTGGCATAACAACAGCACTACCAATGAATCTTTCAATAGATGAATTTTGCGACATATATGAAGATTGGGTGAACGCTTGAGATTGAACACTCATTGAAAGACTCTGTGAATCAGTTGATTCTACAACACTTAATCTAAACACATTTAATAGAAAATCTTTTCAATCAATGATAAATAATATTCAACACAGAATTTCGGATCAGACATATTAAATAGCAGTTACCCATTTTTTAATTCAAGAACTTCTGGAATTTCAGCATTTATGAACAACTTGTTAGCATTCCATGCATTAGAGACACCAAGTTCATACTTTTCTATAAAATGGATGTACAATACCATAGTTAGAGACAAATAATTAATTAGTACATGCAGATTGAAATAATACTTAGGTCATTGAAACCTGTGGCTTCCTTAATCTTAGCATTGTGCAGAAGAATGATAGTAGGTCCAGAATCAGTTTTGTTGTTGCTTAGTTTAGAAACTGAACACCAAAGTCTTCCCACAATGTACCACTTAGTAATGTTCCCCTGTACACACATAAAAACTGAATAAGATGATAGAAATCAACACATAATTTACAACATTTTGAATAGTATTGGAACATTTACTTAAGGTCTTTCATCCAGAAGTTGATTTGTATTTTTCTACTCCCAGGCACAGTTTGAGTGTATCCTAGCTCATGAAAAGCACCAATAACATCTGTCCAACAAAAAACATGTAATCAATCAATAAAATATTCATACATTACTAAAATTGAAATTTATATAATGCAATAAACGTTTTATTTTAAGAAATTATGACTACTAACCTATTAGGACATCTGGCCTGACATCTCCCTTCTTGATATCATCAAACTCCTTAAAGTTGAAGGTAGGCTTTGGAATCTCATGTTAGTCAATATCATCAATAATTGTTCCACCATTAAACACTAACCTAAACCTATGATCAGTTGCTTTGATGGTCATCTCATTCGTCTCTACTTCAAAGTTTTGCAGAGTAAAAGTAGTGTTCTCAGCAATTCTACCCTTAAAGTGATCCTTCAGTTCAGTTGGCACAATCACTTGACCCTATAAAATACATGATTGATTACATTAGTCAATGAACTGTGTTTTGAGATGCAAGGAATAAATAAAAGGGAAATCATAAAAAAAATTCCAATGGTACGAACTAAACACAAATATTATGAAAAGTTATATTAACAACACCTCTTTGTCACACAACACCATCTCAAGATGTTGTTTGTTCTTGGAATTTACAACATTCCATAAATCAACAACTCTAACACCAATTTTCCACAAAGATTTCGAGTCATTGAGGTTCTTGATTTGTTCCAAAGGCCTTACCATTGTTGCTGAAAAGAACATATTGAGAAAGTCATTGACAATCAATTTATTATTGATCTAAACAAAAGGAACATATTAAAAAAATGAAGGTTGCATATGGTAAAAACACAAACATAATAAAAATTAATAAACACAAACATATGAGGTGTTGTGTTTGAAAAAATAAAAAAAAATGAAAAAACAATAAACAACACATAATATAATATAATAATCAGGATAAGGCAAAGATGTCACATTTTCAGTTATTGTAGCAAAATTAATAAAAATAAAAATAACAATAAACAACACAATAATAATCCATGTCTAAAAAAAATGAACTTTAATGATTTCTTACACTATTCTCTTCCTAAACTACACAATATAATATGATAATGAAAAGAAATCAAAGATCTCACATTTTCAGTTATTGTAGCACAAATAATAAAAATGATAAAACAACAAACAACACAAAAATTTTGATAAAGTTACAAAAAGATTGAAGTTTAATGAACAATATGATTCTGAAACCGAAAAAAAACCATCCATGCAAGCAGAAATGATGAAAACCATCCATCCAACACTAACCCACTTCAGACAAAAAAATGCAAAACAAAACAAACACTCACAAAACATTCACAAAAATGACCGACCAAAACCGATTGAACTGGGAAGCAAAAACAACATTGAAAAAATGGCAAAAACCGGAAAAGATTCGAAAAACTTACCATACAAACAGATGAAAAAACACTGATGAATGTAGTACCTGAAAGAGGAAAACAAATGGAAGATGAATCTGAAACCGTTCCGAAAAATAAGAAATAAAGGAAGAAGAATAGAAGAAATGAGTGAGAGACTTACTTGGTTGGAAGAGAGATGAAATGAAAAAACTTTGAGAAGATGGAAGAAAAGCTTTTGCTGAAATGAAATGACAACTTGGGGGGAAGACTATCTTGGTTGTATTTTCGGAATGACATTACTACCCTTGTTCACTTCACCAAGTAGTGTTTCAGCTCTTTTTTCAAATTGCAAGCAACACTTTGGACACTTGTCCATCATACAACTCGCCAAATGTCAATAAAATATAAAGCCAATTGTCCTCCATTGAAGCATCCAAGTGTCACGCTCTAAGCCAGCGTGCACATCTTTCTTATATTATAGTAGGATTCTTATGCCACTGAATATGGGGACACTATTGATAATTGTAAAACTCTTTTCAAACATTTGTATATAAACTTTAGTGTTGAATTTGTGTAGAAACAAGCAAATGAGATAGTCCATAAGTTAGCAAGGGAGACCACATTATGAGCTAATTTTTAAATATTGGTTGAGATATCAAAATTGTATTGAACACATTCTGATTAATGAAATGAGTTCCGATTTTTTTCTTACAAAAAAAATTGTCTCTTACATTCATTAGTATTTTTTACCATAATAACTTTAATTAATTTATAAGTCATGTTATTTTCTCTCTACTCCTCACAAGACATATGGGTTCATGTTCGTGTTATTCTTGCCGGTTGTACATTTAGAATGCGTAAGAAAGAGCATTTCCCTTTATTTATTTTAGGCCAAATACCTCTTTTGGTCCTTTAAGTTTGACAAAAATATTGGATTAGTCCTTTAAGTTCTTAAGTTTCAAATAGGTCCTTTAAGTTGTTAATTTATTACACCGTTACTCTTTTAAGGACCTATTTGAAACTTAAAAACTTAAAAAACTTCAAATATGTGCATTAAATTAACAACTTAAAGGACCTATTTGAAACTTAAAAAACTTAAAAGACTAATCCGGTATTTTTGTCAAACTTAAAGGACCAAAAATGGTATTTGGCCTTTATTTTAGCATCATAACTTTAATTTATTCATCATCTTTGTCTTGTGAGTAGAGAGAAGTAGAGTGAGAAGTGGAGAGAAGTGAAAATATTCACCAATGCGACACTATTTTCATTGGTTGGAAAATACTTCGGGGGTGGGTTAAACTTAAATGTGATGGAGTCTACAAAGATTTGTTAGGTCTTGTTGGTTGTGGTGGACACTTTCGAAAATTATATGGTAGATGGAATAAAGACTACTTGCAAAAAATTGTAACATGTGACGCTCTCTGTGTTAAATGTGGGGAATGTATTTGGGAATGCAACGTACTTGGAGACAAGGTTTCCACCGTCTTCAAGTGCAAAGTGAATCAAAAACTTTGGTTGACATGATAACAAGGAAAGTTAAAATCAATGGCAAACTGCCAACCTTGGTGCGCCGTATACAAGAGTTTTTAAAGTTGAACTGAGAGGTGCATTTCAATCATCTAACAGGAGGAAAATAGAAGTGTTGATTGACTAACTAATTTTACCTTATCTCTGGATTCTTAACATTCGTGTTGTGGAGACTTCTCCTAATGGGGCCTTAAGTCTCCTTTTTTATGACATTTTTTGCGCTTGCATGTCTAAGAATATTCGTATAAAGGTGTTTTTTCGTTTTTGGGTGTAAGACCTCTTTCACTACCAAAAAAAAAACAGAGAGAGAAGTGAAGTGATGAGTCTAAATACAAATAAAATAGGTGGATATAATAAATAAAATCGAAACAATGAGAAGACGAGTCCAATAATTTGAGGATAATTTTTCAAAATTTCTCTCCTCTTCTCCCTCTCAAATCCCAAACAAAGCCTAGAAGTATAACATATATGCAAAGCCTTGATTTTCAAAGCATCAAAGGGGGGAGGCGGGGAACACACAACTAATATCAAGGTTCGAGGGGGTAAAAACCACAAACTATAAGGAATCCATACCCTCAAGTTTCCAGAAAGTTGGAGTGCCTACAAAAAATACTGGCTAGTTTCTAGCTCCAACATGAAAGTATTAACTCTCATCTTCCCAAAAAATGATACACAATCGCAAATTGTGATGCTAATAAATTATATTTTCCTTGTTTTTTAATTTTCTTGTGTATGAATGGAAAAGTCATGGCATATCATTAGGGTGAAAATTGATATTGACCATGACATATGATGCCAATGATTTGGACCATCACATGTGCCAATCATGAAGCGACCAATTTATCAGTTGCTTTATAGTAAAGCATCTTCTGTACATAGAACATCATGTAACCCTGAGCAGCCCGCACAATGTTTTCATCAACTTGAGTAACCCAAGAATCATCACACTTGTACCATTGATTGCTTAATCGCAGATAAGTCACATAATGACCAGCATCTAACTTACCAGAGTGAGTGACAACAGCAAACAATTCAAACTCAGAACATAGATCATTTGAAGCATCAGGCTCATCCCCATCAAAAGGAAATATTCTGTTACCAAACCGACTCCTTAAGATTGAGGATGAGAGATAAGGTGACATGTCAAGTGAAAATGGGAACTGCAAATAACGGTCCACCTTCCTTGACATTTTTTTTCTGGAAGAGTGCTCGAATCTTTTTATATGGAAGCAAGAAACAAGGGGAAGCTTCCTTATGGACATCTGCTTGAGAGTTTCCTGCTTCACCTTACATTGCTGACAGAAAAACTTCTGGTTTGACCCCAATTTCTCTGCTCTTGTAAATCTATCCAAGCACCCCATCAAGGTAGATATCCCAAAGTTTTGACTGGAATCGGCCTCACCGTTGCAAGAAGGATTGGAAGCTGCAGCAGCCATCTTAGTAGAACCCCCTTGATTTGGTTCCAAGTCAAGTGAGATGTCTACGCATGGGTCATAAGTTGTTGATGTGAAACCACAGGCCATACACATAACATCTGACCGCAAAATACCAGAGAATACCCTATGAGCAATACAACAATCGCTGCCTGCACAATCAATAAAATGTGGTCACACAAAATGTTACCTTCATGAAATGCAAGTTCAAGAGCACATCTAACATTGAAGATCTTGCACATTTTAGCAATTTTGTTTGAACTTTTCAGTGCAGAAAGAAGGTAGCAAATAAGTTCATTGTTGGATAGCTAAAAAAATAAAACAAAAGGGAGCCCATTATATTAAATTGAGGTTTTCAAGTACCGATAAGTTGAAACAAATATTTCACTACCGATAAATTGTCTTGATGTCTAAAGAAATTCACATCCTATAGCCTCTAACAATTTTGTGTGGAACAGTTTTGCTCCTCATAATTAAGAACCAAATGTGTTTTAACGTTATCCATACTCCCTCTATGCAGGAGTGCAGTCCAAAACACATTCTGAACTGATTCTGGAACAAACAGGGTCCTGATTCTGGGCTTCTGATTGAGATTAAGGAGGACAAGGAACTTGCAAAGAAACCAGGGAGACATAACTACTGTACAAAGACAGAAAAACTTTTGGCGTTTTATGTGGGATATAACACATCAAGTAGAAAGAACCACATAAGATTTTTTTTTTAAGGCTAAAATCTTAGCCAAGCATTTACAAAACCTGGTTCTATACTTCTATCATCACATTCACGGGGTTAAAATGCTAAGGCAACTTTCTCCCGGAGATAGACAAGCCTTGTTCAATTATCTAAACATTGGAAAAAATGGTGGTGTTAACGTCAGCATCGTTAGATCTAGAATCTCCTATATGATGAATCGAATAGGCTAGGGCAAAATGGATTTACTGATACTCACAGGAAGGTAGCTGCTAACACCATCAAGATAGCACAGGTAGTGATTGAGAATAAGCGCTAATTGTCTGATCAATGTCAGCTCCTAGGGCAACAAGCAAGAGACCTAAACCCTCGCCCTGCATTTCAATGTTATGATAACTATGTTATCTTAAAAGAGTATTCTGAATCATTTTGGAAGCTAAAAATATCAAAACATTGAAGAAAGTAAGACAATCGCACTATATTGATCATCTCCCATAATCAGCATGTTTGTAACTATAATTATGCTGAGCTTACTCTTTGGCTTGTAATCTGTTGAAATGGGTAGCAGATTAATCTAGTATACAATCTAAAGGTTTTATGTTCTTGAAAATCTAATGGCAATGCTACTACTCAATACCAAAGATCAGTATCCTCTTACTCTTTAAGTTTCAAACTCTTTCCTAACTATAAAACCATACAGTTAATTTTTGCCTATGAAACAAGGGATTGAGGTGGGATAATGTAGGCTTTGGCCCAACACGATAAGAACACCATTTACCATTATTGAAGATAAATGACACGCATAGCTGCCATCCTTATACAAACATACATACCTTAAAAACACCGACACATATCCAGTGTCGAATAGTATAGGGATGACGGCTATGCATGTCATTTATCTTCAATAATGGTAAATGGTGCTATTATCGTGTTGGGAGGAGGACTTCTGCAATGACCAAACCAAAGCCATGAGTTGAAGACACTGAAACAGACATACCTTAAAGATTTGATAAAAAATACCAAAGAAACCAGAGCTTCAACAAAGGTACGACGAAACAAGCCTAGAAGATTTGATATTACCTAGAAAAATAGTATTTTGTTGTGTAAACCAATAGAAGCCACCTTACAGATTCTAGCAGTACAAGTCTAAAAATTTCAACATACTTCACAGGGATAACATATTTGGTTCATAGTCAAACAAGACATTCCTTTCATGCCATAAAATAGAACCAAATCCTCCTCTCTCCTACCAAAATACTAAAATTCAAAACAAGGACAATTATACATAGAGTCATCAGCACTTCAAAGAAAGTGAAACCAATAAACTTGTGTCTTTGTTTTAGAATACATTACCTTCATTGTGTGGCTTACGCCTATCCTTGTCCACCTTTTCATGAATTCCATCAAGCATTGAAATGAAAAATTCATGTGCATCTTGTTGTTCATAACTGGCAAGGTTGGACTTGGCTGCATGCTGCCACCAACTGAAAGACCATAACAACAATAACTCAAACAACTAAACTTACAATAATTACATGTATTAAAATACAATTCATACATCCCCGTCACCAATAACCAATCCAAATATAAACCGAGTAAATAAATTCTAAAAACTAACAACATTTACATAACATCTATGAGGCACTGGCACAAACACCAAACACAACACTGACACATCCGTACTGTATATGCCTCGGTACTACATAGCATAACACCAAATAAACCCTCCACAAACCTATGCTCCAAATTCTACGCACCTGTACAAGAACTTTGCTGGGCTATAGGGAAGACGATCTCCAGAAAAAACAGCAGAGAACATAGCATCCATATCGCAAGCTAAGCATAATCGTCCGTTTTTTATTCCATTGTTATCTCCATTTCTTTTCGCTGTTGCTATGGCAGAATCATCACCACTTGCGGGATCATCGGCATTGCTCATTTTCTGGCAAAAGTACCGATTATGCTTATCACTCAGGAAGTAGTTCCTCAACGGTGGCGTGTGAAACAAAGCCTGCAACACCGAATTCATGAAACAAGTGTTTCCGAGATTGTTCAACCCACGCAATCCCCGCGGGAAATCAGGAACGTTGATCGGAGAAGAACAACTTCCGATCAGAGCGCGTTCGCGTAGATCCGGAGTTGAAGGACGATAATTCACTCGGCGGCGCTTTCTGAGATTCTCCGGATGCGGAGTAGATGGCATAGGGATCACCGTTGATTTTTCTCCGTCGCCGATTGTGGACGCGACGGTCTGAGCGATCACGACAGCCGCGTCGAAATCGCGATCGTAAACCTGATCACGGCAAACGCAGCAGAAAAGCTCGGCGCGATCGACGTCGATTGCGATCTGATGACCAGGAGACATTGATGCGGCATGTGCGGCGGCATGGGAAATGACACCGGCGATGGAAGAGTGACATGATACAGCGGCGCAGGAGATGCAGGCGTAGAGACGGGAAGGAGCGGAGAGACCGCAGGCGTTGCAGTGAGGAATTTCGTGAGGATCACGGCGGAGAGAGGCGCGGCCGCCGGGAGGTTTGATACGGAGGCAGTTATGGAGGGAGAGGAATGGTTTGGTGGAAGTGCGGCGGAACTCGGCCAAGTGGGGACATGGTTGTGGTGAAATCTGACCGTTGATTTTGGAGGACATGACGGTGATTTGATAATGTGAATGAATCGAATGGATGGATAGTAAAGTTAGGTTTCAAAGTCTTGGATCGGAGAATCAACGGCTGAGATTTAGAGTGGGAGAGAATGGAGGTTGATCAGGATTTCATTTTTGTGAGGGCTGCGCTTCACCCAATATGGTGTTCAGCTGCTACTAGCTCCGACTTTTACTCTCTTCCATTCCATCCCACCTCTTTCGCTCCATATTTTTTATATATATTTTTTGCAAAATTTCATAACTATTTTTTAAACATATTCTCATCAAGGGAGTAAAGTTTTTAGATTAGTTGAATTCTCGAGTACATTAAAATCAAGCCAAATATCAAGTTTTAAAGCTTTATAGACGACCATAAATCTACTTTCATTGGTAGAAATGAAATTGTGAGATATATAATTTTTTATAAGTTGATTGCTCTCGAATAAAATCAACATTGTCTTCAAAAAATTTTAGCTTAAAGCTAAAAATTGCAGTTTCACATTCAAAAATTGTTTACACTCAAATTTATTATTCAGTTCACTTTTGCATTAACTATCCAAACATAATTTTGCATATAATTTAGATATGAACCATATTTCGGTTTTTCATTTCAAATAAATCAATCCATAACAAATACTGAATATTATCATGTGATATTGACAGGATTGCACACAAGTGTGAAAGTGTTTATTTTACATTCAAATGTTATTTGACATCTTAAGAGATAAAATGATGTGATAGTCTAATACAAATGATAAGTTGGTGATATAATTGGAGAAGAGATAAAGAGAAAATGAAATGTTGAATGAGTATTTTTTTTTTGGTTACATGTTGAATGAATAATTGAAAATGAAAGATGTACAAATATCATTGTTGTAATTAAAATTACAAATTTTTTAGGAGAAAAATTACAAGTTATTTAATGACCATATTCCCTTTATTAAAAAGAATAGTTTTTTTGTTGATAAAACCACATCACAATGGGTGTGTGGCTTGGTTGGTTAAGCTCAGAAATGTAGGAAGTTTCAATTTATTAAGTTTGGAGAAAAATTTGTTGGACTTTTGGTTGGATCAACTACAAATTATAACATACTCTTATGACAATATAAATCAAGAGAGAATCTTAACAAAAAAGAAAAATCAAGAGAGAAAGAACTCTTGCGTCAATTTATATCTTATTGTCATAAACTTGATGTCATATATGATCTGAGGTGAATCTCAAACGATATTCTGTGTTGTTGCAATGCGACAAAGGGTGACATTATGGATTGGTATTTAGTACCGGAGATTGAAATTCTCTAAATTGAGTAAATTATTTTAAAGAGCAATGTGAATAATTTTATGTGCATGTATACACATTATGGCTGATACAACATTTGTTTATGCGGTTGGACGATATTAGATGCCCGTTCCACTTGATGCCCCAATGTTTAGCTTCGATATTTCCACGGCAGGGGTGCCTTAAAACGTGTAATAGTGATAACAGTACCATGAATCAAATGGCCAGGTTTTAAAAGAAAGTAAAATAGCTCGATAACAACTTCGGCCAAATTAGCTTGGCTTTCTGCATAACATAAAGTTCAAATATTTTAGCAACTTTCACATATGACAAATACATATTTTAAAATCCGTTATTTGTAAGAAAGAAAAACACATGCAAAACAATATTTACGGATCTTTAATACCAATCATGTCAAATAGAGACCCTGACAAATGATCAAAAATATCATTGCTCCTAAGTCCTAACCCCAGAGGGTCAAGAACTCAAACAAACAAATGCTTGTATATAGTAGAGAGATCGTGAGAACAAACCCCATATTTGTCCCAAATTTTGACATCATTTGTATCAGTAGTTCCCAGATTAGAGATATTTAACCCCAATAGAGGAGGACAAACAGCGAACAAAAGGATTAACATGACCAACCAGTAAGGGTGTATTAAAGTAGGAATTAAAAATTTAGCTCCTCTAAAGTGAGTGGTTAGTAAAGTAAGAAAATCGTATGCATACAATATCAACCATTGATTTATTTATCATCTGTTGATATTACTCATTGTACTCTCTAAATGAGTTGCTCATTTTAAAAGAGTTTGATATATATTAGAAAAAACTTGCCAAGATTGATAGCACAAGCAATTGATACTTTCAACCAAAATAAAAACAAATGACACTCACTGATAATAATAACTGGACAGAAGAACTTAAAAGTAGAAACGGAGAGAAATATTGATCATCATCATTGACATAACGCGACGCAGGTTCACTTACTAAGGTTGCTAATTTATCAGTCCTAATCACTAAGCTTGACACAAATGCAAACCATGGAACCAATTTCCTACTAATATAATTCTCACTTCCTCTTCTTTGCTGGTGGCTGGGGAGTCTCCTCATCTTCCTCTTCCTCCTCTTCGTCCTCTTCATCTTCTTCATCTTCCTCATCGCCATCGTCATCATCATCATCTTCCCCATCATCACTTCCTCCTGCACCGTTAGCCTCAGGATCATCCTCGGGATCCCCTTCTTCCTCACCTTCATCACCTGAGTAGTCTTCCTCTTCTCCATCGTCATCCTCATCTTGTACGTCATCGTCGTCGTCGTCGTCCTCATCATCTTCTGTATCACTTTTGTTTTCTTTGTAAGCTGGTTTCCTCCCAAGAAGGTGCTCCAAAGGGAACCTGACAAGGTTTTAACAAGGATCAGAATAATTAAAAACTCCGTTAACATTCAAATCAGGCGCATATGTTTGTTCTTACCTTGAATCCATTGCAGTCAACTTTGGATCCACTGAATTGGCGGCATTAGTCAGCAGATATCCAATCTGGGGAGAAAAACAAACAGAAGTGAATAAAAATACCAAGGATACTTTAGTTTAATCATCATCATATGGATATCTTAGACCAACTAAACCTGTGACATATAGATGAACACATTTATCGTACAGCAACAATAATTGATAGTGATAAATAGATATGCGATCTTTTCAAGACACACAAAAACGAGCAAGGGAAACTCACGATCTTTTATAGCATAGGAGAACTCGTGATCTCCTTGCATAGTACACTTCATTCTTAGTATATGCTTGGATAGGCAGATGAGATTAGCAAAATCACAACTGCATGTTGAAGCTACAAAGTATAGTGTTTGTCAGAATCTGCCAATCTCACCGCAAATCCAACCATGCACTAATGTATTGTTAATTTTATCTTAAACAGCGAGAAAAATTAATGGCAAAAAATGCTCCGAATGAAAAGCCACAAACAATATACAAGCATGCACATAGAGCAAACAATCCCATCGTTTATTTATCCTAAATCCAAAATATTTAGCCAAAACCACTCCATCCTTAGTAGAAATAAAAAGAAACGAAGCATCTGATATAAGATTTACTCGTGATAAACAGCAATCAAGGGCAAACAAACAATTTTACTCGCATTCAATATAATTAATTGGAAGAAAAAAAATGCTAACAAATGGAACCATCGAGTGGTATCATCTAACAAGGCAGAGTTCAAAGTAACTAAATCAGAAACCCTAATTTCCACAACATGCTTACAGAGTTAACAGGATAAAATGCAAAGTAAAATTAAAAGGGTGTAATTAAAGGGGAAAATGAGAAGAGAGAGAGAGATAGAGAGAGAGAAATACTAGAGCGAGAGATTGAGCGGCGGAAACAAGAGTGTCGGCGGCCACAGCTTGGAGGAGAGAGGGGAGGTCGACGACGGAGAGAATTGGAAGGCGAGATTGGGTTGACACAGCCATTGCCGAAAGAGAAAGAGAGAGTGAGAGAGAGGAGTCAACAACAATAGGTTTGGTGTTGAATTGAACTGATGATTAGAAAGAGTAAACCCTGGACTCAACTCAACTCAAGTACTCCACCGTTTTAGGGTTTTGAGGAACTAACTTGGACTTGCTACTAGTATATTGCATTTCCCACCCCCACCCACTGTTTATTTGCTTCCACGCCTCGTCTTTTTTTTTTTCTTCATAATTTTACGTTTCAAAATTACATTATTATATTATGTGCATTTCCTATTTCATATGATTCTTCACATAAATTCATTTTTTATGGTTATAGCTAATTTTGAAAAAATATAGATCTAAAAAATTATTGTTAGTTATTAGTATTTTATAGGTCCAAATACCATTTATTGTCCTTTAAATTACATGATTGTAACAAGTTAGTCTTTTAAGTTTTTTTGTTACAAATTGGTCATTTAAGTCATAAAATATTTGCACTATTATCCTAATTTCATCAAACTCAATCAAAAAGTGTAGTTGGATGTTTAATGTTAAGTTGGTTTGTCCAAATTCATTGCTCTCAAAACTAGAGCTCATGTGTGTGTTATTCGGTCTTGATTCAAAACAAAATTGACCGATTACTTGATTTATAATATTGTTGATCAAATATTTATATGTAAAATTAAGCTTGAAATTCAAAAACAAGAAGAAGAAACTGTGTATAAGTAATCATGTTTGATGTCATAATTACTTTTGGACCTACCATCTAAATGTTAAATGGTCTATAAGCATTTTTTAACGAAGTTGACTGAAAAGATGGATGACAGTGTAAATATTCTATGACTTAAAGGACCAATTTGTAACAAAAAATAACTTAAAGATCAATCTGTTATAAACATATAACTTAAAGGCTTAAATGCAGTTTTACCCCCTCTTTTGATTGAATCTGGATTTTGACCCCCTATTTTAAAACTCGGAATTTTACCACCCCGATTTTTATTGAATCTGGATTTCGCCGCCCTTATTTTAAAACTCGAATTTTTTATGTATTTCAGGATCCCCCCCCCCCCCCACACACACACCACATTTGAGTTCATTTTGGTTGATGTGGTAGTGCTGACTTGGCTTAAATTATATTATATAAATATTCACATAATTAATTATTTATATTAAATGTTCTTTTTTTAAATGAATAAATTTTGTTTTTCAAAACAATCGGAAAAAAAAATTGCATAAAAATTACTGGAAAAAATGCAGGATAAAAATGCATAAAACTAGTATGAAAATAGAAAATATTTAGAGGTACAAACTAGTTTTTAATGTATTTTTAATTGATTTTTTTCTGGTATTGTTTTTCTATTTTTTTTGGTTTTTTTTTGTGTTTTTTTTACTGAATTAATATTTTCTTATTGTTTCTTTATTTTTTTTTCTTTCTTTAAAAAAAAGCTGGTCTTAAATTTTTTTTGTTTATCTCGTTTTTTCTAGTATTTTCCTGTTTTTTTATTTTTATTTTTATGAAGAAAAAAATTATTCAAAATTTTTTCATTAAAAAAATACATTTTATATAAATAATTAATTGTGTGGATATTTGTATAATATAATTTAAGTCAAGTCATCACTACCACATCAGCCAAAATGAACTCAAATGGGGGGATAAAATCATGAAAAACATAAAACCAGGGGGTAAAATTTCGAGTTTTAAAATAGGGGGCAAAATCCATATTCAATCAAAATAAGGGGGTAAAATTCCGAGTTTTAAAATAGGGGGCAAAATCCAAATTCAATGAAAATAAGAGGGGTAAAACTACATTTAAGCCTAAGTTAAAAAGACCGTGGGAGTTATTTGGCCTATTTTATATGAAAAAACTTATGAAATGCACTTAAGTTTTGTCATTTTCCCGATTTTCACTTATATTCTCATTATTATTAAGTATTTCTTTCTTATAAGGACATATGCATTTGCTTATTTAACACAAATCAAGAAAACTATAGAAATGTTTTAAATACAAAACGAGAATAGTACTTTAAGCAAATTAACTTTAAAAATTAAAGTCAATTCTAAAGAAATGTTTTAAAGTCACTTAAAGAATAGTACTTTTATCAAATATTATTTGTGATGGCAATGTTTTAAAGTCACTTCTAAAGTTGGAACAAAAAAAAAGTCACTCTAAAATTATATACTTTTATATATATATATAAATAAGCTTTTTTTCCACTGAAAATATAACTTTAAAACAAAAACACAATTTTCTCCGGTCCGAAAGTACACTTTAATACGTTTAGTTTTTCAGAAAGAGTGTAAAGTTGCATTGCAAAAACCAGTTTGGGCTATAATAAAATAGCTATCACAATTAACAACCGCAAAGAATTAGTAATCTGAAAAATGAAATAAGTAAAAGAAAACTTTTTTTTTTTTACAGAAACTAAGGTACCTTTTGACCCGACTTTTTTCTACTTATTTACAATTTTAAGGTAGGCCAAACACAATCTCTATTAAGTACTTACTAAAAAAATATTTTAAACATTTTTTCCTTTCAAAAAATATTTTAACAATTTTTTATTTATTATATATTTGTATAATATTTTGTCAAACAACTTTTAACTTAAAAATAGTTTTAAAACTAAAAAAATAATAAAGTAACCAAACAACTTTAACTTCTTTCTTAAATCTCTTAATTTTAACTTTGTTTTAAAGTAGCTTTTAGACTATAAAAAAGTCAGGCCAAACGATGCCTAAATAAATCTCGAAGCTTGAAGGTGTAGTAGTGAACATTAATGCATACTATATAATACTGGAGATACGATGAAGCTGTAGTAGTATAGATGATGCAATTCTGCTATAACTTCGTGGACAGTACAACAACTTGACATAACCAGCACCACCGGCACAAGCAAAGGTTAGGGTCATAGCTCAATTATGATCACTCACTTCAGCATGAGGAGCAAAGTAGACGTGAAAACAATTGCCATTATGAATTCTACCTAGCTGGCAGTGGTTGAGGATTTTCAAAATAAAATATTCAAAACAGATAAGCAACAATACATGCCCCTCAAGAATCGTTATATTTTTTTATTGGTAGATCAATAGTGTTGAAGTGTATTTTTGACAGCTTAATCTATGATTCAAGCAACTACATGTTTGCCACAACAGTTCAACGGGTGATTACATTCATGAATTTCCTTTTTGCAAATGCCAGCCACCATTTATTTGGAGTGCCATTAGGTCTGTATGCAACGCTTAGTAACCTTCCACTTGTTTCTTCCCTTATCTGCTTCAAATAATTTCTGAACAATTCTGCATTTGTTGAAATCACAAAGCTTACATATAAGACTACAAGTGTTCTACAAACAAGTTAATTAAATTGCAATAATGTATCAACCCGATTGAACACAACAACAATATTCAAGTTCAACGTCCTCTCAAAACAAAACAAAAAATCAAGTTCATTGTAAGCCAGCCTGTGGAGTACTGTCAGCTATCTCAATATGTATACAATTTTCCAATCAACTATCATGTAAAGGAATGCAATTACATCAAGAAGCAGCACATTTAATAGAAAACCAAAAGCTAAAATGTACAGTTCAATCAATGATGGATCATCAGCTAGTTGCATAAATAAGTAAAAATGCACTCGGCTTGACTCTACAGAAAGGCTCAAAGACAAAAATATAAGAGGAAATAAGAAACCTTACTATACTGGTATAAGTACATTCTCAAAATTCATTTTACATGCAGAAGGAAATATAACTGAAGTTTTCAGCCTCAGGTGCTTTCACTCATAAGGGAAGTACATATTGTACTCTATCGAGGGAATAATTTATCATCCTCTATTTCTTGCAGTTTAAATCCAAACACCCAGTCCACCTAAGGACCACTGCAAAATTTACAACATCCAGACTATGTAACCCAATTAGAAATTGTTGAATTATTTAAAATGAACCTCTCTCTTTCTGAACAAGAGTTTCCAGACTTGAGTATTTAATTAGGTGTCTCATGAGTCATGACCAACGCCGATGCATCAGCAGTTTGGTACCGACACATGCCTATTCATTCCGGTGTTATGCACAATATCCTTTTTTATTTTTTTGAAAACTCGGTATTTGGCCCAAGGACAGACTAATCCTAGGGGTCCAATCCCGCAGTCCACTTGCGGGGGACCTCATTTATGAATCATTTCCTTAATTTCAGAAAACTGAAAACGCAAGGAACATACAAGGAATTGCTGTCATCTATTTTCCTATTGTCAACCCAACCAACAATTGATATTTTGATACGATGAGTTATCATTCAAACAAAAGCCACGCAATGAAGCCTAGACACACTTGGCTATTCTGTTGATCATGTTAGTTTAAAGGGAATTAGGTAGTAAATATAAAGATTTTATCAAATTTTGAGTAAGAAACTAAATGAAAAAACTCGAAGTTCTTAGACAATTGATAATACAATACAACATAACACATCACAATATTAGATGATTAATTAAAGAGTACTGTAAATACTCAATTTGGTCCTTGAAATTGTAGGGTATCCCTCACATTATCGATATTCCAAAATGGTCCCTGAAATTACAAAATTTTAATCAAATCCGTCCCATTGTTGTTATTTGTAGGCACTAGACTGACATTTGGTTGGTAATATCTGGAAGGAATTTGGAACTAAGTGAATAATGTGAAGAGACGGAAGAACAAACTTGATTAACATTTTACAATTCCGGGGATTATTTAGGAATATCGATAATGTGAAGAACTATGTTGCTAGAGTCTTACAATTTCAATGACCAACTTGGGTATTTACTCGTTAATTAAACTAAACATATGCATATCTAACCATAAAATACAAGGAATTGTTGTCGTCTATTTTCCTAGTGTCAGCCGAAGCAAGCGGTGATACAATATGTTATCATTCAAACAAAAGCCACGCAACGAGGCATAAGCACACTCAGCCACTCATTTAATCATGTGATTTAAAGTAGGAAAATGCTTATTGCTACAAGAGAAGGTTGACAATAAACACAAGAATCCTATGTAATTCTTCCCAATAATAACCACCCACTCCCCAATGTATGGTCAGCCAGAACCTGATCGGTCAAATCTCCTACTTTTATGAATTCTTCTTCTTTTTTTTGTATAAATCCTTTGTAACAAACAGCATTTCTCTATAAAGTATATTAAGGTAACAAATGCAAAAATTCTATCAAATCATCAAAACCATCAGTAAGAAACTGAATGGAGTAAATACAAGTTCTAAGATAATTGAAACTACTTAATAAAATACAACTAATGATACAACATAACATAACACATTGCAACATTAGATCACTAAATAAACTAAGCATATGCATGGAATAGGTACCTGCTTCTTTGTGTGATTGAGGAAGGGGGAAAAGTCCTGGAAAAGGAAAACCAGACTCTCCGGGAACAGGAACTTTTTCAAGACCCAGATTGATAATTGCTTTGGTTCCTTCAGCCAAAGTTCTACAACCTTCAAGTTTCTTGAGAGCAACGTTAATGTAAAAAGTCAAGTATATTAGAAGCTTATCAGCAGGACTCTTGATGTCAAAGTTTCTGAAGAACACATTGGCTCTGAAGAATGTGATTGCTTCATCCACAATGTCAGTTCTATCTACCATTCACAACACACAAAATACATATTGAAAAACACCAAAAATTAAATAAACGAATTGAAAGAGAAAAAGAAAAAGAAAAAAACCTTGATCTGAAACAGGTGCAGGTCCCTTAATGTGACTTTTTAAAGGAAGAAGAGGGCACCCACAAGCTCTGTTAACTCCTTCATCGTCCACGAAACTAGAGTGATAAACCTTAATTCACACATCAACAACAAAGAAACAATTATTTTCGATTTGGAATCAAAATTAGGGGATTATGAATTATTATGAATGAAAATATTTGAGTTGGATTGAATTGGCGTACCATTTCTCTATGTGGTGATGATGATATTGATAACAACGAGGTTTTGGTTAGAAGAATTGAATTGAAATCCACCAAATGTTTGTGGAAATGCGAGCACGTAAATAGTATGCACTTGTTTTGGTTTTGATGAACGGTTTGATAAAAACAAATTGTGAAGCTTGAAGTGAATTGAGATATCAAATGAAATCGGGATTGTCAACACGTGAACTTTGATAAAATGGGATCTGAGTAGTTAGTAGTTTATTTAATTTTTATTGAAACAATTAAAATGGGATCTGAGCAGTAGTTTATTTTTTTTATTAGTCTATCTTATAAAAACCTTTTTTTTTTTGTTTTTAAAACATTTGAGTGCAAACTTCACAAAATAATACATTTCAATACACACAATTTTTTTATTGTGAAGCTGGCTAGAGAGTACACTCACACGTTATAAATGTTTGTGAAGTGGAAAATATAGTTCGAATGTGATCCTTATCAAATAATAAGGATCGGAAGAATTGGGTGGTGTTACATCGAAATGAACAAGTTGTAGAGGAAGATGTTAGAGATGTTGGGAAGATGATAGGGGTGTATTGTGAGAATAACTTTCAAGTGTTGTCTAGAGGAGGTGGTGGTGGGAGTAAGAAGACAGTGGGGGCGGTGGGAGATAAAGAGGGGAGGGGAAGTGTGAGGGGGGCGGGTGATGATGTGTAGGTGGAGGTGGGGGTTGGTGGTTGTGGGGAGAGGATGGTGTAAATGAAAAAAATTTCTTATAATGTTCGTGGTTTGGGGGGAGGGGAGAAGAGGAGGGAGGTGCAAAGGTTGGTGAGGGAGAGAAAGTCTTGGGTAGTGTGTATTCAAGAGACGAAGTTGGAGGTGGTCGATGATTTTTTATGTAGATCGTTGTGGGGCTCATCTACTGTTTGTTTTTCTTTTAAGCCTTCGGTAGGTGCGTCAGGTGGTATTTTAACTCTTTGGGATACTTTGGAGGTGGATATTTGGTTGCCTATGTCTTTTGATAATTGTTTGATGGTTAAAGAAAGGTTCATTAAATCTATTTTAGACTTCTCTTTAGTCAACGTTTATGCCCCCTGTGATAGTGGGGGGAGGCAAGTGTTACGGGAAAGGCTGGGAGGCTTGATTAGTAATGACATTGAGGCTGTTTGGTGTGTTTTAGGTGATTTTAATGTTGTATGTTTGGTGGAGGAGCGTCGTAGTCGTATGTTGGGTGATAATAGAGAAGACTTTTCTTGTTTCAATCAGTTTATTGATGGTAATATGCTTCTTGATTTACCTCTGTGTGGCCGGAATTAAACTTGGTATCGGGGAGATGGTGCGTTTATGAGTAGGTTGGATAGATTCTTGCTATATGAGGCTTGGATTTTTGCTTGGCCCAATTGCATCTAGGTTGCCCTTCCTAGAGGCCTATCTAATCATTGCCAATTTTGTTAACTATTGATGAAGAGAATTAGGGGGCCTAGACCGCAAAGGATGTTGAAATGTTAGGCTGATTGACCAGGTTACAAGGAGTTTGTGAAAGAGCAATGATTGTCGTATCAAGTTTTTGGATGGAGTGGGTATGTTTTGAAAGAGAAATTGAAACTTCTTAAAGGGAGTCTTCGAAATTGGCATTGGATATTAATGCAGAGAGCGGAAGGTTAGAGGATGAAGAGGTTGAAGAGATGCATCTGTTGTCAGCTGATGTTATGGTTTTTTTTCTAAATTACATGCTAGCATGCAGTGGCAGATTTTCGGCCTATTTCATTGGTTAGCAGTTTGTATAAAGTTCTGTCTAAAGTGCTGGCTCTAGCAGGCTTCGAAAAGTGGTTGGTAAGGTGGTGTCAGAATCTCAATCAGCATTTGTTTAAGGTAGACAAATCCTTGATGGCATTCTTATTGCTAATGAGTTGGCGGATGATGCACGCAGGTTAAAGAAAGAATTACTTAAGTTCAAGGTTGACTTTGAAAAGCATACAATTCAGTTGATTTGAGGTATTTAGAAGAGGTCATGGGTAAAATGAATTTTCCTCTTGCTTGGCGTAAGTGGATGATGAAATGTGTTACTTCAGCTTCAGCATCGGTTCTTGTCAATGGGAGTCCGACTGATGAGTTTATTTTGGAGAGAGGGCTTCGACAAGGTGATCCTTTTTCTCCTTTCCTTTTTCTGTTAGCTGCTGAGGGTTTAAATGTTATGATGAATGCGATGGTGGATAATGGATTATTTAGTGGGTACAATGTTGGGGTGCAAGATGCTTTGTCTGTAACTCATTTGCAGTTTGTTGATGATACCCTTTTGATTGGTGGAAAAAGTTGGGCGAATGTTCGCGCTTTGAAGAATGTTTTGCTTTTGTTTGAGAAAAAATCTGGGTTAAAAGTAAATTTTCATAAAAGCATGCTGGTTGGTATTAATGTGGCGGGTTCTTGGCTTCATGAGGCGGCGGTTGTTATGAATTGTAAGCATGGTTGTTTACCTTTTGTGTACTTGAGGTTGCCTATTGGTGGTGATCCGAGAAAGCTTCAGTTCTGGAACCCTTTAGTTGATCGTATTAGTAGTATACTGTCTGGTTGGAAAAGCAAAAACCTTTTCGTTGGGGGTCGACTGATTCTCCTTAAGTCTGTATTGTCCTCCATTTCAGTTTATTTTCTTTCCTTCTTCAAAGCTCCCTCAGGTACCATTTCTACCATTGACTCTATTTTTTGGGTGTGGGTGGGGGTGGGGGGGAGTGAGGATTTTAGGAAATTGTCTTGGGTGAAATGCGATATTTTATGTTTACATAGGGAAAATGGAGGTTTGGAGTTCAGGAGGCTGAAGGAGTTTAATTTTTATCTTCTTCGTAAATGGGTGTGGAGGATGTTGGAGGAAAGGGGAAGCTTGTGGTACAATGTGTTGTGTGCGAAGTATGGTGAGAATGTGGGCGGTTATGTGTTGGTGGTGGAGGGGGTTCCGTGTGGTGACAAAACTTGAACTTGATTAGGAGGGGGGACAGTTTGTTAGATGATCGGTCGCTGTTAGATAACATTTCTAGACAGGTGGGGGATGGGGTTTCTTCGTTGTTCTGGAAGGATCCTTGGTTCGATGGTGTTTCTTTAGATGTTAGATATGCTAGATTGTTTGATCTTGCTGTTAATAAATGTGCCACTGTTACGGAGATGTTCTCTTTGGGCTGGGAGGTTAATGGTGAGGTGTGGAAGTGGAGAAGGAGACTGTTTGCGTGGGAGGAGGGGTTGTTGAGGGAGTGTGCGGAGCAGCTTTCACTTGTGGTTTTGCAGGCTGGTGTGTCTGAAAGGTGGATTTAGAAGCTTCATTCTTCCCACATGTACACGGTCAAAAGTGCTTATAATCACTTGACTAGTTCGGATGTGGCGATTGATGACCCCTGCAATCATGTTTTATGGCTTAAGCAAATTCCGCTTAAGGTTAGTATTTTCATTTGATGTTTGTTCCTGAATCAATTAGCAACTAAGATGAATCTGTTTAGGAGTAATATCTTGGATTATAACGATTCTTTTTATTCGGTTGCTTGCGGAGTGGTTGAGGATCAGGATCATTTTTTCTTTTCTTGTGTTTTTATGGTCAACTTTGGCTTTTAATACCAGGATGGTTAGACATCTCAACGACTCTTCAAGGTTCCTTATTTGAGCATTTTCTTCAGTTTGGAGGTCTTAGGGGTTTTTCTAACAAGTCTCGTCTGACTTTTAATATTATTTGGATTTCAGCTCTTTTTACTATTTGGAAGGACCGAAATATAAGACATTTTCACAACAAATCGAAACAACTTCTGTCTTTATTGGAAAAAGTTAAACTCCAAGCATTTTGGTGGTTTAAATCTTATTATGTTGTTTTTTATTTTGAGTATTCGGTTTGGAGGGTAAATCAATTATTATGTTTTCAGGTTGTAACGTAATTTTATTTTTCTTGGCTACTTAGTGGTAGCTTTTGGATTGTTTTATTGTAATTTTTGGATATTTTAACTTCATTTAGTACACCTTGTGCTAGAGGAGCTTGTGTTGGTTTCTTAATATATTTTGTTTAACTTCTTCAAAAAAAATCTATGAAATTACCAACTAAGTTACACTTAAAAAAACAAGTGCACACGACTTTAAAAACATTGAATATTGAGTGCAATTTTCTTTATTTATTGAATTAATTTCACACATGTGCTTCTCGGCTAGTGGTAAATTAATTTCATTAATGTTAGAATAAACCTACTGACCAAACAATTAGTTAATGAACTCCTTGTATTTTTTTTTTAATGCTTGCAAATATACCTCGTCTTACTTTTGGCCTTTGTTATTTTACTTTTTTTGAAGGGTTGGCCTTTGTTGTTTTGTTCTTTTGATTTAGTCCATGCAAAATTTATTCATATAAAAATCAGTCTTTGTAGTATTTGTTTAGTTTATCTCACTCATAATCAATGGACTAAAATCAAATACTCAATATATTACAGGAACCAATTTCAATATAATCAACTTTTTCAGGGACTGTTTTATTTTAGAAAAAATAAAAATTGCAGGGACCAAGACATAAAAAATGCGCTATGTTAATTTGTAAAGATGAAAAGGACAAAAATATTTATAAGGACTAAAAGTAAAAAATTGTATAGTTGCAAATATCAAATTCATATTTAAATATTAAATTTATACAGTTTATGGACAAAATTCGAAAGATAGTGATTGTTTTTTAATAGTAAATTAATAATTTATTCTTATTAATGCTGAACAGATGTTTGATGTGGGCAGGACTACCCTAAAGCCCAAATTCATTTGGCCAATAGAAACCTTCTTTGCACTCATAATGCAAGCATGGCCAATATTACCTTCTTGACAGGTAATATTTTGCCTTGAAATGCAAGTTGCCACAAAATTCACATTGGATATTATCTTTTTAACAGTTGCCCTCACGCAACATACTATAAGAAAGTGGAACATCAAGAGAATTATTATTTTTGTCTACGTTTATGAGTGATGATGACGAATAGCTAATCAGCCTAAATGCCAACTTTGCCGACTACACATGCTTCTTTTATAAACATACAAATTATTTTCTTAATAATAAAAATATCTGTCAAACTTTTCATTTGATGGTTTTGACCATCAACTTATTTTGAACTCCTTGTATTATTTCCCTTACTAAGGAATGGTTACTGTTTAAAGCCAAAACTACTCTTTTGCATTTGCATTGTAAAGTAAAAAGAGGTTACACGTGAAAGATAAAGAAATTACATGAGCATTTTTCAACTCAACGTTATATAATCAAATATAAATTATGTTATATTCAATTCACTTTACCAAAATCAAATTTACAAAATTAAAATTTTACAAGGGTAGAACCAAACGTGCACAAAACAACCAATGCCGAATCGTTGATAGTAATTTAGCACAAAATAAATAACCAATATATGTGAGTTAATTAACTCGTTAACTTTAACCACATGGTTGGATGGAGTGGGTAATGAGTATGTCGAATCGGTAGAACTGAGTTCAATTTTTTATCAAAGAATAATCTTTGTTTCGACTATACTTATATCTCATAAATACAATCCAAATGATAAAAGGTTGCGGGTAGGGGTGGCAATTGGATCCATCAAATTCATATCCATCCAATCCATCCACTATAAAATCCATCCGATCCATCCGTCAAACATTTTTTTTTAATATGGATTGGACTCAATCCATCCATTAAAAAATATGGATGTATCCAATCCATCCAATTTATTTTAAAGATCCAATGGATCATTTTTTATTGTTTATTTTTTATCCAATGGATAATTTTTATTAAAAAATTGTTCAGAATTTTTTTTTAAAAAAATTATATTAATTATTTTAAGAATAAAAAAAATAATTTAACAAAAATAATTTAAAAAATATATGGATCGGATGGATAATCCATCCATTAAAATCTAGTAATGGATGGATTGGATGGACATTATTCTTAATGGATGGATTGGATGGTTTTTTTTAACAAAACAAAATAGTGGATTGTAATGGACTAATGGACTTTTTTGATCCATCCATTAGGATCCAAAATCCATATCCATCCGATCCATCCATTTTGCCACCCCTAGTTGCGGGGATATTTGATATATTGAATGGAACACATGTTTGAACCTGCAATACCCACCTTCTCTGCAGGCGGATGTGAGATTTACCATTAAGCTTTTTGATATGATAGTAGGACACATGTATGGACCTATAAACATGTGAGTTTTGTTGCTAAGCTTTTTGTAAAGAACCAAAATTTGAGCTATAATCATATGCTATGTTCTTATGAAGAAATGGTAAGAAGAAATATGAAATCGACGCAAAAGTTGACGCAACACACGCCTTTCATTTTTATACTATTTATTGAACGTATTTTATAGACTTTGTTTGCGTCCGAATAATATACATCTGATTTTCATTTTCCAGATATTTATGTTACTTAATTCAAATGTTGCTCACACATCTTCGTGGTCATTGTGTGTGAGTATTAAAATACGTCGCATTCAACAAAAATTAATATACTATTGGCCACTTGAGAATTTTGAGTTAGAGAAAAACATCAAAAATATTGGAAGTACTACACATTACGAACTTTCTGTGACATCAACACCAAGAGTCATTTTCCAACCCAATTCATTAGTTCTAAATCCTAGTGGCAAAATTAAAATAATAACCACGGTTTCCTTGCTGGTAGAAGGAAACTTTGCTATATAGTATGCTGTAGATTTTTACCTTATATTTGGTTTTATCTTACTCAACATGCATGGCATATACATCTAACCAAATATTATATGATCAAATGCAACCGGAAAGTACAGTTTAAAACAACAGTGCTATTTTGTCTCACTCAATCAATGTGTGTGTTTTCGCATGATAACAATCTGTCACCAACTAACAGTTGACAATAAACACATGTAATAAGCGGTGCTCACTCCCGTTTTATATATAAGAAAATTTTAAAAAAACTTTTTGGTCTTATTTGTAAAAAAATGTCACAACTTTTAAGATGAAGTTATTGTTTAAAAGACTTTTCTACCCCTAATTTAATGTGTCTTTTTAATATTTATAAATGTATTTAATGTTTCACAATTTTTTATGAGGGTATAGTTGTAAAAATATTAAAAAATTCATATTAATTAATGATTGTATTGGTAATTTTGATGTTTTTTTGTTTTTCATTTTATAATAGAGACAGGAAGTAGTAGTTTACTGGTACGCAATATTTCTGTTTTTTTTGCTTCATTTTCTAAATGAATAAAAAATGTTATTATAAGACAGTATTTCAAAGGTTTTTCAAGGGTCAACAACTACCGGTCCTTTGGTCGCATGTTATCTAACAGCTTTCTACACCTTGTTCTTTTTTGCTTTTTTTGCTTTTTTTGCAGTTGCTGGTAGTTCTGATACTCATGCTAAGAGTGCATATGGCATGTCTTTTCTTTCAATTCTAGTACATGTTGCCATACGTGTGACTTTAAACAGAACAATATAGTATAAACTTGTATGTTGGTAAAATTGAAATCTATATTAATGGACATACTAGCTTAAAAGAGTGTCAACTTTACCCTTCTTTTTCACTTTTATATTTTCATCTTCATAAGAAATGCGGCAAATTCAAAAAGGACAACATAGATGCAATGTATGTTCTTTATGTTCCTGCATTTAAGTTTTGTCCATTCAAATATTCAAGCAAAATACGTTGATTTCTTTGCTTATGGTGAAATTGTATTTGGTCATGCCTTTAAAGTTTCAAAGTATTTGAGTCTTGGCTAAGATTGTAAGGATATAAAAAATATAATCAACTTATGTTACACTTTGTTATTGACATTAAGCAACCTTATAACTGCAAACTATTCAGGTTTTGAAGGTAAGAATTGATATGATGTGCTTTTTAAAGGATAACTTGTACTCTTTGAGGTATAGAGTTCTAAGGAGAAGAAAAACCATTAGACTGATATACACAGTAGAATGCGAAACCATGTCATAGTTACAAGACAAACCCATCTTCTCCTCCCACAAATATCCTAAATAAATCCCAATCTCCTAAAACAACAGCTAGGGTTGCCAGATTTTTAGCTTATGATGATACTAAAACCAAGCTACTATACGGTAAAGAATGATGTAACTTGAAGAATTCACTATACATGTCAAATCTAAAAAAAAAAAAAAACTAAGGTGAAAGATTCAGATAAATAATCAATTAGATTATGCTAGTAAATGATGAGGTCAACTCATAAGGAAAGTTCCCCGGCTCGCGTTGCTTAGCAAGTTCATGAATGTCCCTCACGATGTTAAACACGGCCTCAGGGTTCGCTAATTTAAGCGCATTCTCTGACATTGTCTTTAGTTCGTCCTGTTTTGTGGTGAACCATTCTGCAACAATTCGCGCTGTTTCCTTAGGACTACGAGTGAAGACACCAGCTCCATTGTTTACCACATAAGGCACATTACCCTTTTCCTGTAGTTACCATAGTACCTGAGAATCAATATAAGGGTAGAATGGAAAAACTGAAAAACAATGAGGAGAATAATTTAATAACTCACCTGTCCAGGAATATAGTCATTGAGGATTATAGGAAGACCTCTGATCAATGCTTCTGCAATTGTACCTGGTCCAGCCTGAAAATAGCATAGAATCAATAAGCCATAAAAGCAAGGTTTTTTTAATCATGTTTTTGAATAGTCGCAACCTAGATCACGGTTGGACCTTTTTTCAAAATCCAACATAAAAGATAAATTAGAGAAAAATCAGTATAACTTACTTTTGTTATGATGCAGTCGCATGCTCCCATCCATTTGGCCATAATTGTCTCAAATCCTCTAACCTACACAAACAAAGAAACAATTTTTCAGTGGCTGTCTTACTATGATACTTACATGTAGTTAACTGTTCAGTCATTAGTTATTACCTTTACTGGTATTTTCCATTTGATAGCTTCCACGGAAGCTACTAAGTTCTTATTGCGACCACATACAACTACAATCTGCCCGATTGGTTTCTCGGCTTCTTTATCATAAAGTGATTCTGCTAGAGCCCTTGCAGTTTTCTTGACAGGACCCATTCCTTCACCACCTCCCATCAGTAAAACCGCTGGCAAGTCAGGATCCATCTCAAGTTCTTTTCTTAGTTCATCCTACAATAAACACAAACTCAGTTCCACTGTTCTATCAATGAGATCAAAACAGAACTTACTTACACCTTTAATATGCCCAATACCTTAACAAGAACTGCGCGAGCGAAAGAAGGCCGGATTGGCAAGCCATAAATTCGGGTTTGAGATTCCTCAAGTCCCTCTTGTAAGGCTTTTTTTGCCACTTCCTCTGACGAGCAGTAACATCTATTCACCCAAGGATGAAACCTGCAAAAAGCTTAAAAATTTGAGTACTTAAGCATTAATTAATCGACTTGAATTTAAAGCAAAAAAATCAACCAGCTACCATGAAGCATGAACTTACCAAGTAGGATGGCAGGTACTAAGGTCTGTGATAACAGTGACAAAGATAACTTTCTTTTCCAAACCTTGCCACTTCAAAACCCATAGTGGAATATGTTGCATCATGGGATGGACACTGATTATAATATCAGGCTTGTATTCCATCAACCCTGCCTCCACCTCTCTGAAAATTACAGTACAATGCCAGTTTGTCAATCAGAGAACAGCACTTATTGATTACATAAACATAAAATGCCTAATTGAGTACATAATTTCAATCACCGTTAAATAAAACTCAACAATAGATATTCCAACATATCATGTTACTCATATACACATGACATCAACTGTTGATTTATTTATCATTAGTTGATATTTACTTGTTTGAAACTCTAAAGTGAATTTCTCCAAAGATGTCAAATCCAATAATTGTTGCTGTTTTGCAAAGCAAAAAAGAATGATTATTATAGAAATTCTCAACAAATGAATAGTGAGCAAAGTGAAATAATCATAATTAATCATGAAAGTAAAAAGCATTACAAGAGGAATATACCTTGCATAGTAGGCAGCGACGGCAGCCAAGTAAACAGAGTGAATCCATTTAGGAGAAGTGCTATGAAACGCAACCTTCCATAACTGAACATGCTTGACCATGAATTTATATTGACCTTCCATATCATTCAATGGCCACCCTGTATACTCCTTCCATACATCTTTAACAAAAATCTGAAATTTCAAGGAAAAAAAACTGTAAATAACGACAAAATCCGTACAAACACAACGTAAGACACGACAAAAACATCTGAACCACAGAAAAATATCGCAATTCGCAGATCAGAAAACTCAAACACAAAACAAAATCTACACAGTTTAAAAAAAACAACAATTTGAAACAAAAGCTGCAACAGATCCAAAACAACCTTAGATTGAACAACTTAGGAAACACCTCAAACTAACAAAAACCTCAAAGAGCACAAGAAAGTCTGAAGTATAATAAAAAAGACAAGAGTACCTTGTATTCATCACCGAATTCAATTTGAAAGGCATCACGAATTGCCTCAGCAGAAGCTCTATGTCCACCACCAGTATCACTCATGAGAATCAACACATTTTTTGTTCTTTCTGCTCCAATTTCCATGAGTTCCATGCCACCTTCGTTATCTTCATTGATGGAACTCTGAGACTCACTACGCTTCTTGAAGCTTCCACTGCCTTTAATGGAATACGATTTTCCAAACACTTTTTCCACTATAGACTTTCTTGGTGACACAATCTTAGAGCTTTCTGGTGACACGTATGAAACCTCCATGTGTCCGAAAAATGGACACACCTAACGGTCAAACAAACCACGTTCCCGCCACCACCGGAACAAGGTTTCTCCGGCGGAGAAAAGAATGGCAGAGAGAAGAGAAAGGTGAAAATATGATTGGTGTGGAAGTGTCGAAATACGAGGAAGAATTAGAGAGAGGTTAACAATAACAACGTTTGTGTTTGTTTTAATGTTGTGGTGATGCTGGAATTATGCTATGGAATTTTTGTTGAAGCTTAGTTGGATTTTCAACCGTTAGATTGTTACTTGTGATGGAATGTTCTAAACGGAAGATTCGAATCTTCGCGTTGTTGTTATTTTGTTTGAAAATTGAAAGTGTTGCTTTGCTGAGTTGTTTAATCATTTTTCCTGTTGTGTCCTTTTGGTTTTGCGTATTTGCATATCAAAACACTTTTGGTTTGGTTGTTGTTGTTGTTGTTGTTGTTGTGTGATATAAATATATACCTATTTGGACTTGTTTACCCCTTTCCTATAGATGTGCTTCACCATCGCTTATAAGGGCTTATGCGGGTTTTTCAGTAAAAGGTAGGGGAGTTCTTTGGTTTTCGGTTTAACCCATAAACAATAGAATTAGATGCAATAAGGTCAGTGGTCTTAAAAATTTGAGAGCCAAATAATCTAGTCTTTTAATTATATAAATAACATTGAGCTCATTAAATTAAAGAATATTATTCAATTTAGTTTATCTTTTTAAAAACCATTCATCAAAATCAATGACACGTATCTACGACTTTTTTTAGGAGATATCTACATATATTTTTCTCCTAAAAAAATATCTACAGATTTTTTTTGACAAGAAATATCTACAGATTGTTTTGAATAGTTTTATGTTTTAAATTTTACTAAAAAGATTAAATTGTCTGACTCCTATAATTATAATGATCAAAATGTCGATCTACTTTGGGAATGTGTGGTCCGGTGGCGATTGTTAGTTCTCATTGATTTGATACAGTTTTGAGGTTTGGATCTGTAAATCAAATAACTAATCATTTGGTTTTCTTAAAAAGAGGAAGAAAAAAAAATCATTTTTTACATTTCATTCAATTAAAAAAATAAATAAACTGGAGGGCCTGTATACAATATTTTTGCTCTATTACGAGTATAAGATTTTACTCAATAATAATTAAAAACCTAACTAGTGTTTTGGAGCATTAATTAAAATAAATAAATAGCATTGAAAAATATTTTTTTAACTATACAAATTTTAAGATATTTGTCATATTTATTTTCTTAACTAGTGTCTCCGATATCAGGGTCGTTCTTATCAAATAGGAGACTCAACTCTTATAGTAAAATAGGCCCCAGCAAGATAAAAACACAATTTTTTTAAAACTTTTTAATCTTAAGAGGCAATTTAGGAGGCATAGAGGAAGACTAAAAAAATGTAGAACCTGGAATTTATGAGGCATATATTATCAACATATATCAAAATTAGTTAACATTCAACGTTTAAAATATAACAAAATTAGCGATTATATTTTTCCAACATTCAACATATATTAGAACCATATATTTGCAACATTCAACAAAATTAGAAATTATACACTGAAATTTGAAAAAGTAATTACTAATAAGCATTGAGCAACATATAACAAAATTTGTGGAATTAAGCTTCATTAAAAAATCATAATAAGAACTTCCAAACATGAAACAAAATAAAAAATATTAAGCAAAAGAGAGGTGTTGAGTGAGAAGAATAAACTCAAACGCATACTGAAGAAAGAAAAAGAATGAACATATGTTTTTTTTATTTGAGTGGGGTGTAGGTATTAGACTATAATTTATTTTTTGAGGCCCATACATTTTGGATGTCCGACTTGGTTGAGTTGTTTGCACTCCCCCAAGGCCAGGCATGTCCGATATACTCCCTCCGGTCTTGAATGTAAGAAACAAAATAAAAAAATTGGTGGTCTCAAATGTAAGCAAAAGTATAATAAAATCAACCTATAAAATGCCACTCCAATTTTACCCTCATTAAATGCCACTATATCCAATTAGTTTCACATTCTCATGTTGAGTTCAAAAGTCACATTTATTTCCAAGACAAGGGCAGAATTGGAAAGGTGTAACTTTTTATCATGACTTAAATGTAGTCAATCCACTTTCTTAATAGATGTTCTTTTTTTTTTTCTTACATTCAAGACGAGATGGAGTATCATACATTTGTTAGGATTTTTCTTAAATGGGAAACAACCGAGGTTTCTTCAAAAGAAAAGAAACACTAGGGACATCATAATAAATGATAATTAGCCTCCTTAGAACATTTTTTAAGGATATTATATGGTACTTCCTCCGTCGCAAATTATAAGCAAAAAAAATCATTTCACACTTATTAAGAAAACTAAAACATAGTCATTTGTAGCATAGTTTCTTGTGTTATCCTTGGAATAAGTTTCATAGAAAGATGTAAAAATAATTTTCATTGGTTATTAGTTATAGAGAAAATGAAAGGGAGGGCAAAATGAATGCAATTTGCATTTAATTTCTCTTTGGAAAAGATGATTTTTTGAAATAACATAATTAAATATGATAAAAATTGGTCTTTTTGCTTATAATTTGGGACAAAGAAAATGAGTTTTTTTTACTTATAATTTGGGACGAAGGGAGTAAGTTTTTATTAAAGTTTGTGTATTCAATGTATTAAAAATTAAAATGTTTAACTTTTTTAAAAATAATTAAAGAGTGTCATGAATACATTCATCGGTAAGACCCATAATAAATTAATAATAATTTTTGAAGTAGGGATGAGGAATATTCCATGGATTATGCTGATGTTGTGGGGCAAATGTAAAAGTTGTCATTATTGTTTTTATTTCTTGACTAAGTTAGCATTACTCCCTCCGTCCTTATTTATAGGAGTAGTTTACAAAAAATTGTCACTAAATATAAAATTATATACAAATTCTGAGATGTATTAATTACTCTTTTTTCAAATATACCATTTATTAATACTATCAATTTGTCTTGGTATATGAAAAGTTAACATTAAATATATATTTAATTAAGGGTAATTTAGTAATATGCACACACATTTGAGACAACTTTATTATTTTAACAATTTTTTTTAATATACGTGATTTTTGTAAATTACTCCTATATAAAGGGACAGAGGGAGTATTTGTTTTTGTTTTCAAAATATATGTTAGTAGCATTATTTGTTAAATCCCCAAAACACACTCATTTGCGCCGAAGAACATATTCCACCGTTCATTAACAAGGTGGGTTCCCTCCCTTCACTTGAAAATGACTAGACAAGTGCAGAAAACAAGTCCACATATTAAGAATATTTATCTAAACAAATACCATATCCGAATCATCAAAGGTAGAGTGATCGTCGACGTATGATAAAAGGCTGCTGCCTTAAGAAGCACATAAGTAGAACGACTATACCATGCAAATAAGTTCATGGATTTTTACCTTTTTTTGTTAAATAGGCTGAAAATTCACCATTCAGATGAATAAGTGGAGAATCCGTTTGAACTTCAACTCTTGCGTGTAAAATGTGACATCACTGCCGATTGAGTTATGGACAAGTTTATAAACTTTTTAATGAATAATAAGGTGACGTGCAATTGTGGTCGAGTTGAGTGACTAGTAAGTATTCTAGTGTGAATAATTTTGGTTGGCAAAGGGACCGTGTGTGGCTGTAAATTCATAATTGGAGCATATAAGCATACAATAATGTCTATTAAGGCAAAAAGGTGATATAATACATACCAGCGACCTAATGAATTGATTATTGATGGGACAAACAATTTGCACCGTAAATTATTTTTGTAGAAGACGTCCTCTCTTTTTTTGGTTATATTTTCTATTTTAATCTTTGGACTGTATTTGGTTGCATTTATCTATCTGAGAAACAACCAGGTTTCTTGTTACAAACCAATTTAGTATAGGAGTAGGGCACTTCTCTTGTTGATTTGTACTCCTCTTGGATTCCTTCCCTCTTGTCGTATGATTTGTTCCAATTGTTAAATCTCTCCAAAAATTGTTTTTTATTACGTTAACCTTTCGATTATCAAGGAAGGGAGTTTCGTGATGATTTGTGCTTTAGTCAAGCTCCTTGACCACTTACCTGGGCACAATAATTTAATTTTCAAAAATTGATTTTTGTTTCTACAAAGACTTCAATTTAACACAATGTTTGAATGTTTATCAAACATTGTGTTAAATTTACACATTGAATTGTGTTATCTCTTCATATCCAGTCCTCATCTAACTCCTTCAATCCTTTTAAGATTATTGCTCTTTATGCATCTAATGATTGCTTTCAGACATCCACCAAACAACAGTTAATTGTCGTTCGATACCTTTGAGATCGACTTAGACACGTTTTAAATCGGTTCATCCAATTTAAAAAGTGTTCCCGAGCAATAGTTAACTACCGCTCAACTTTCTCATGTGTGTGTGTGGGTTATATCACATGAGAATGACTTTTTTATGTGAGAATGATAAAAATAGCCGTCAGATTAAAAAGAAAGGGTTGAGATTAAAAGATGAATATCATATATCAACTCATACTCCTTGCAGGCAATCCAATTTTGATTGTTGCGTTCATCACTTTCTTCTCCCCCATCACCTTCCCCCACTAATTCTGGTGAAATTCGTAACCACCACCTGTTCCAACGACCCCAACCTTCCCCTACCAAGGAGGTTGTCGTCGCCTCCTTCACCCTTCAGTTCAATTGTCGCCCCCTACTTACCCTTCATGTTTCATCTTCCTCTCAGCCAACCACAACTGCTTGCCGTCATGACGAACCCTTCCACCACCAGTTCTGTCGTTGTCTCCCATGTTGACTTTTGTTTTACGGCCAGAGTAGTTCATTAAAAAAAGGATTAAATATAGATCTGTGAAACGGTTATTAGTCCAATTGTTATTATAATTGGATACTTGGATTTACAGACCACATATCAATTAGAGAGGGTCTGAGGGTTTCGCCGGAGCAGGTGGTGGTTGCGGATTTCACCGGAATTGGTGGGGGAAGGTGAAGGGAAGAAGAATCTTGTTGAAGCATGAGGAAAAATTGGAACGCGTAGCAGAAGAAGGGGTTACCACATTCATCAGAATTGGATTGCCTGCAAGGAGTGTGAATTGGCATATGATACTCATCTTTTAATCTCAACCCTTTCTTTTTAATCTGGCGGCTGTTATTTATTCTTATCAATCTCACATAAAAAAGTCATTCTCGTGTGATATGGAGAATACTAAAGCACACTCACTCAAAAATTAGAAGGTGTGTATTAGCATCGTACACAGGGGCGCGCCTGGACTCGTAATATCAGTGAGGCTAGTCTTTTTTGTCAAATAATTAAATAAAACTAAATTTAATAAGAAGTTATATTAAAAATTGTTGGAACATTGGTGTGAAGTTGGAAATAAATTGGAAGATTAAACACCAAGTAATAAGACTTTGAGTAGTGTGATGTGAATTGAAAAAATAGCGAGTGGGGGTCCACATAAAATAGAACACACACATTAGTAGTGTTTAAATTGCGGTATTTAATTTTAAATACTTGATATTGATAAAAATAATAGTAATTATTATTTTTATTCGTGAATATCACTTCCCATAAATTTAGCTTATGCTGTTTGTGATAAGAATAAGAATTCAACTAAGTTTCATATATTTCCTTCATTCATATCCAATGAGTTTGTTTTCTCCACTTTTGTGGATTTGTTTCTTTTTTATCTTATCCACAAGTGTTGTTGAACTGGTTAGTGGTTAAGTTTCTTTTTGATCTTATCCATTAGAGTAATTGCCGCCGCAATTTTAGCTAAAACAGTTACAAAATCTCTATATAAATAGAGGACTCCACTCAATTCAAAAATTACACCAAAGAGTTCTATTGAGTTGTCGAGAACTCTTTCTCTCTTCTCCCTCCAGCTTGTGTTAACGAGCTATTCTTCTCCTTATCTCATTTTTCTGTCCCTTCGGATTTAAGAGTGTTCTTAAGACCTTAGTCCCTATTCGGTATAATGTCCCTTCGAAATTAAGAAAGATCTTAAGAACATAGTCCCTTTGATAATATATGTCCCTTCAGAATAAAAAGTACTTTTAAGATCATAGTCCCTTTTTATAATAATAATGTTCCGTCGGAATTAAGAATGATTTTAACGGTATATCAGTATTCTTTCGATATTTTTCTACTCTTGGAGTTAGAATGGTGGTATCACCATATTTGAGTGGTCGTAGTACCATATTGAATTTTTGGAGAACTTAAATGTTAGAATGGTGATAACACCATATTTGAGTGGTCTCAGCACCATAATAGAGCGGTCACAATACCATATTAGAGTGGTTTCAGTATTAAAGAGTGGTTTAAGTACAATATTGGAGGTGTAAATCTCGAACGGTTTTCTACAGTGCAGTAGTTAACCGCACAGTTGTAGCTGGACTTGTTTTATCCTAGAGGCGGCGTGGTTGATAGTCTGCCTTGCACAATTTTGGGCAGTGCCACGAAACATTTTAAAGAGAGCAACATGGTCGTGACTCAACCCAGTAACAACTTCGGTGGATATTCTTTTTCAAAATAGAATTTGGAAATCCAAATACAACAGTTTGGAAATCCAAAAACAACAATTTTAAGACGGTTCATTCTGTCGTGTCTACCGAAGAAATTACTTATTGAAGTTTTGTTGTCCCTAAATACAACAAGGATAAATCAGGCTATAGAAATACATCATTCGACTGAGAGGATGAAGTGCTTGTTGTTTCAAACAACAACACGAACGAATTCACATATACCGCTTTGAATCTGTTTTGAAATTTGATTTCAAAATTCAGAATCGTATTGTGAATAAGAACTCCAATTGCCGGGAGAATGGAAACCCCAAAAAGGTCATATAATGAAAATTAGCAGCCACTGTCAAGAAATGACACTGGTTCACAATTTATTTTTAATACAATTATGAGAAACCAGGTCATATGTCCCACAAGTATATGAACAGGTAAATTACTGCTCAGTTGCCTAACCTAACTAAAAAGAAATTCACTGATATGACTAGTTAATCAATCTAGTTGGTGAATGAAGTGAATGGTGGATAAACATTAGCGTCTCGCGCCATGTTTGCTATGATTATGCTATATTTAAAGCATATGCTACTGCTGAAAATAAGAAAGTGTTGTTAGAATATTCAAAACACCACTAAATTGTTGGCGTTAGAGATACGGAGTTACCGTTTGAATCCGAAACGAAAATTATTCTCTAGGACTGATGTATGCTCCAAGGATAAGAAAGAATCTGTATTTCAGATTTCTACTGAATAATACTGAGTTGACTCAGACTTAAAAGACACTTGTGCACCATGCATTCTTGTGGGGAAAAGATTGCGCCTTTGATGGTATGCTAAAAATTAAATTCTCCTTCTATTTTATAAGTTGTGTGATTTTAATATTTGACATGTCAAAATTTATCATGTGAACAAGCGTTTAATTTTAAACTTGAGTAACTTGGACTTAATTCCAAAGTTATATGACTAAAATTTTTTATTTTTTGCAGTCAAGATGAATGAACCAAAAGTTCATATAAATCAGTGTTTAGAGAATTTGAACCTCTAAATTTAATAAATTATGATATGTGCGACTTGATGGCACTAAAACTAGAAATGATAAAAATATATTTTATCATATTTATTGATGACGGTAAATTTTGAAAAAATAAAATTGAAACGCTTGATATGTTCAATTTTTACAACAAAAATTGAAATTTATGTTGAATAGAGTACCTAAGTCTAAGAACAAAATTTCTAATTAAGAAGTTCTGAAGAAAAGACAACCCAACTTGTCTTATTTTTGAGCTTGGGATTGTTTGGACTATATTTGGATTCTGGACCCCAAGACAGTTGAACTCACTAGTAGAGCATATGAATGTGTACTCATTGGGTATGCTATAAATAGCGAAACATATAAGTTTTATGACCTAAATGCTAAAGTGAGCATAAAATTAAACGATACCGATTTTTATGTAAATAAATACCCCTTTAAATAAAGAATAGTGGGGGCAAAATAATTTCCCTTTTAAATTGAGAGCTAGTGGGGGCACTGCATCTGATTACATTGCAGTAATCAGAAACAGTTATGAAAAACATCGTACGAGATGTTATAGAACCTCGAAGAGGTAAAAAAGCTATAAATGCTAAAGAGTATAAATCTAATTATATGGTTTGTATATTGGAAGAGGATCCATCTGGCCTTCAAGAAGCTTTGTCTTCATTGGATGCTAACTTTTGAAAAAAAAAATAGTAAACGATGAAAAGGATTCTCTAGAGTCTAACGAAACACGACTCTTAGTTGACTTGCCTCCTGGTTGCAAACTAATCGGTTGTATTTGGATTTTGGAAAAAGAAACAAAAACCTGATGGTTCGTGTCATACCCCAATTTTTGACCTAAATTTCATTTTACTCATTTTTTATTCGGGATTTTCCGTCGTTTCGAACGAAATTTCGGCAGAGAGGTATTTTAAAATACCTCATTTATAATTCCGAAGACAACTGTTTTTTTTTATTGTTTTTAATTTTCTTTTTATTTATTTATTTACTTGTTTTTAGCATTATCATTTTCTTATTACCCTTTTATCTTTTTTATTTTGTTACCTTTTTTATTTTTATCTTTTTTTATTATTTTTCGGATTTATTTTTATTATTTTAGTTGACTTGTGTTTTATGGTTTTTAATGGCCATTTTGATGGTGAAGTTTGGTTGACTGATTTTGTTCATGGCCCATCAATGCCTTTCAATGTCATTTACACATAATTAAAAGAGGCAGCACGCACATCATAAAAGGGAGGAAAAAAGAGAGGATCCGGCGATTGAGAGAATAAAGAGAGGAGAGGAGAAAGGGAAAAAAGAAGAAAGAGAAGGACTTTTACAAAATGAAAAAAACGGCCCCTTTTTCCATTTTATAACCGCCGAACAGGTTCGGTTCGCTTGAACCGGACCGCTCCGGTTTCCTCCTCTTCAGCCCGTTTTGTCTTGGGCTTAACTCGGCCCTTCCCCTTTCTCTCCTCCCATCTTTTCTGACTTCTCCCTTCACACCCCCCTCCTGCTTCCTGAAACCCCTCATTTTCACTCTATTTTTTTTTTTTATTTTCCTTTGCATTTATCTATTTTCTTGCATAGTTTTTTTTTATTATTTATGTTTCCTCTGCACTTTTATTTTTATTACCTCATGCATTTCATCTTTACTAATTGTTAGGTAGCATATTTAGTTATTGTTTTTGCATCTCATGCATCTTTATTTATCTTTTTTTACTTTTTTTAGCATATTTATTTTAGCGCATTTGTAATTTCATTTTCATTTTTATTAGAATGTATTTAGATACAATGTAAATCATAAATGAGAATTTGCACTGACACTCACTTTATTTATTCCGCATTATGTCTTTTTTATTTTCGTTTCGCTTTACAAAAAATACAAAAAATATTAGGTTAGTTTAATTTTCAAAACGGTTTCCTGGTGATCCAACGTCACCACGGAATTCCCTCGTATTTAGCTTTTTGTTCTTTTAGTCTTAGTTAATTATTAAAAAAAAAACAAAAAACATGCAAATAATCAAAAATCACAAAAAAAATCCTTTCTTAATAAACCTTGATTTTCAATCAAGTGTCCGTTTTTTCTCTTTTATTTTCTTTAAATAACCATTAATCCACTTTAATATCACTTTAATTTTTTTTCAAAATAAAAAACACAAACCAATCTTATTTTGCCACTTGGCCTTTATTTTATCTTTAAAACTTTTTTTAAAACCAATAAAAAACACAAAACAAATCAACCGTCATTTTTACCCCGAACTACGAGGTTTTGATCCCTCACGGGTACGTAGGCAAAGGACCTTGTCCTTCCAAATCATAAAAAATACATAAAAAACATTTTTATTTTTTCTCACTATTCTAAGTCATTCGTTTCTTTTAAAAAAAATATGCAAGTTATAGCCAAAATAAATAAATAAAATCAAGAGGTTCTCGTAGAATACTACGAACGTTTAGGGTGCTAACACCTTCCCTAAACGGAACTAACCCCCGAACCCTTAATCTTTAAAATGTGGTAATTTAGAACCTTTTTCCATTTTTCTTTTAAAAAAAATTAAAAGTTCAGTCGTGAAATAAAATTAGTGAGTCAACGCTAATCAATAGCTTGATCTCCGAAAATCACCGCGACAGAAATGGCGACTTCACTGGGGACTTCCCTAAGAGGGTTGAGCCTAACTTGAATTTATTTAATTATTTTGTGCTATAACTTGCTTAAAATAAGGTTGTAAATATGTGCCTATGTGTTTTTTTCCTTTTTTACGTGAGTGGTGAGATAAGTCCTACACCCGGACTTGAGGGAAACATAAGATAGGATGGTGGTATAATCAAAGTGTCTTTCCGAGGGTAAATTTCGGATGTGGCACATGTGATAACCCCGCTCAATGGAGGAATCTTGGAAGTACTATTATGTCGGCATGAGTAGTCATGTCCGGCATTATTATTTTCAAGTGACCCATGAAGTTGAGGACCTTTAGTTACCTTTAACCCATCTTGGCCTTTTAGGACGTAGTGCGGTGGCTAACCAAGAGTAATCTTGAATTAGTTGATACGCGATACTACACTCAAACGAGACTTTCTTACAAATATTATTGGATCGGGAGTCAATCTCGTGACCCGACGATATTTGGAAGGGGTTGAGGACTTTGAGAACTTGGTAGAACCCGTGATACAGGTACATGTGAAACCATAGTCCTTACCAAATGGCGTGTTTACCCTTGACTCCAACATTTTGGACTTAACCTCACCATGTTTTCTCCGCTCTTTAGCATAAGCATGCATACATGCATCCATGCATAAACTCTTTTCTTTTTCATCCAAAACATCGAAGGACTTAGATAAACTTTTTGTAAACGTTGTAGATATGGACCTTCCACGAAGAAGCACTAAAAAGTATCTTTTCAAGAAACCAGACTTGTCAAAATTAAAGGAGCTAGGATCTTTAGTAAGTGATCCAACGGATTTTCGAACTCGTCATGGGTGGTTGCTTAGTATCCTGAGAGTAGATGTTGAGGAAGGATGCTTAGAGACTTTGGTTCAGTTCTATGACCCACTCTACCATTGCTTCACCTTCCCTGATTATCAGCTTGTCCCCACGCTTGAAGAGTACTCCTACCTAGTTGGTTTGCCTGTGCCAGACAAGATACCATTCCACGGTCTTGAGCCTACCCCTAAACCCTCTGACATCGCAGCCGCTCTCCATCTTGAAACCTCCATCATCCAAGCAAACCTTACCTCTAAAGGAGGCCTCCAAGGTCTTCCCACCCGCTTCCTCTATCAACAAGCCTCCATATTTGTTGAAGCAGCTAGCACTCATGCCTTCCATTCCACCCTAGCCCTCCTTCCATTCCACTCTACTAGCTGATACCTACCACTCCATCCATGACCGTACCCAAGCCGGCCGTGGAACTATTCTTTGCTGTGCACCACTGCTTTACAAATGGTTTATCTCCCACCTACCTCAAACTCATACTTTCAAAGCTAACCTTGAAGATCTTCCTTGGTCCCAAAGAATCATGGCCCTCCATCCCTCAGATATAGTTTGGTATCAGGCAGCCTGTGACGTGGGGAAAGTCATTGTCAGTTGTGGTGAATACCCCAACGTACCTCTTCTTGGTATGCGTGGCGGGATTAGCTACAACCCTTTTCTAGCCCGTCGACAGTTTGGTTACCCGATGAGAACAAAACCAAACAACCTTGCTCTGACCAGTGAGTTCTATCTTTATCATGAAGACCACTCAAACAGGAGAGAGAGATTCGCACGAGCTTGGAGCGCCATCCGCAGACTTAACAGAAGTCAGTTGGGGAAGAAATTTGATTATGTGCATGAATCCTATACTCAGTGGGTTATTGATAGGACCATGAGCTTTGGCCTCCCCTACCATCTACCTAGATATCTGTCCTCCACCATTCCACCATCATCCTTGCCTATCCCCTTTGACACCAAGGAGGAGTTTCAGGAGCAGCTAACCAAGGAAAAGCAAGAGAAGGAAACTTGGAAGAGAAGATACCAGGAACTCGAGCGAGAGCATGAGACCTTGAAGGGAAAGCTAGCCCAGCAGAACCATGAGCTTTTCGCTCAGAACCAGAGGATAATTGAGAAGGACGACTTGCTTCGTCGGAAGGACGTTTTGCTCCGCCAAGATGCTAGGAGGAATAGGAGGTTTATGGATTCACTCTCTAGTGCACATTCAGATTCCGAGGATCCATCTACTCCAGGAGTTTGAGTTTGAAGTTCCTAGGACCTTATGTTTAGATTTTAGCTTCCAAAATCTCTTAAACAAAAAGCTCCTTTGTAATATTTCAATGCTTAAGTGAAGTGTTTCAGTTTATGATGTTTACAATTGCTCTAACAAGTCCTTCGATAATAATTTGTTCTTTTTGCATAAGCATAATCATGCATCATACTGCATTCATAGTTTCCAAATCGAGTCTCACACTGTGTTCACTACTTCCAAGGTTAATCAGTCGTCGTCCGAAGAAAGTGGCCCGACGAATTCTCTGCAAACCAACTCGCATTTACAACACTAGGGCTAATCGGAAAAGGATGGATCTCGTTGAACAAGAGAATCAGAATCTCAGAGAGGAGGTTGCCACTTTACGAGAAGGAATGGATAGGTTGACAACCATGATGAATGCACTTCTGTCAGCCCAAAATTCACAAGCTGCTGTTGCTGTGGTAGAGCAACCTTTTGTAAGCACAACCCCGCTATCTACGGTCACTTCTCCACCTTTAATGCCTCCAGGTTGTACATGGGGAATGCCACCTTCGGTTAGTGGAAATTTCCAACCCACTGTGTCTGAAGTTCCACTCCCCTTCACTCAGCAGTCAACACCGATTTCACAACCTGGCCAGGCTTTCCCTCAAGCTGCATTGACTTATTCAGCACCACTGATTCACACTATTCACCAAGAGGCTGAGCCAATCTACTATGCTGAAAGTATTGGAGCTCTGGACAAGATGGACGAACTCCAGGAAAGATTTGATGGTATGCAACGGGAGGTTGAAGCCCTCCGAGGGAGAGACCTGTTCGGGAAAGATACCCGCGAATTATGCTTGGTCCCAAATGTTACTATCCCCCACAAGTTCAAGGTGCCAGATTTCGAAAAGTATAAAGGAAACACTTGTCCACGCAGTCACCTGGTGATGTACGAGCGAAAGATGTCCATGCATACTGATAACCATAAGCTGCTCATCCACTTCTTTCAGGACAGCCTGACTGGGGCTGCTCTGAAATTGTATATAAACCTGGACAGTGCGAGCATCCGCACTTTTAATGATCTTGGTGAAGCGTTCATCCGTCAGTATAAGTACAATCTGGACATGGCCCCAGATCGTGATCAGCTCCGTGCAATGACACAGAAAGATAAGGAAACGTTCAAGGAGTACGCCCAGCGTTGGAGGGAAGTGGCTGCTCAGATTGTCCCGCCATTGGAAGAAAGGGAAATGACCAAAATATTTTTGAAGACCCTAGGTCAGTTTTATTACGAGAAGATGGTTGCAAGTGCACCAACAGACTTTACCGAGATGGTCAACATGGGTGTACGATTAGAGGAAGGTGTCCGAGAGGGACGTTTGATCGTGGAAAGTACCCCTGCAGCAAGTAATGCCAAGAAGTTTGGAAACCACTTTGCGAAGAAGAAAGATCAAGAGGTGAGAATGATAGCCCATGGTAAGCCCCAGCAGAATTACACCCCATACCGCCAGGTTGCGAATATCGCCTCCACTATCTCGAACCCAACATATCACCAACAAAGGCCACATTACCCCTCCAATTACCCACAACATTACCCACAAAATTACCCACAAAATTTCCAACAGCCTCACCCACAATCATCATACCCTCAACAACAACAAAATCACCCACAAAATCCTCAACAACCTTTCAAGCCACAAAACCGCCAGAGAATAACTTTTGATCCAATCCCGATAAAGTATGCTGACTTGCTCCCTGCTTTACTCGCCAAAAACCTTGTCCACCTCAAGGCACATCCCCGTATACCAGATATTTTACCCCCTTGGTACCGGCATGACCTAACTTGCGCCTTTCACCAAGGAGCGCCTGGACACGATATTGAGCATTGCCTTGCTCTTAAAACTGAGGTGCAAAAGTTAGTTCGGGCCAACTTGCTATCTTTCAAAGATCAAAACCCTAATGTTCAGGCAAACCCACTGCCGAATCATGGATCTGCTGTCAACATGATACAAGATTGTGATGAAGACGGTGTCATCCTGAATGTCCAGCATGTTCGAACTCCCCTGGTCCCAATACATATCAAGATGTGCGAGGCAGCTCTGTTTGACCATGATCATGCAGCGTGTGAAGTGTGTCCCGTGAATGTAAAAGGATGCCAGAGGGTACAAGAGGATATACAAGGGCTGATAGACAACAGAGAATAAATCATCACAAGGAAAGACAAGGAAGTGTGTGTTATTACCCCTGAGTTCCAGCGGTTGGAAATAAGCTATAACAGTGGGGAACCAGCTACTACTCCACTGGTGATTAGCTTGCCAGGACCTGTGCCGTATGCTTCTCTAAAAGCGGTCCCTTACAAGTATAGTGCCACGATGTTGGAAGGTGGACAGGAGGTGCCTTTGCCCTCTTTAACTCCTGCAATTTTCGTAGACAATATTGTCAGTAACAGCAAGGTTCTGAGGAATGGGCGTGTTATCCCCACGTTGTTTTCAAAGAAAGTGAATGATCCAGTAGTTGAACAGGTGACAGTGAACGGTCCTAGTACGAAGAAGGAAATAGGCCAACCTAGTGGGACCAGCAAGGATTCCGAGCATGATGAAATTCTAAAACTGATCCAGAAGAGCGAGTATAAAGTAGTAGACCAGCTGCTACAAACTCCCTCCAAGATATCTATCTTGTCTTTGCTGTTGAACTCGGAAGCACACCGTGAGGCCCTGATGAGGGTGTTAGATCAAACTTTTGTGGAGAAGGACGTGACTGTTAATCAATTGGACAGTATAGTAGGAAACATTACTGCATGCAATAATTTAAGCTTCAGCGATGAAGAGCTTCATGAGGAGGGAAGAAACCACAATCTGGCGTTACACATATCGGTGAACTGCAAGTTTGATGCTTTGTCGAATGTACTTGTGGACACTGGTTCCTCATTGAATGTAATGGCCAAAACTACACTAGATCAACTCTCCTACCAGGGAACTCCTATGAGAAGAAGCGGGGTGGTTGTCAAAGCATTTGATGGATCAAGAAAGTCTGTCATCGGAGAGGTCGACTTACCTATTACAATCGGACCATCTGTTTTCCAGATTACGTTCCAGGTGATGGACATCCGAGCTGCGTACAGTTGTCTTTTGGGTAGGCCGTGGATCCATGAAGCTGGGGCCGTGACGTCAACCTTGCATCAAAGGCTAAAGTTTGTCAGAAATGGAAGATTGGTTACTGTGAGTGGAGAAGAAGCTTTGTTGGTTAGTCATTTGTCAGCTTTTTCCTTTAGTGGTGCTGATGAAACAGAAGGAACCTCTTTCCAAGGCCTGACTGTGGAGGGTAAGGGGCCAGAGAAGAGCGAAGTGTCTTTTGCCACTTGGAAGACCGCACAGAAGGTGGTGCAGGAAGGAACAGGTGTAGGATGGGGAAAAGTTGTGCAGTTGCCAGAAAGTAAAAACCGTGAAGGACTGGGATTTGCTTCTTTTGCGGGATCCTCAAAGAGTGGTGTTGGGTTAAGCTCCATAAGTAGAACTTTTTGTAGTGCTGGGTTTATCAACGCCCCGCCAGAAGCCAATGCTGTCTTGGAAGATGTTCCTGAAGAGATAGTGCCTGCATTTGTCACACCTGGAAGACTTGTTCGCAACTGGGACGCGGTTGACATCCCTTCAGTAGTTCATGCGTCAAAGTAATGTGTCTTTGTTTTCCTGTTTGTTTTTTTTTTCAAAAAAGATCCTTTCGTCTTGCCCAGGATGAAAGTGCAATCATGTAGGGCTGTTTTGTTTCAAGTACTACTTTTATTAATGGAAATGTGGTTTATCCCGATATCTATATTTAGTGCTTTTTCTGGAAAATGGTAACACAAAAAACCAAAACAAAAACATTTTATTTTTACTTTTATTTCCAACCAATTTCAAAAAAAAGTCTGCATTGCTCACTCATTTTTCTAAAATCAATCATCAATCATATGCAGACTAAGCATCAATGAGCCCGTTGAACATAATAACCTTGCGCTCTCTCCCAACTTCGAATTTCCTGTCTACGAAGCCGAAGAGGAGGAGGATGAAGAAATTCCAGATGAAATTGCTCGGTTGTTGGAATATGAGAAGAAAACCATTCAGCCTCATGAAGAGGTAGTAGAGGTGATCAACCTGGGAACTGAGGAAGATAAGAAAGAAGTCAAGATTGGGGCTTTGCTTGAAGCGACTGTTAAACGAAGGGTGATTGAATTACTTAAAGAATATGCTGACGTGTTCGCATGGTCATACCAGGATATGCCCGGTTTAGATCCTCGTATTGTGGAGCACCGTCTACCTTTGAAACCCGAATGTCCGCCGATCAAGCAAGAGGTACAGAAGCAGATTAATGCAGGTTTTCTTGTCACATCATAATATCCTCAATGGTTAGCCAACATAGTGCCTGTCCCAAAGAAAGATGGCAAAGTCAGGATGTGTGTTGATTACCGGGATTTGAACAAGGCTAGTCCGAAAGATGATTTCCCTTTACCTCACATCGATGTATTAGTTGACAGTACTGCTAAGTCCAAGGTCTTCTCCTTTGATGGACGGTTTCTCTGGATACAATCAGATCAAGATGGCAGTTGAAGACAGAGAAAAGACATCTTTTATCATGCCTTGGGGCACCTTTTGTTACAGGGTAATGCCTTTTGGGTTGATAAATGCAGGTGCCACTTACCAAAGAGGCATGACCACTCTCTTTCATGACATGATGCACAAAGAGATAGAAGTGTACGTGGATGATATGATTGTTAAGTCGGGCACTGAAGAAGAACATGTTGAGTACTTGCTGAAAATGTTTCAACGGCTGAGAAAGTATCAACTTCGTCTGAATCCCAACAAATGTACTTTTGGCGTGAGATCCGGAAAACTCTTGGGTTTCATTGTTAGTCAGAAGGGTATTGAGGTAGATCCCGACAAGGTCAGAGCTATTAGAGAAATGCCGGTTCCACAAACGGAGAAACAAGTGAGAGGATTTCTTGGGCGTTTGAATTACATCTCCCGTTTCATCTCGCACATGACAGCCACGTGCGGGCCCATATTCAAGTTGCTTCGCAAAGATCAAGGTGTTGTGTGGACCGAAGATTGTCAAAAGGCTTTCGATAGTATCAAGAATTATCTGCTGGAACCTCCAATTCTTATCCCTTCAGTTGAAGGAAGGCCTCTGATCATGTACTTGACTGTGTTGGAAGATTCCATGGGCTGTGTGCTCGGACAACAAGATGAGACCGGAAGGAAAGAGCATGCCATTTACTACTTGAGCAAGAAGTTTACAGATTGTGAGTCCAAGTACTCCCTACTTGAGAAGACTTGTTGTGCACTAGCCTGGGCTGCTAAGCGTCTTCGTCACTACATGATTAACCACACCACCTGGTTAATATCCAAGATGGACCCGATCAAGTATATCTTTGAGAAACCCGCTTTGACAGGAAGAATTGCTCGTTGGTAGATGTTGTTGTCCGAGTACGATATTGAATACCGCACTCAGAAGGCAATCAAGGGTAGTGTTCTTGCTGATCATTTGGCTCACCAACCAATTGAAGATTATCAACCCATCAAGTTCGACTTTCCTGATGAAGATATTATGAACTTGAAGATGAAGGATTGTGATGAACCGTTGCCTGAGGAAGGTCCAGATCCCGAGTCTAGATGGGGTTTGATATTTGATGGAGCAGTAAATGTCTTTGGCAATGGAATTGGGGCAGTTATTGTCACTCCTAAAGGTAATCATCTCCCTTTCGCTGCAAGGTTACAGTTTGATTGCATGAACAATATGGCAGAATATGAAGCATGTATCCTGGGCATCGAAGAAGCCATCGACTTGAGAATCAAGAACCTTGATATCTACGGGGATTCGGCACTCGTTATCAATCAGATCAAAGGAGAATGGGAAACTCGCCACCCTAGCTTGATTCCTTACAAAGACTATGCAAGGCGTTTGTTGACCTTCTTCAACAAAGTAGAGCTTCACCACATTCCTCGTGATGAGAACCAGATGGCAGATGCGTTAGCAACTTTATCCTCCATGTATGAAGTGAGTCACCAGAACAATTTGCCAACGATCAAAATTCAACGCCTCGAGAGGCCAGCCCATGTGTTTGCAGTCGAAGAAGTTGTGGATGATAAGCCATGGTTTCATGATATCAAGTGTTTCCTCCAAAGTCAGGAGTATCCACCCGGAGCATCTAACAAAGACAAGAGAACTTTGAGAAGATTGTCTGGTAATTTCTTTCTGAACGGTGATGTTCTGTACAAAAGAAACTTCGACATGGTATTACTCAGGTGCGTAGACAAGCAAGAAGTAAAACTTTTGATGCACGAAATACATGAAGGCTCCTTTGGAACACACTCCAATGGACATGCAATGGCTAAGAAGTTGTTGAGAGCAGGTTATTACTGGATGACGATGGAAGCAGATTGTTACAAACATGCCAGGAAATGCCACAAATGTCAGATTTATGCCAACAGAATTCATGTACCGCCAACTACACTTAATGTTCTTTCTTCTCCATGGCCTTTCTCTATGTGGGGCATCGACATGATCGGTAGAATTGAACCAAAAGCTTCAAACGAGCATCGTTTCATTCTAGTGGCTATTGATTACTTCACCAAGTGGGTTGAAGCAGCATCCTATGCAAATGTGACTAAGCAAGTGGTAGTCCGTTTTATCAAGAATCAGATCATCTGTCGTTATGGTGTGCTCAACAGAATCATTACAGATAATGGAACAAACTTGAACAACAAGATGATGAAAGATTTGTGTGAAGAGTTCAAGATTGAGCATCACAATTCTTCTCCTTACAGACCTCAGATGAATGGCGCAGTTGAAGCTGCAAACAAAAACATCAAGAAGATAGTGCAGAAGATGGTGGTCACATACAAGGACTGGCATGAGATGTTACCGTATGCTTTACATGGATATCGTACTTCAGTACGTACCTCAACAGGGGCAACCCCCTTTTCTTTGGTGTATGGCATGGAAGCAGTACTCCCTGTGGAGGTTGAGATTCCATCAATGAAAGTTCTAATGGAGGCCTAGTTGTCAGAGGCTGAATGGTGCCAAAGCAGATATGATCAGTTGAATCTAATTGAAGAGAAGCGTATGAATGCCTTGTGTCACGGACAACTTTATCAACAAAGGATGAAGCAAGTCTTTGACAAGAAGGTTCGCCCCCGTGAATTTTGAAAAGGAGACCTTGTGCTCAAAAAGATTTTATCCTTCCAACTGGACGCCAGGGGCAAATGGACGCCTAATTATGAAGGCCCATATGTCGTCAAGAGAGCTTTTTCTGGTGGTGCAATGACTCTTACGACTATGGATGGTGATGAGCTTCCCCGTCCTGTGAATGCTGATGCAGTCAAGAAATACTTTGTCTAAAAATAAGAGAACAGCTCGGTAAGTCGAAAACCCGAAAGGGCGGCTTAGGCAAAAATGAGCGTCTCGGTGGATCGAAAACCTGAAAGGGCGGTCCAGGCAAAAATTAGGGGCATACAAAAAAAGAATATATTCCCGGTGGACTGAAAACCCGAAAGGGCGGTCCAGGCAAAAGTCAGGGATTCAAAAAGAAAAAAAACAAAAGATAAGCATGACCACAGAAGCACCAGATCCTTCTGCCAGGTTTTTGGATTAGCACGTTCCCCCCAAGAAGTGTTTACTCCCTATCAGTTGTTGTGTACGCCGGGCTTTACCCCGTCTTTGTTTTGATATGTCCCCAGTGGCATCATCCCCATTGAAGATTGCCAAGTGTTTGTGACGCGACGTCGATCCACTTTCCATCTTACCTGTCCAGTCTTGTCTCATCAAGTCTATCGGTCATACCATCACACAAGTCAATCCTCCATACAGTCATACAAGTCGTATTGTCATACATACATTCATGCATATACACATTCTTGCATACACAACATGCACATAACATCATTCATACATGATTGCATTGACCACCCTGAGTCCTGTTTTTCATACCAATCAGTCATGAACATTTTTTAACTCTCTTTATCCCCAAGTGTCATCCCCAGTGTGTCTGGTCCAAAGATGTCACCCTCTTTTCGCCAAGTGGCAGTTCTTTAACGAACAACTTGTGCATTTTCCTATCCAATCTTTTTTCGTCAGTTGACTCGTTCGGCAATAACCCGAACAGCTGACATTTACCTTTTTCTTGTCGTCAGTTGACTAGTTCGGCAATAACCCGAACAGCTGACATTTATCCTTTTTGTTTCCTGTCGTCAGTTGACTAGTTCGGCAATAACCCGAACAGCTGACATTTACCTTTTTTTCTTGTCGTCAGCTGACTAGTTCGGCAATAACCCGAACAGCTGACATTTACCTCTTTTCCTGTCGTCAGTTGACTAGTTCGGCAATAACCCGAACAGCTGACATTTATCCTTTTTGTTTCCTGTCATCAGTTGACTAGTTCGGCAATAACCCGAACAGCTGACATTTATCTTTTTTGTTTCCTGTCGTCAGTTGACTAGTTCGGCAATAACCCGAACAGCTGACATTTATCCTTTTTGTTTCCTGTCGTCAGTTGACTAGTTCGGCAATAACCCGAACAGCTGACATTTATCCTTTTTGTTTCATGTCCTCAGTTGACTAGTTCGGCAATAACCCGAACAGCTGACATTCACCTTTTTTTCTTGTCGTCAGTTGACTAGTTCGGCAATAACCCGAATAGCTGACATTTATCCTTTTTGTTTCCTGTCGTCAGTTGACTAGTTCGGCTACATCCCGAGCAGCTGACATTTTATCTCCTATCATGTCGTCAGTGGCAAGTTCGGCAACATCCCGAACAGCTGACATTCACCTTTGTTTCTTGTTGTCAGTGGCAGGTTACTTTTATTTCCGTCTTTACCTCAAGTGGCAAGCTCTACAAATGGGCAGCTTGTGGTCGGTGTCTTTTCCCATATCATATTTCCTTTCTCAGCTGTCAATACGATAGTTGATCCCTTCCCCAGTGAAACTGTGTTATTCCCCAGTGGAGTCGGATCCCTTTTCTTTAACGAACTCGGGTATCCTTTTGTTTTGTTTTGCCCCCAGTCGGGTCAGCTTTGCCGTCTTGCATTTGCATTGGCATCACAAGCATTTCACATTTTCTTAGGTCCAAAATTGGTGTACTCTGTATTTAAGTCCCTTCGACCCGTCGAATCAAAGATTTTATCTTCAAATCTCTGGACGAAGAGACTTAAATAGGGGCATCTGTCATACCCCAATTTTTTTACCTAAATTTCATTTTACTCATTTTTTATTCGGGATTTTCCGTCGTTTCGAACGAAATTTTGGCAGAGAGGTATTTTAAAATACCTCGTTTATAATTCCGAAGACAACTGTTTTTTTTATTGTTTTTAATTTTCTTTTTATTTATTTATTTACTTGTTTTTAGCATTATCATTTTCTTATTACCCTTTTATCTTTTTTATTTTGTTACCTTTTTTATTTTTATCTTTTTTTATTATTTTTCGGATTTATTTTTATTATTTTAGTTGACTTGTGTTTTATGGTTTTTAATGGCCATTTTGATGGTGAAGTTTGGTTGACTGATTTTGTTCCTGGCCCATCAATGCCTTTCATTGTCATTTACACATAATTAAAAGAGGCAGCACGCACATCATAAAAGGGGGGAAACCGAATTCAACTGGTCAGAGGCAAGAACACTACGCAAAAAAATCATCAGCAACTGTAACCCAAAATCCAGCCAGAATCATAATCCACAATCCACAATCACAAACAACAAAACCGAACCAGCCACATCCACACGCCCCATCCACGCCTCAAAACACAACCAGCCACCAGCCATCAACCCCCTAACAACTGTCACGGTCTCGACCCCCCCCCCCCCCCCCTCACCACTCACAAAACCAAAAATCAACTCAGCAATAAAACACATACCCCCACTACTCATCTCCGCACACACACACTACCACAACCGCACGCACATACTACCGCAACCGCGCATAACCACACCTCACCCACACAATCAAACACCAAAGACAAAACCCAACACAAGCCTACAAGGTCAGAACCGAAGCCAAGTAACATCCTTTCACACCAGAATCAGCCATATACAAACCAAATTGGATTTTAAAAGGTATATTTTGTCCCATTTTTTTTTTTAAAAAATCCGAACCTAGATCTACTCCTCTCCTCAATTTTTTTGGGGAATCCGAAGTTGAATTTGAAGAGAGGGGAGAAAAGGGGTATAGAAAAACGAAATCTTTCTTGAAAAAGAAAGAGTAAAGCACTCTGGCATGGTGGCGCCGCCGGCGGCCGCCGCGCCGGAGATTTTTTTCGGTGGCCAAGGAATAGAGAGAATCCGGCGATTGAGAGAAGAAAGAGAGGAGAGGAGAAAGGGAAAAGAGAAGAAAGAGAAGGACTTTTACAAAATGAAAAAACCGGCCCCTTTTTCCTTTTTATAAGCGTCGAACCGGACCGGTCCGGTTTCCTCCTCTTCAGCCCGTTTTGTCTTGGGCTTAACTCGGCTCTTCCCCTTTCTCTCCTCCCATCTTTTCTGACTTCTCCCTTCACACCCCCCTCCTGCTTCCTGAAACCCCTCCTTTTCACTCTATTTTTTTTTTTATTTTCCTTTGCATTTATCTATTTTCTTGCATAGTTTTTTTTTTATTATTTATGTTTCCTCTGCACTTTTATTTTTATTACCTCATGCATTTCATCTTTACTAATTGTTAGGTAGCATATTTAGTTATTGTTTTTGCATCTCATGCATCTTTATTTATCTTTTTTTAGCATATTTATTTTAGCGCATTTGTAATTTCATTTTCATTTTTATTAGAATGTATTTAGGTACAATGTAAATCATAAATGAGAATTTGCACTGACACTCACTTTATTTATTCCGCATTATGTCTTTTTTATTTTCGTTTCGCTTTACAAAAAATATTAGGTTAGTTTAATTTTCAAAACGGTTTCGTGGTGATCCAACGTCACCACGGAATTCACTCGTATTTAGCTTTTTGTTCTTTTAGTCTTAGTTAATTATTAAAAAAAAAAACAAAAACATGCAAATAATCAAAAATCACAAAAAAAATCCTTTCTTAATAAACCTTGATTTTCAATCAAGTGTCCGTTTTTTCTCTTTTATTTTCTTTAAATAACCATTAATCCACTTTAATAACACTTTAATTTTTTTTCAAAATAAAAAACACAAACCAATCTTATTTTGCCACTTGGCCTTTATTTTATCTTTAAAACTTTTTTAAAAACCAATAAAAAACACAAAACAAATCAACCGTCATTTTTACCCCGAACTACGAGGTTTTGATCCCTCACGGGTACGTAGGCAAAGGACCTTGTCCTTCCAAATCATAAAAAATACATAAAAAACATTTTTATTTTTTCTCACTATTCTAATTCATTCTTTTCTTTTAAAAAAAATATGCAAGTTATAGCCAAAATAAATAAATAAAATCAAGAGGTTCTCATAGAATACTACGAACGTTTAGGGTGCTAACACCTTCCCTAAACGGAACTAACCCCCGAACCCTTAATCTTTAAAATGTGGTAATTTAGAACCTTTTTCCACTTTTCTTTTAAAAAAAATTAAAAGTTCAGTCGTGAAATAAAATTAGTGAGTCAACGCTAATCAATAGCTTGATCTCCGAAAATCACCGCGACAGTTCGGTTGCTAAATACAAGGCTCACCTTGTAGAAAAAGGTTTTAGGCAAAGAGAAAAAATATTGATTTCTTTGACACTTAGTCACCAGTCAATCGAATCATATCTATAAGGGTGCTAGTCCCTTTAGCTGCTGTTCATAAATTGATAGTAAACCAAATAGATGTGAAAGTTGCCTCATTAAATGGTGAACTAGAAGAAGAAATCTATATGGAACAACCTGAAAGTTTTGTGATTCATGGACAAGAAAACAATGTCTATAAGTTAGATAATTCTTTGTATGGTCAAAAATAAACTCCTGAGGAATGACATGAAAATTTTTGCATTCTAATGCTATCGAATGAATATAAAGTGAATGAAAGTGACACATGTATTCACTACAAATATGAAAATAACATTTGCACGATCATATGTCTCTACGTAGACGACTTGCTCATATTTAGTTCAAAGATTCATTCTATAAATTGTGAGAAATCATTGTTTAGCAAAAACATTGATAAGAAAGAATTATACGAAGTTGAAGTAATTCTTGGTATCAAGATTACTAGATAAGAAAAGAGAATTGTTTGAATCAATCTCACTATGCTGAGAAGATCTTACGGAAATGTAATTATTATTGTAAACTTGCAAGCACGCCTTACGGTTCAAGTGAAACTCTTCAAGAACACTTGAGATGGTGTTAGACAAATAGAAAATGTGAACATTATTGGCAGTCCTTAGGTATGCCACTGAATGTATTAGACCCGATATTGCCTATGTCGTGGGACTTTTATGCAAATTTACAAGTAGACAGATTAAGGAGAATTGTCATGTTATTGAAAGAGTCATGAAGTGCCTTAAAAATACTATGACTCTAGGGTTACATTATCAAAAGTATCCTGTTGTACTTGAATGATACATGGTACAAAATAAAACATCCTTCAGATGAGTCTTAAACGACTAGTGACTGCACATTGAGCATCACTGGAGGAGTTGTTTGTTGAAACATATGATATTGACTCAATCAACTATGGAATGAATCTGAGATGAGAACACTAGAGAAAACTAGTGAAGAAGCAAGTTGAGAAAATGCTTGCTAGTTGAGATCCCCCAATGGGTAAAACTGTTGTCAGGAGTGCTAATTCATTGTGATAGTACTGCAACTATTACAAAATTGAGAATCGTTACTACAATAGTAAGAGACGATAATTAAGGCACGAACACGTAATAATTAGAGAGCTAGTTACTCTCAAAAGGAACGGTTAAAGTAGATCATGTATGCACTAATAAAGAATTAATCAATCCTTAGACGAAAGGAATTACTAGAAAGAAAGTCATAAACACTTCCAATAGGATAGGACTAATGCCTAAAGATCACAAGTGATGGTAACCCGACCTAAATGACTGGAGATCCCAAGAAATAGGTTCAATGGGTAATAACAAGTCATGAATGATAGAACATGCTATGAGAAAATTTAAGAAAGCATGAATCTTGCAGCGACAGGAGGATGAGATAATAGAAACTCTTAATGAGATTTATACTCTATGTTGAGTGGAGTACATATCTACAAGAGTACTCTTGATAGACTCACCTATACGAATGTGGAACTGAGGCCGGTTCTGTTGGAACAAAATGTATGAACAAGTCCCTTTTGAGTTTTGATGATAACAAAGTGTTAAAAAGAAAATTGGATATGCTAATACTTGTTCTAAGTGTGCATGACCATATATTTAATTGTTGCATCTAATGGTGGTTCTGAAAGATCAAGTTAAGAGCAAAAGGAAAATATTGAAGCTTGTGTTGCAAGTCTGAAGACCAGCTTCTGAAGACAGCGTCTGATGAACAGTGCGTCTGAAGACAGCGTCTGATGAACAGTGCGTCTAAAGACAACGTCTGATGACCAACTTCTGAAGACAGCGTCTGATGAAGAGCTTCTGAAGACAGCGTCTGATGAACAACTTCTGAAGACAACGTCTGATGAACAACTTTTGAAGAACTGCGTCTGATGAACAGACTGGGAGTCTGAGTCTGAAGGAAAAGCAGAAGTCAACAGCTGTCACTGTCAACAGTAAGGTACTGTTCAGTCAGAACCGCTCTCTACAATCTTGTCTCCTTGGACGAAACACGCAGCCAGTTTTTAAGGAAACAATTCAAAACGTGTTCCTCTGTTTTCCTGAGTTCGCACACCATAACAGAAGGAATTAATGTTGGCTGAAACTTCAATTGCAACGGCTCTTTTTGATGACCTGGCATCTTCTCAACAGCTCTTTGTTCCTCTATAAAGATCTGAAGATTTGAAGAAGAACTCGTTTTTTGACTCTGAAAACAAGACTCTGTTACTCTGTTTTCTGAAACACATAATCTGCCAAATTCGAAAGTCATCAAACAACTTAGAAATTCTTATAAACTTTCTTATCTTAGAATTTCTTAAGTATAGAGTCTGAATATGTGTTGTATTTTGTGAACACCACTGATAGTATATCAAGTGTTCAACTCAAACATATTCTTTTGTAAATCTGTTTGATTCAAAGTCTCTCGCCTGTGTGCTTGAGCAATCAGAAGTCTCTTACTTTGTGTTTGAGTATAGAAAGTCTCTTACTTTGTGTTTAAGCAAGGAACTCTCTTACTTAGTGTTTGAGCAAGGAAATCTCTTACTTAGTGTTTGAGCAAGGAAGTCTCTTACTTTGTGTTTGAGCATTGGAAGTCTCTTGCTTTGTGCTTGAGCAATTGTAATCTTTGTGATTATAGTGAAAAATCTCTTGTTAGTAACAAGGGGACTGGACTACTTCCGGGTTGTGGAAGGAACCAGGATAATTGATTGTATCCTTCTCTCTCTCTCTCATTTACTTTCCATCCGCTGCATTATAACTCTAAAACAGAGCATCAGAATCTGACCTCCAATCAGATTCTGAACTATCATTAAGTTTGTGAGAAAGAAAAAGAAAAAGGCCAACACAATTCAACCCCCCCTTCTTGTGTTTTTCTCACCTTCAGGTTCTTATGGGATTTTGAGGCAGAATACCTAGAGCCTTCGTTAAAACTGGGATAAATGTGCAGGGCCATAAACACACGGGCTTTTAGAATACACCTTAGGAAAAGGTTTGTGTGCGGACTCTATGTCTGAGATAGAGTTCAATGTTATAAGCAACTCTTGTTGAATCGGAATAGTTTTCGCTATGCAAAGGTTCAAGTTGTAGGCGACACCTTTGTTTATTAGCAACCTTATAAAAACGTTTTGACGTTATTATTGAAACCATTTTTTAAATTCAAGTGGGGGATTGTTGGAACATTGGTGTGAAGTTGGAAAGAAATTGGAAGATTAAACACCAAGTAATAAGATTCTGAGCTAGTGTGATGTGAATTGAAAAAATAGAGAGTGGGGGTCCACATAAAATAGAACACACACATTAGTAGTGTTTAAATTGCGGTATTTAATTTTAAATACTTGATATTGATAAAAATAATAGTAATTATTATTTTTATTCGTGAATATCACTTCCCAAAAATTTAGCTTACGTTGTTTGTGATAAGAATAAGAATTCAACTGAGTTTCCTATCCTTCCTTCATTCATATCCAATGAGTTTGTTTCCTCCACTTTTGTGGATTTGTTTCTTTTTTATCTTATCCACAAGTGTTGTTGAATTGGTTAGTGGTTAAGTTTCTTTTTGATCTTATCCATTAGAGTAACTGCCGCCGCAATTTTAGCTAAAACAGTTACCGAATCTCTATATAAATAGAGGACTCCACTCAGTTCAAAAATTACACCAAAGAGTTATATTGAGTTGTCGAGAACTGTTTCTCTCTTCTCCCCTCAGCTTGTGTTAACGAAATATTCTTCTCCTCATCTCATTTTTCTGTCCCTTCAGATTTAAGAGTGTTCTTAAGACCTTAATCCCTATTCGGTATAATGTCCCTTCGAAATTAAGAAAGGTCTTAAGAACATAGTCTCTTCGATAATACACGTCCCTTCGGAATAAAGACTACTTTTAAGATCATAGTCCCTTTTTAGAATATTAATGTCCCGTCGGAATTAAGAATGATCTTAACGGTATATAAATATTCTTTCGATATTTTTCTACTCTTGGAGAAGTTAAAAAGTCAGAATGGTGGTATCACCATATTTGAGTGGTCGTAGTACCATATTGAATATTTGGAGAACTTAAAAGTTAGAATGGTGATAACACCATATTTGAGTGGTCTCAGCACCATAATAGAGTGGTCACAATACCATATTAGAGTGGTTTCAGTATTAAAGAGTGGTCTAAGTACCATATTGGAGGTGTAAATCTCGAACGATTTTCTACAGTGCAGTATTTAACCGCAAAGTTGTAGTTGGACTTGTTTTTATCCTGGAGGCGACGTTGTTGATAGTCTGTCTTGCACAATTTTGGGCAGTGCTACAAAACGTCTTAAAGAGAGCGACCTGGTCGTGACTCAACCTAGTAACAACTTCGGTAGATATTATTTTTCAAAATAGAATTTGGAAATCAAAATACAACAGTTTGGAAATCCAAAAACAACAAAAATAGTTGTAGCAACCAAAATTAGATGATCGAATGAAATCAACAATCATATCGGCCTTACCCAAAAACCACTAACATCTGTATGAGTCTCAGCACAAGCAACAAGTGCCAATTGAAGTTCATGAGCGATGGGTGAATGGGTGTGATCTTGGAAATGATTAAAATTTGTATTTTTTATAATTTGTAGGGGTAGGGGTATAATTGTTGTAGTGTGAGGCAAATTTTCTTATGTTTTGAGAAAAATCAGGAAAAAAGTGTGTGAAATATTGATGAGTTGGGCTGGCTGGAGTGGACAGATAAAGAAAAAAAATAAAAACTAGGCATGGGCTGGTGTGGCTATTGCCACATCCTGCTTGAACAAATTTGGCTCTGATTGTACATCTTTTTCTTTTCGACTAAAAACCCAAATATGTCATTTAAAAACATGCTTAATTCAATAGGCATCACCGTAATTTTGGCCTTGCAACTAATGAATCACTTTATTAATTTATTATGAATAAAAATTTGCAGCCCACGTGGCATTTTTTATTCATTGTTCAACAAAAAAAAATATCACAGAAAGAATTCATAAAAAAGAAAAAAGAAAACATGGAGAATTAATTTATAACTGCTCCTTAGCAAGTTAGTTAGTGACATCAGAGTCTGAGGTTTCAAAGTCTGAAGTTTCAGAGTCTGAAGGTTCATAGTCTGGGGTTTCAGAGTCTGAGGTTGTTAGAGTTTGTTACTTAGCTTGTGCTACAAGCAAGTGACATGTGTAACACCCATACTAAATTATCTAGAATATTTAGCATGTGTATTAATCTGATACTGGGTACATTAAAATTTACAATAATTAATATATACAAATCACTGAATGAATACAAATTGCTCGTTTACATAAATATCCAATGTCAGATACAATTACTCTTTCATATACATACATAAAATCTATCAACCTCCTGAGCCTGTCCTTGACGAGCATCTGCACTCCATCCAGCGTCTTCCTGAAGATCTTCATCTGAAAGCCACCTGGCTACCTGACAACCTGCACCAGAAGGATAGGGATGAGACATAACGTCTCAGTGAGCTCCTACCCTACCTACTGTTGGCAACCTCGGGGAACCTAGGGTCGCCGTGCCTACCTCGGCAATCTTGGGGATACCTATGATCGCCAAGTCTTAATCTTACCCATAGAGGGCTATCTGTCTGATTCTGATGAACTGGTGATCAAGGGAAACCTAGGATCACCGTCTGAGTCTGATACTGAATAGTCCTGAGATCTAGACTATATCCTGATAACTGGGTGATCGAGGGGAAACCTAAGATCACCGCCTGATAACTGATACCTGAATCTGATACTTTTCTGATAACTATTCTCTGTCTGATAACATAAATAAATATTAACTGATACATGTCTTTAAGTTAGCTGTTAGCGTTGAACAAGCAATATTATCTGGGTTCATTTTACGGAATGCCCCCGGGTGGAGTAACCCCGAAGCACATTCCCCTGATAACCGGTGAAAATTCCTATCATATCAGGCTAACACCGGACTCCTCTTGTCGTCGTGCGGTCATCCTTGCGGAATAACACGTCCCACTGGCGTGAACCTCCTGTATCCCACTGGCGTGAATAGCAGAAGACACGACTTAACTTACGCGTATAACCCCCCGTGTCCCACTGGCGTGAACGACGGAAGACGCGAATTATTATACTTCATTATTAGTCTTAACTTATACATGAACCTTTCGAGTCCCACTGGCGTGAACAACGAAAGTCACGGCTTAATATTAATCTTAACTGATGCGTATACCTCCCGTGTCCCACTGGCGTGAACGACGGAAGACGCGAATGAATATTCTGTAAACTTATGCGTGAACCACTCGTGTCCCACTGGCGTGAACAACGAAGGCCACGGCTTAATATCTTAATAACTCTTGTTCTTATTCTGCTTATACCTATAACTTATACTTGTTGCATATCTAATGCATTTCTTGAATGCTTAACCCATCAAAGGTTCTTAACTACGAACATAGTTCATTCTTGTGCTTAGTACATGATGAGTACCATTCTAATCTCTTTAACCTATAAAGGTTTTCGACTTATTGTTCTCATAAGCCATTATCTAAAAGTTGGGAACTAAGCCCCTCTATCCTACTTGATAACTTAGGGTTAATTCTACCCATTGTCATGCTTGAGTCTTGATTCTCAGTGAGGTTAAACCTCAATGTTATGTTAAGTTTCTAACCCCACTCTCATGTTAATACAAGGTATACTATGATCCATTCTTCCATTATTCAAAACATAAAGACATACTGGCACTGTGCGGATGGTTTCTGGCCTTAAAACAAGTTTCCAAAAATGGGGTAGCACACTGCCTCCATCGTGGCACGACAGGCTCCATCGTGGCACGATGGCGTGCTGATCCTTATGATCATGGCACGATGGATGCCATCGTGGCACGATAATTCCAGGGGTGCCAGGCCCTGTAGCTGTTCCAGAAAGTTCAAAAACGTGTTTTCCATTCCAACACAGTTCAGCAAGCATTTATACATCAAAATCCAGGGTTTTTAACACATAAGATCATAGCATAACATGTATTAACAAAAGGGAAACTAACTTATACAAATCTAGCCTAAAATCATTCATGAATCCCTTTCCTCTCTAAACCATAAAACTATCCCAAAAAGGGGCAAAATCATAGGGAGCTCACCTTGATTGTGCTAGCTCTGATCCTTGCCAAGCTTCCAATCATCAAACCCTAGCTTGATCCATCCTCTTTCCTTAATTCCTTGTCTACCTCTAGCTTTCCAATTCCCTCTATCCTTCCTTGTTTCCTTGGCTTTAGATTCCACACCTTGCTTGCTTGCTTAAGAAGAAAGAGTTTGGAAGTGATGTTTTGATGATCAATGGAGAAGAAGGGAATTGGCGTGAGAGAAGAGGAAGAGTGGAAGGGAAAATGAATTGGGAAAATATCTTCCCCCCTCTATTTTAAATAAACCTCTTGAACCAAATATTTACCAAATTGCCATGGCACATATTTACAAGATCGCCATTACTTGTATAATAAGTTTCTACCACTGATAACTGATACTTATAAGCGAGATATTACTCTTGCCATGCAAATAAACCCATTAACTGACAATTTACCAAATTGTCCTTTGCTTAAAACATCTCTGATACATCGTCTCAATATTAATAAATATTTGAGTTTTAGGCGGGATGTTACAACATGTGTATATAAAAGGCTTTGTAATGTGTACATTCAACATAATTTTTAATGAGATTCACATTACAATCACAAACTCTCTCCATTCTTCTCTCTTTTAGTTTTCTGTTTTGTTCATTACTTTTCATCTAGCTTAAAACAGCTTATTTCAATAAGCACTTATGCTGCGCAAATTGATCCAACAACCGCCGTGTATCATCGTCGTGTCCTGTCGTGTCTTAGCATCGCCTCTCTCTTACCCACTCTATGGCTCAATTGTCAGTTTCAACATCGGGATGTCGTTAGCGTGGATCTCAACTCAAGGTCGTTGGAAGAGCTGGCGTAGGACTCAATAAAGTGGATCTCACCGTCGTCATCACGATAGGACGAACGATAGTGAGAAGGACATCAAAACGACGAGGGTGAGGGTGGAAAGATCAAATGCAGAGGGGTGAGAGAGAGAGAGAGCGTGGTTGGGGTGGAGAGAGAGGTGCTGACATCAAGGTGAAGAGTAGTCGGGGACAGTCATGAGAGGCATGAGGGAAGGGAAGTTTGGTTCAAATGGGATGATCGTTTATTGTAATAAGGAGAGAGAGGATAAATAAATAAAAGCAAAATTACTTTCCTGCCCATTGAATGAAGCATGTTTTTAAAAGGGATGTTTGGATTGTTAGTCTAAAACAAAAAGGTGTACAATAATAATACACACCATTGGGCCTCATCTAACTCATCATTTCCTTTTTAGACGATTGCTCTTTAGAGCATCCACAATAGAGACACTCAATTTTGAGTACTTAAACGGGTCTCACGTGTACACATCACTCATTTATAATTTTTTAATAACAGTACCTAATAAGCACTCAATTACTCCAATGCAGTACATCTGACAAAAGTTCTAAATGGGTCCCATCAATAAACAAAACATGTCAAACAAACATTGTAAAATGATTAATTTAATGAAAAATATTGTGGGATCCACTTAAGAATGAGATGCATAAGTGAGACCCTGGGTTCTATAAGACCCCCAAAAACTTTCTCCTCAATGGAGATACATATTAGGTACCGGGTCTTAAATGGTTAAGATCTCACCATTGGGATGATCTTAGGCATCCAATGATTATTCTTTAGGCATCCAGTGATTGCTCTCAAACGCCCACCAAATGGCCTAAAGAGCAATCGTCGAAACTTGAGATCAACTCAGACACTTTTTAAATCGGTTTATCCGATTTAAAAAGTGTTCTCAAATGGTGGTTAACCACCATTCAACTTTTTTATGTGCCTATAGAGAAGTTACCTCTTTTTAACAAAAGTTTTTACTATAAAATAATTGTGTTTTTGCCCAAATTGATAATTAAGCAAGGGTATCCCGAATAATTGTGTTTTTATTATATATTTTTTTAGAGGAATTGTGTTTTTATTTGAATTGTGATAGTTAACTCCGAGAAAGAATAATGAATAATATCAACTAATATTGTCTTCATTGAAATAATAATAATAATAATAATAATAATAATAATAATAATAATAATAATAATAATAATAATAATAATAATTCCTTCAAAATAATAACAACAACAATAAATTATAATCTATATGAGAAAATCATATTATCATCATTCCGACAAATATGGTGTAAAATCTAAGATTTGTCTCGGAAGAGCAAAGTCTAATTTATTAGTTTTGTTCGTTTTCCATTAAATTTTTTATTGGAGATAATTTTATTAGAGACATGTCAGACACTAAATATGAATATATTTTTCATCCATGATTCAAACTTTGTTTACCACATTATGAATGTCTAAATCCTTCGGCTAAACCCAACTCCCGTTCAAGAGCAAGTCTAATTATATTAGTGTTTATGAAAATTTTATTTTATATAACTCTAATTGATTGTGTGTCATTGGTATGTGCTACAAGGTTTCAATTAATAATAATAAACTCATTTCAGTTTTTGGTAGGAAAAAAAAAACTTATAAGAAAGAAAAACTCAATACCTGAAAGTTAGACCCTTTTAATTTTGGATAAAACTTGAGCGATGTTGGGATGTCAATGTCATGTGACATTGGTCAACCATAATGTGCCACGTGTTACCGTTTATGTTAAAATATAACAAAAAAACAAAAAAACAAAAAATTCTTATGAAAGAGAGAGAACAAAGACATTTGTGACATTGTGTTTGACCAATGTCACTCAAGTGTTGTGCTTTAATTTCTCTCCTTTTTAAAGATTTTGCCCAAATAACATTTTTATAAGTATGTCCCTTTTAATGTAGATGTACTTTAGTGTAAAGTAGGTTTACGGTGACATTCAATGAGAACTTCTGATACTGTCATGTAAATGTACTTTGTATATGCAATTTGAAAATAATCACTAAATGGTAAATTCTAATTAAACGTTTATGTAAACCTAATTACACCTATAATGCATGTCTCCTTTTCTCAATAAAGAATTGGAATTGATAAAAAAACTAATAAACAAGAAAGCAAAAAACAGAAGATTATGACCTAGACAAACTTATATATAACATAGTTTAGTTATCTTCATGTAAAGGTGTATATATCTTTGATAATCTCTGTTATACCATTAGCTACATTACATACATAAATTGATTCTAGTCTTCATGGTATTATTAGCTTGTACAATTTTGCTCCTCTGGCTCAGTGGTTCACTTCAGTTTGTACCATGGAGCCACGGCAATAGAAATATGCCATAGACTTGGCACACCATTTAGCACATATAGGTCAATCAATATGCATTAGCTGTAAATTGAAATATAGTAGGCATGAAGAGTGGAGACCCGGCAATCATTTCAACTAGTATATCTTTTAAACTCTAAAACATTTACAGCTACTAGAATTTCTGTATCACCACTAGGTTGTTGTTATTTATAAAAGTATTAAAGGAAATTACACAAACTCTCCCTAATCCACAAAGTCTAAGGACAATGCAGAGATCTTGACAGTCAACAAGATCTTCATCCATCCTAGCTACACAGTCCATCATTTGCAGCAAAATGATCCTAGCTACACAGTCCACCATTTGCAGCAAAATGACCTATCTTTCATTTTTGGTTATTCTTCCATAGAAGTGCTGAGTTGTAATATTCATCTACTTGAAAACTATTCTTGTTCTTTACATTCATGATCCTGCAAGAGTAAACCTGCACACATGGGGCATGACGGGTCTCGTAGTTCTTCGACGCTAGTTCTTTGCTCAAGACAATCAGCATGATAAACATGACCACATACTAAAACTGCCACGACTGCAAGTTCATTGCAAGACAGTGAATTCCCCATAAAATTAATTTTCCGTCTCAGTGGCTTCTCACATATCATACAAATCATCTTCACTACATCCGGTGATACCGAATCCATTGTAAAAGTACTTGACCGAATTCTCTCTGGCCTAGAAAATGCCTTCTCTCGGTATTCTAAAACAAACAAAAAAAGCTTGAATAATCAATAATCAATCTTCCTAGTCAAATTCAGTGCTAGTATGAAGACACAAAGCATCCTAACATGCAGAAACATCAAACAATGAAAGTAATTTTTCTAGCAAATTTCTTCATCAAATAAGCATAGAAGACACACCTAGGTGTTGTCTGGGAAGTGAGTTGGGTTGAGAGACCAACTTGAAAGATAGCCTGTCATCAAATGAGGAAGTGCCCTTGCTGCGAGAAGAAGATGCATTGCATTGATTGGCAGAGTTACGTCGAGAATACTGGTGACCATAGTGGTACCGTGATCGTTTCAAAAATATTGAACGACCAAGATTCTGAGGATGATGATGTGGCATAGCAGGATGCGCATTAAGTAGCTTCATAGATCCATCTGTTATATCCAATACAGATGGCAGAGCAAGTGCACCCTGGTCGCCTGAATACGATGGCTTCTTGAAAGAGGGAAAAAGAGAGAGAACAAATGACATAAGTTATACCAATTATATGGGCAATGAGATCAAAAGGAAGCAATTGTGAATTACTATCATATCACTTTCAAAGTTATGCAGATGTCTACATTATGTAAAAATAGAACCGATACACAACGATGTAAGGTAAATGAGTACGAAAGATGATAGCAGAATAGTAACTTAAATTGGAGGAATTTTTTAATGTAACATATTGAAGGAATGAGAAAAGAAGGCCAACCTCGTCTGGCAACAGCTCCATCTTGGAAGAGCATCGAATGGCTTTTGCAGAATTGGTAAATAAAAAGGACAACAATCATTTAGTAATATGGCTTATCAATCACACACATGAAGTATACAAACTAAAACAAATATCATGGCGTACTAACTAAGAACAAATAACAGAAAGGGAAAAAATACTAAAGGGGCCATTTCTTTATATTTTTTTTCTTTTCTAGATAGATTCGCAATGCAATCAATGTGTCATTGTCAAGTTTGTAATTTAATGGTTGATATCCTGTTATTTGTAAGAAAATGGGAGAGACTAACCAACTCCCTAGCCATAAAAAACATAGCATGCAAAACTATAGCGCATTGTAACTTCACTTTTATGGCACATAATCTGCTGGTAAACACACAGGCTGGCACACATTGGTTATGAAGCACCTACAAACAGAATTACCAGACACATAGACACCACTAATAATTTTAGAAAATGAAAGTGATTGAATGTAAATATGAAAGTGATAACTCCTTAGCCCTCAAAAACATAGCATGCAAAACTATAGCGCAATGCCGTTGACACGTATCAGACAACATACACGTCTTCAATCTGAAGTATCCGTACTACCTAGATTAAGTCTCAATCCAACCTGGCTCATATGAATAAACATAGCAAATGAATATGCAAAATGATGACTGAGGAATGACCGATAAAAATGGAAAATAAACGACCATTATAAAAGATCAGGGTTCCACTTTGGTGACTTTGTCTCTCTCTGCTAAGGAATCATTTTCTCTCAACAAAATAATTTATGAGCTGGTGACCTTCAACTTCTTTTTTCTCTTAGCTCAAACCAATTAAGCTACCCCTCATTTATTTATAAATTAAATACACTAAAGTCTAAAACTAAATGTCATCCAATTATTTTCCGAAAGATCGGTTATATGCAGACTAATGCCAAAAACCTGAACTAATAATAATCAGTGACAATTGCATGAAGTTTATTTAAAAAAAAAAAACCCAATTGCATGAAGATAAACACAATAAAACCCCTGCTCACAAAATAACTAAAATCATAATTAAATAAATAAAATCAATTAACTTATATTTATTAAACCTTGTCTTCATCTTAGATTCGGAAAATATCTTCAATAGTATTTTATAATAAAAATATCCATTTCCGTTAAATTCTTAAAGATACTCTGATCAAGCATAAAAAAAACTTCAAAAGGGAAAAAAACTATTAGAAGAACCAAACTTTACAGGCTAAAACTCAAACCCTGAAACCCCATTAGAAACGAATATTAATGTGATGACATAAAATTTTGATTACATTATTCTTGAAACAAAAGAGAAAAACGTACCCTGAGAAGGAGGATAATGATCCCGTTGAGATTGAGTGAAATCAGAACCTCGTTTCCTTTTACCCATTATTAATTATTTGATGGCTGAGAATGACTCACCAAATGGAGGGAGGGGTTAAGCTATATATGTGGCTATGCGGCGATAAAGCAAGAAAAAATGTAAAAGCAGCTTATTATAAGAATGAATTAACGGTGAAGAAATTGTTTTATTTTCATAAGTGTGTGTGTGTGTGTGTTTTTGTTTGGAACAGTTTATGCCTTTTCTGGTGTCAAATGAATGAAAAACATGTGTGCAAATAGAGAGAGAAGGAGAGGAGTGGATTGTCTTTTTGACAAGGAACACGTCAACGTCATCATCATAGACATTGTCTTGAGAAAAGCACAAACAACCTTTTTATGTGACTGACCATGTTGCTGGATTTTTGTTAGGGCATCCGCATCCATCAAATTCCGGACTGTCTAGTTTGTTTCAGTTTAGTTAGGGTTCGATTATTCACTTTCACTCAGGTAACACTCTCGTGCTGTGTTCCTTTTCTCGTGCAGTCCACATATTCTACCTAATGGATAAAAATGTCGAAGTTACCTTGTCGAAAGTGTCATGACCGAAGTATGAATCTAACTATTCTACTTTGTGTTCGTGAACTTTTAATAGCTATTGTAATTTCGTCTATCTATAGAAGAATAAACTTGTGCATATTATAATATAAGCGTTGATAATCATTGTTAGAGACATTGGTTAAATAATCCACAAACAAAAAATTTCGCTTGAAAATATGAATTGCTATTTTTTATCAAATAATAGTTACATGATTTTTTATAAACTTAATTGTTTTTGTTGTTTGACATATACTCATGGGATATTGTTTTAACATTCTGCTTACAATATTTATCTCACTTATGCGGTGTTGAACTAAGTGAATTTCTTTTCCCCCGCCCCCACGGTTCTCTGAGGTCCTAGTTTGTTTGAATTTTAGAATTTAGACGTGTAAAATAGATTAAAAAAAACCCCTTATCACATGTTCATATTCTTTGCTAAAAAAATGTTCATATTCTGAAATCCAAGCAAACTGAAAAGTGCTCGTATTAAGTTTTTAGAACTAGACCCACTTATAATTGAAATGCTTTGTTGGATTGCATATCCTCAAACATAAACAAGAGACCTCTCAAATCACTTCATTTTCAAAATTCAAAGTTTGTGGAATTTCCATTTTCTACTCACAAATGTTTAATAAATTTCTCATTCTAAATAAATAAATAAAACTACCAACATATATTCTAACCCATTATTTAACGAGTTTTGTTCAAATTTCAACCAATAAGAATGATTGTATTCTTTAAAAAAAAATATTGATTGTATCAAAACGTGTGTTTAGAGAGTGTGATGTTAGTGCTCCTTAAATTTCCTTCCTATTTTTAAGGAGTATTGCTAACACACTTTAGGAATCATGCTATTTATTCTATAGGTACCGGTTGTTGTGAATTCGAACCCTTTGCAAAACAAACAAGAATAGTATATAGAGAAAATAACAGTGGCAAACAACAACCAAATATTACAAGCAACAATAATCAACCAAGAAATAAACTAGCAACCTACACTAGTACAAAAAACACTTATTAGCTCAAGGATTTTAAGTGGACAACTATCCACCTGACTTAAAAACATAGGCACTTTACGCAGTTTAGGGGTTTTTTGGTTAGCTGTGTTTTCATGTTGGAGGGGGGTTATACCGTATTATGTTTATTGTTGTTTTGTGGTGGATTTTGCGGATGTTACGTCTATATGTGGCATCTTTGTTCTTTTATCATTGCCTCTAAGCGTCTTGCTAGAGTTTGGTATCAATAAAATTTGCTGATTAAAAATTTGATGCCTACCTTAGAGAATATGTACGCCTCTTAAGAGCTGAACTCAAATAGAAAATTGGGATGTATGATACTTCCGTGTGTATTGTTTAAGTTTGTTCCTTCTTACTAAGGTATTTCAACCAATAATTGCTTAGCTGTAGTAGATTAGTAAAGTTAAGGCCATGGAAGTTGATGAAAAGCCAACATTATTAGACTTAAAACTAACAGAAAAGTATAGAAAAGTGACACATTATTAGAATTCTTGATAGAACTCATAAGTGACATTAGTCAATTTTTTTTATAAGTGACACATTATCACAATTCTTGATGGAACTCAAATGAAAACAAAATATAGAAAAAGTGAAATGAAAATAATATTTATTAAGAAAGAATTGTTATGTCTAGTAGTACGTTAAGGCTTATATAGCAAATTAGACTAACGGCTGTCTTAGCGAGTTTCGGCGCTTTGGTTTATTCAATTTTAGGAGTTGTGTTATTACCAGTTCGTTGTGGGTGTTTTTGGCTGGTTTTTTGTTATCTTGAAGATTTTTAGCTTCGGGTGTTTGGAGTTGTTCAGAGGTTTTGTTGTTGTTTTATGGTGTGGGCTGGTTTGGCTATTGATTTAGATGGGATTCAATGGCTATCAAGTAAGTCTATATATGAGACTTAGCATTCAAAATGGCTATCATGTAAATTATGCAGGATATTCAAGCATGGCATGTCATGGGCACCTTGGTGCCTTAAATTCTTCAATTTTGCAGGTTTGACCATTGAGTTCTCACATTCATTTACTTCATGGTTACTAGCCTTGGAAATTTTAGCAATTATAGTTTAGTGTAAACTGTTGTATAACAGCCTATGCGTAAGTATGGCTTTGAAATGCTATTTACCATGATGCTTAGTCCCTTCACCTTCGGGTGTTTCAGCCTTTTGTAATAATCATGTTCTGTTGTCTGTCATTTGCAGGGTATAGAATTTGGTTTTAGTTTGATATAAATATTGACCAAATGAAATTTAATTGTTGAAATGTGTTGTCAATTGAGGTGTATCTTCCACATCAATGCCTATGCGTAATCTTGAAAAGGTAATACTCGTGACTTATTATAAAGCTTATGATCTTACTATTCTATAAGTATTTTTAGTATTCTAAGTATTTGGTAGGTGTTTTAGTTAGATTTGAGGCTTGTAAAATTTTGGATTCATATGGAAGGTTCCTGGTATGAATTTTTGCAGCTTGTTTCGAGTAATTTTGGATTCATTTGAAGTTTGACCCTAATATGCAGTACCATCTATATCTAAAATATGTTTTCTTGGTAACTTATTTTCATGTTAGATTGCTTTCTCTTCATAACAATGAGCATGCTCATTTATTTAAACTGGATTATCTAAAACATATTTTCATTTTTGTACAAGTCTAGGTAATGATTAATGCAAATGATTCAGTTGATGCTTTGGGCCATAATGAGGTTATTGGCGAAAAAATTGAAGGCCGTTGATAAGACTTGGCAAATTCTAGGTTCTAAAGCTAGTGAATTGGTTTCTTCTAGTAAGCTTGTTGATGTTATGTGAAATAGCTTATTTTGTTATATGAACAATATTTTTCTTATTTTTTGTGTGTTTTACATGATTAGACATTGTGGTCCAAAATTATTTTGTAATTTGACATGTACTAATAAGCACGCATTAAATTCTAGTAAATTAAATATTATTGTTTCAAACCTTCATTGTGTACTTTTCCATAATGATATCCATTGCGTTCTTTCCTTTAGTTTTTAGGGTTTGTGGGTTCTAAAGATATTTTATTTTTAAGGGAATTTTGTTTGTGGTTTATGGTTTGTGATGGTCTCTTATGGTTTCTAGGAATGGGTTTTGTTGTTTGTGATTTTTTAGGGAATTTTGTGGTTTGTGATTTTTTTAGGGAATTTTGTGGTTTGTGGTCTCGTATGATGTTGTGTTGAGATACTATGCTATGTTTGTGGTCTCATGGAATTTTAGTGAAATATGTGAAAGTAATCATGCAATTCTGCACCAACCATTAATGTTGTCTCTGCTACACAACTGGTATCTTAGCAAGTAAAGATCCTTAGAGCTGCTGATGGAACATTTAGTTCACAAGGGAAATACATAGGGGATTATGTGAGTAACAATTAACACCTTTTCTATGTTTTATGCAGGATATTGTGGTTTGAAGGCTGACTTACTTTATCGTTTAATCTTCGCTTTAAAACATGATTTGAAGCTGTCTTTGTTATGTAGGATATTGTGGTTTGAAGGTTGTCTTTGTGTGATTTTCTTTGTAGGTTTTGCAGGTTTGTCTTTTCCCTCTAACTGTGATTGTAGTTGAATTTGCTGTTGTGACTGTTCTTGTAACCTTTGTGTGGCTCTTAATCTTTGTAAGGGAGCTAAATCTATTATCGAGTTCTGTTTTTATTAATAATCAAGTTCCAAGCAGTAGGCAATATTTTATAGTTTCTTTAAACTTGTGAGGCTACTAGTAATTGAATACACTAATTTTGCAGATCTGCTTTCTGTTTTGGAATGATGTTACAATAACTGGGTGCATTTAGTCAATAAATTGAATAATTTAGAAAGTAGTAAAGTTTTGTTAGGTCTAAAAACATATTTAACCCTATTACTTATGGATACTTTAAATTTTTTTGTAATTTCAGTATCAATGCAATGGACCCAAAATCAAGGAAGATTTTGCAGCTTTTGCGTTTGAGACAAGTGATGTTTTTAATTGGTCTCTCAATGAATTATTGGTTTTGTGCTTGATGGGTGTTGCTTAGTAGTAACTTCATTTTCAATTGAGGAATTTGGCTAGAGCTGTTTGTGTACCATTTAAAGTTATAATCACATCTTGGTTTATAGAAAGTAATGTATGCTTGTTTTGTTACCGTGTATATGAACGCGGTGCAATTGTGGCTGTGCAGTTTGTGATTGTTTGAGTGAGTTGTGTTTTTGGATGTGCTGCTTCAGTCTAATTAAGGGGTTATTCAATGAGTTACTATAGGAGACCTCTAACCACTTGTATATTAGTTAAAATGTTGAGCTTGTTGAATTAAGCTTTCATCTAGTGCCATTAGTGTATTCAACTATATATTATTGTTCATTTCATGTGATAAGCCAGCCAATATAAGCTATGCAAAATTACTTCTCTATCTAAATGTTTAATACCTGAGAGTTTAAAGTTGCTTTAGAGGGAGACATTAGTCCTAAGTTTGGTGATTGGGTTATATTTGAGAAACAGGGATGGGAATTGAATGATTATTTTTTTGGGTTTATTTTAATGCTCAAAATCAAGGCTTGATGAGGTTAGAACTTGGAAAATATTTTGTGAATTGAATGTTTATATTTTGTGAATGATTATGTATTAATGAATGAGTTTGTAGCTATAATTTTATTTACACAGTATGAAATTATGGTTTTATGATGATATTTTGTGTTAAATCATTGTGCATGAAATTTTGTTTTGTTATAATCATGTATATGTAAGATAAAAAAAGTTTTTTTTTTAAAAAAATAAATAGATTTTAAGTCGGGTGAACAAACTTAAATATGTTCTTTTAAATTGGGTTACCCGATTTAAAAAAATCTTTTAAGTCGGGTCAAAAAAATGTTTTTTTTTTAAAAATAAATAGATTTTAAGTCGGTTGAACAAACTTAAATATGTTCTTTTAAATCGGGTTACCCGATTTAAAAAGATCTTTTAAGTCGGGTCAAAAAAATGACTTAAAAACGAAATGGTTATTAAGTCGGCCACCTATAAGTCGGGTACAGAACCGACTTAAAAAGTCATTTTCACCCGACTTAAAAAGTGTTTTCTGTACTAGTGCTATGTGTATAGCGAAAACACAATCAAACCAAAGAACAAGGAAAAGAGAGTATAGAAACAAAAACATCAATATTATTTATCCAATTCGGCCTAAATTTGACCTTTGTATGGGAGAAAGAGAGAACAGCTAGTCAATCCACTATGAATGAGTCTTTACAAGAGACACAAAGAAGTTACAATAAATTAGCTTCAAAAGCACCCCCTAATTTCTAAACTTTTCCAAGTCTCTCAACCCACAACGAGATCATAAGAGAAATCAAGAGAGAAAGATTAGGTACTTCCTATAATGAGATGTCACTATCCATGTGTTTCCCAACCCAAGAATCTACTACAAAGCACTCAACCCTTAGCCTTTTAAGTTTTCGAAAAGCTTCCTCTTTTAGTCCCTCAACTACATAAAAAATGAGCGAAAGAATGCTTAAACATGGTCTAAAAATCGAGACAAACACCTCACGCTTTGTCCCAACTCCCAAACGCCTCGTGCCTTTAGCCAATGATCACCAGGGCACATCACCCTATGTGTGTCTGGCATGTCTGCATCCCAGACGAGGAAGTAGCAAAATTCTTGAAACATCGTATGTAATCCGCCTCACGGTTTGGACAATATTGAATCATACTTTATAGACTTTTAAACTTTACAGTGAGATATCAAGGAACTCACAACAGATTCAACTCCCACGAAAGCCAAAAAAGCGCTAAACTCTCTAGAGAGTATAAGTGTTAAGTGATGTCGAGCTGTTATAATTTTTTTTTTTGAAGAAGAAGATGTCGAGCTGTTATATAACGAAAACTTCGGTGGAAAGAGATTTAATCAAAAGGATTTATGTTGTAGTGTTGGCCTTGCTCCTATCCCCGAGTTTAGTGCTTGGACGAGCAGCAATAGACTCGTTTTTAGTTTTTAGAGCTTTAAAAAAGAGATAGGGCAAAAAAACAAAAACATATGTAGAGCGGGAAGCATTAATATCATCAGTGAAAGGAATTTCTTGTTTGTTTTGCTTCAAAAGGACATCATGATTGATAGAACCACGTAGGCCACACAGATTTTTTATTTTATTTTTCCAATGCAGGTCTAGCTTAGAGTTAGAGATGAATTGAAATCCTTTGTGTTGGATATTTGGTTGTTGGCTTCATTTTTGCTAAAATCAAATATACAAGCCATATGTGAAGTAGATAATATAGTCACAAGAAAGGGGGGGGTTTGAATTGTGACCCTTTTTAAAATCTAATCCTGTACTTAAAAAATTACTTCTCAAGTTGTTTCTTGGAAGAACAAAGTTAAACAGACTTCAGAACGTTCTGAAGTGTCAGTTGCAGAATAAGATATTTAAATTCAGTGTTGTGTGTGTGATGTGTATGCAGTAATATAAAGAGTATAGGGAGAGAAGAAAGACACACAGAATTTTATAGTGGTTCACCCAATGTGGGTTAGTCCACTCCTCACAATCTTGTGAGAGTTTTCCACTATGATGCTTGAGATACCCTCTCAAATCCTGCACCTTACAATCTTGTCCACTTGGAACGGTTACAACCTGTATTCTCTAAGCCTCAGCAGGCTCTCAACCTTCTGTACTAAGTCACACCAGACTTTGTACCAAATTACTCAACCTAGATTTTAATACCCTTAAAACTAGATGAGATTTGCTCTTTACAATTGATTGGAGAATTTAAGAAGTGAGGTTAAGAAGAGGACTTTTCAGAAGAGGAGGGGGAGAGTTTATCTTTGACAAGATAAAGAGAATTGATTTACACTTAGAGTGATGATCAATTTGAGATGCTAAAGCTTCAAACACTTTGTAAATGTTTTCTTGTATGCTTTGCAATTGTGTGTATAATGCTGAGCCCTTCACTCTTATTTATAGAGTTCTTGATCTCTTGTAACCGTTGGAGGGTGACCAATGGTCTTGTGCCATGTGTCCTGGGCCCCACTGACTTTTACTTGAAAATCTGGGTGAACATTCTGACTTTCAGAATGTTGTTCTGTTCCTGAGAGTACTTCAGAATGTTGTTGCATTCTTGATGATATTCATCTGGGTTCATCATGTATGAATGAACATATGAATTTCTGGATTGCTGATGAACTCTTGTTTATGTGTGCAGTTCATCAGAATGTTGCTGTGCCAAGAGTTTTTGCAAATCTGTCTTGGATTCTGTGCAGGAGAGAGGAAAGTGGAACCATCACTTCATGCCCATGCTTTAGGGGATTTTGCTGATCTGTAACAGTACCAACCCCTTAGGTGTCAAGATCTCATGGATTCTGACTTTGAGATTGTGATTTGGCTTTTGCTTTACTTTTCCAACTGCTTTACTGTAGCTTGTCAGAATTGAAGCATGTGCTGTATTGAACATTCTGAACTTCAGAATATCCTTTTTGTTTCACTTAGGATGACTTGTAAGACTTCCATTTGATGTAATCAAATCCTAATAGTGAAACATGAATGAAGTGAGGTAGTTTGATTATCTAGGATGATATTCCCTTTTGGAATATTCCTGTTAATTCAATGTTCATAGTCTTAAATGAACATTGAATGTCCTTTTTGACATTCATTTTGTAGATGCCTTTATTTCTTGATTGATCCATGCAAGTATGTTTTTCTTGGACATTTATTTATGTCACGTGTGGCATGCATGTTCTTGAATTTCTGGGTTGGTGTATGAGCAGCTTTATGACAAGGTTTCAGAACCTGTGATCAACCTTCTGAACTGTATATCAGCTTCTGATCAACATTGCTGCTACTGAACAGGATTTCACCTTCTGAACTGTGTTTCAGCTTCTGATCTTCATTTTGGCTTCTGAACTATGTTCAGCTTCTGGACTTCATTTTAGCTTCTGAATTGAGTCCAAGATTCTGAACTGTGTTCAGCTTCTGAACTGAGTCCAACATTCTGAACTGTGTTCAGTTTCTGAACTGAGTTCAACTTTCTGAATTATGACAAAGTTCTTTCTTTGATTCCTTGTATCTTGGTATTTGTTCCTGTCTTAATTAAACACTCAAGAGCACAAGTTAAATACCAAGAAACTAATCAAAGTCCATTAATCCTTTAATCATTTGGGGTTTGTTATCTTTAAAATTAATTAGGGATTTTGCCTCAACAATCTCCCCCTTTTTGATGATGACAAACCTATGATTTAGGATTATGGATTTTGATTAAAAAATATGAGAGGTTTAAGAGCTGAAAATTATTTTTATGCTCCCCCTCATTTTTATAATTCATGACATTGAGTTTTTAATAATTTTTAAAAGCTCCCCCTTATTTTTATAATTCATGGCATTATTAAGAGATGCAGATTTTTGAACCAAATGCATTTTTTCATTAATCAATCATGCTCATTACATCATATATGGTTCAAAAGCAAAAACTTAGCAAACAAAGGTGATCAAGCAAAAGTTGAAGTTTTAAGAACTCCAATAACTATTGATCACTGACCTACTTGGGCCTAAAACATAAAAACTTAAAGATTTAAATCCTAAAGCTTCTCCCCCTTTTGTCAACAGCAAGAAAGGTAGGGAGGGATAAGTGGAGGACACTCAGGGAGTTGAGTCTCCAGAATCTGAGGAAGGCTCAGAATCAAAGACAGATGGATCTTCAAATACTGGAGGATTCATAGCCAATCCAGGAGCAGCAACTTCAGAGGTCCATTTTGCTAGGACACATGCAATCTTATGGGTTTTAGTTGCAACCCTAAGAGAACGTCTAGCAATTTTTTCAGCTTTGGATATTTGTGATGTGGGAGCGGAAGTGGGGGCATCCAAGTTTGTTTTTGAGTGACCTTCTTTTGAGACAAAGGTTTCAAGTGAAGCAAACAAAGTAGGAATATCAGGTAGTTGAGTGGTTGTTTTAAGTGTGGCTGGAGTAGGAGAGATATTTTGCGAAGTGTGAGGAGGGGATATCAGAAATTTGCTGCAAATGGCTTCTGACTCCATGGTGGAAGTAGACTGATTTAGGAGTGGTGGTGGTGGTTGGTTAGCCAGAGGTTGGATTTGTTCAATAGGCAAAGATCCTGAAGCTATAGGAGCAGGATCTGCAGAGACTTCGCAGATGGAGGGAGTGGTATGATCAGGGAGAATGTTTCCTTCAACATTCTGTACTTCAGTTTCAGGCATTGTTTCAGGATTTTCTTTCTGAGAGTCCTCAAAAACACCATCTTCTGAGTTGATCCCTTCCATGTTAAGATCAAATCCAGCTTGATTTCCATCTGATTGTTCAATACCAGTTTCTAGCTGGTCAGCATTGTCACTAAACATGTGGGTGACTAGGATTTCAGCTACATCATTCAGGTCCTGATCCTCAGCAGTCTTTTGTGCTCCTTCTTCCAGCTGAGCTCCTTCTTCAGCATTTCCTTCAATGTCTTGCTGAAATTGTTCTTCAGGCACTGTGGCTGGCTCAGCATTCTTTTTGAGAAGTGATTCATTATCCTGCTGACTTTCCTCCTCAGCCATTTCTTGAGATTCTTCAATATGCTGATCTTCAGCAACATTCTGATCTTCTGCAACATTCTGATCTTCTGCAACTTCCTGAGTTGCTTCTTTGGCAGGATCAGCACTCTCTTGGAATGTTTCTTCAGCAGAAGATTCATCTTCCTTTTGATGTTCTGTAGGATTTTCATCCATTGGCTCCTCTTGAACCACATTGTTAACATCTTCTTCTTCCTCTAGAGGAGGGCTTTGGACTTTCTCAATCTTCCTTTTCTTCTTTGTTTTCTGACTTTCTGGTCTTGATGTCTTTTAACAGAACCAGATGTTTCAGATGCTGGAGGTGTGGGAAGGTTAGATGAAGTGATGTGCAGCTGGGCCATGGTTTTTGCAGTGAACCTCATGAATGTGTAATCACATTGTTCATTTTCAAGAGGTACTTTGTTGTCCTTAAGGATAAGGGTGATTGGCATTCCATAGACTAATGCACTGGTTTGTTTGGGATTCATACATGAATCAATCATGTGTTGAAGGATAATGAAGCAAAGGTTCAACTTTTTCTTGTTAATGAGGTGAAACATGATGCAGAGATCAGTATCAGTCACAGCTTCATAGGTTCCTGACCTAGGAAGCAAGGTATGGCGTACCATATTGTGAAAGATTTTGGGTAGGTCAGCAAGATTTGTGGAGTTAAAAGGAAGGTTTGGTTTGGTGTATTCAAGTATGAGTTTGGCACGGTTTGTTCTAGCTTCAGAAAACCAGGAAGGAAAGAAGAGTTCATTACCTTCATTTGGGATTCTTAGAGCCTTTGAGAGGGAAGTTTGAGTGAGTTTGATCTTAACTCCTTTGACAGTTGTAATGAGGGTCTTCTTCCTATCTTTGGTTTTGATTTCCATTGAGCTGTAGAATTCCCTTACCAAATCTGGGTAGGTGAGTTCCTGAAGTGACACAAAGCTTGTCCATCCTTGTGCATCAGTGTATTCACATAGGTTCCATCCCTTCTTCTTCAGGTCAGCAAAATCAAAATACTTAGCCCTGCTTATGGGTCTAGGTGCTTTTTCCTTTTTGCCCTTCAGAATGGAGGTTATCTTCCCAATGTCTTTTCCTTTTCCATGCTTTTTGGGAGGAGATGCTTTTTCCTGCTCATCAGAAGGTTCTTCTTCTTCAGATTGAGATTTTGATGGAGATTCTTCTTCAGAGACAGAATTCTCTTTTTCTGGTTCAGAGGTTTGTTTGGGTGAAGTCTTGACCTTCCTCATGTATTGAGAGATGGTTGGATCAGAATCTTCCTCTGAGTCTGAGAGAAGGATCGTGGAGGCAGAAAATTTCTTGGCTTTTCCAGTTCCAGAGATGATTCTCTGAGACCTTCTGGGATGTTGAGAAGTTGAAGCAGATTTCTTAGGTTTAGTTACAGGCTTTCTGGGTTCAGAAGGTTTAGTGGTAGAAATGATGATATCAGGGAGAATGGTGCGCAGAGGTTGAGGTTCTTCTGGGAATTGTGGTGGAGCAAAACGAGGAACAGGGGTTTGTTCTTGTTCATTGATGCGAGAGGTATTTTTTGTTCTGGCCATGGTAGTGTTTTTTGCGAAGAGACAGATGAGATTTTTATGGTTTGGATAGTGTTGGTCTGATGAATATGTTTGAGTGGAGAGGTGGTTTGTTTATAAAGACAAACGTGTGGAAGAAGAGAGAGAGAAACTGATGATGGTGGTTTTATGGGAAAAGATGAAACTGAAAAGTGGTTGTATAGGAAAGAGAAAGTAGCCGTTTTAAGAGAAGAAAGGAGAGTGGCTGATTTGATAGTTCCCTTTTTGTATGGAGGTTAATGGTTTTAACACATTAACTCTAAGACAAGCATTTAATGCTGAGATATGGAGGGATTTTTGAAGAAAGATCACTTTATGGGAGTGACTCACTAACTTCAGAAAAATTTTACTGAACATTCTGAGTTCAGAAAACTATGCTGAACAGAGTGAACGTTCAGAGCCTGAAGAACATTCTGAACTCTGTTTGAACATTCTGAGCTTTGTTGAACATTCTGAAGTGATTCAGAATGATTCAAGGGGGTTTGTCCTAGGCCCTTAGTAATCCAGTTAATCAATCTTTATTGGGATTTTTCATAATTAGCAATTTTTCTTTGATAAAATTGAATCTATCCTCAACTAATGGTTTTGTGAAAATATCAGCTAATTGATTTTCTGTATCAATGAATTTCAATTCAATGTCCTTTTTCTGAACATGATCACGTATGAAATGATGCTTAATTTCAATATGCTTAGACCTAGAATGTTGAATAGGATTTTTTGATAAATTAATAGCACTTGTGTTGTCACAGAGAATTGGAACATTTAAGTACCTTAGTGAGTAATCTTCCAACTGATTTCTGATCCACAAAACTTGAGAGCAACAACTGGCTGCAGATACATACTCAGCTTCTGTTGTAGAGAGTGCAATGGTATTTTGTTTTCTACAGGACCATCCAATCAGGGCTTGTCCTAGGAATTGACAAGATCCACTTGTACTCTTTCTCTCAACTTTGTCTCCAGCATAATCAGCATCACAATAAGCTACAAGATCAAAACTACAGCCTTTTCTATACCAAAGACCAAGATCAGTAGTACCTACTAGGTATCTTAAGATCCTTTTTACAGCAGTTAGATGAGATTCTTTTGCACAAGTTTGAAATCTAGCACATAATCCTACTGCATAAATTATGTCAGGTCTGCTAGCAGTTAAATAAAGCAATGATCCTATCATGCCTCTATATTCTTTTTCAGAGACTGATTTTCCATTTTCATCTTTATCCAAGCTGGATGATGGATGCATGGGAGTGGCCATTATCTTTGCTTCATTCATTTTATATTTTTTAAGAATATCTTTGACATATTTTTCTTGATTTATGAAAATGCCATTTGGAAATTGTTTGATTTGCAAACCAAGAAAGAAACCAAGTTCACCCATCATGCTCATTTCAAATTCACTTTGCATGAGTTTTGAAAAGTCTTCACACATTTTCTCTTTGGTTGAACCAAAAATAATATCATCTACATAGACTTGAACTATTAGCAAATCTGTGTTCTGAGTTTTTCTAAAAAGTGTGGTATCAATTTTTCCTCTAGAAAATCCATTGTTAATGAGAAATGTGCTAAGTCTTTCATACCAAGCTCTAGGAGCTTGCTTAAGACCATAAAGTGCTTTAGTGAGTTTGAAAACATGATTAGGTTTTTCTTTATTTATGAAGCCAGGAGGTTGACTTACATAAACCTCTTCATTTAAAAATCCATTTAAAAAGGCACTTTTAACATCCATTTGAAAAAGTTTGATACTTTTATGTGCAGCATATGCAAGAAGGATTCTAATAGCTTCTAACCTTGCCACTGGTGCAAAAGTCTCATCATAGTCAATACCTTCTTGTTGGTTGTATCCTTGAGCAACCAACCTTGCTTTATTTCTGACAACTTTCCCATCTTCATCAAGTTTATTTCTAAAACCCATCTTGTTCCAATGATTGTCTTCCCTTGATCATCTGGAACCAAGTTCCACACTTTGTTCCTTTCAAACTGAGACAGTTCATCTTTCATGGCCTCAATCCATGAATCATCTATTATGGCTTCATTTATTGACTTGGGTTCCATTTGAGAGATCATAGCCATATTGTTCCCTTGAAAGGACATTCTGGTTCTTACACCATCAGTTGTGCTTCCAATGATTTGATCTACAGGATGATCTCCTATCATTCTCCAACTTCTAGGAGGGCTTTGTAGAGATGAGTCCTGAACATTCTGATCATCTTCTTTTTCTACAGAACTTACATTGTTCTGATTGTTAACATTCTGAAGTGTCTGATCTTCAGTATCTTCCTTTTCTTGGAGTTGAGAAGGTTCATCATATTCATCAAATATGACATGCATACTGACTTCAACTGTTTGGGTTTTTAAGTTGTACACTCTATAACCTTTGGATGTTGTAGAGTATCCCAAAAAGATAGCTTTATCTGATTTAGGATCAAACTTACCCAATTTTTCTTTTGTGTTCAGAATGTAACAGTAGCAACCAAATATGTGAAAATAAGATATGCTAGGTTTGATGTTTTTCCATAATTCATATGGGGTTTTATTTAGAATGTTTCTTATTGAAACTCTATTCAAAATGTAGCAAGATGTATTGATGGCTTCTGCCCAAAAGTAATCTTCAACATTTGATTCATTTAGCATAGTCCTAGCCATTTCTTGCAAGGTTCTATTTTTCCTCTCAACAACTCCATTTTGCTGTGGAGTTCTTGCACAAGAAAAATTATGTGTAATACCACATTCATCAAAGAATGTCTTGAAGGAAGCATTTTCAAATTCTCCTCCATGATCACTCCTCACAGATATGATATTAGAACCTTTTTCATTTTGAATCTTTTTGCAAAAGTTTTGAAATGCTTCAAATGATTCATCTTTATGTTTTAAAAATAACACCCATGTAAATCTTGAGAAATCATCAACAATAACAAATCCATATCTTTTGCCACTAAGACTTGCAGTTTGAACAGGACCAAAGAGATCAATGTGAAGAAGCTCTAAAGGTTTTTGAGTTGAAATATATTCAATTGTTTTAAAACTGCTTTTAACTTGTTTTCCTTTAATACAAGCTTCACAGATCTTGTCCTTTTCAAAGTTAATCTTTGGCAAACCTCTAACTAGATCAAGTTGAGAAAGTTTAGCAATAGTTTTCATACTAATGTGACCAAATCCACTTATCTTTTTCAAGAGACATAAAACATGATTCAGCTGGAATTTCATTTAAGTCCAAAACATACAAGTTCTTTTTCCTTGATCCAGAGAAAATTAATTTCTTAGAGGAGGCTTGTCTTATTTCACATATGTTGGGTTTAAAAATAACTTCAAAACCACTATCACATAATTGGCTTATGCTAAGTAGATTGTGTTTCAACCCTTCTACAAACTGAACATTTTCTATCTTGGCAGAGTTAGTTTTACCTATTGTTCCTTTACCTCTGATTTTGCCTTTGTCATTGTTTCCAAATGTGACTAGTCCTCCATCTCTACTTTCAAAGGTTAGAAAGCAATTCCTATCTCCTGTCATGTGTCTTGAACAGCCACTGTCCAAGTACCATGGCTTTGTCTTTGCATTTTGAGAAGAGACCTACACTTGACATGAACAAAATCTTAGGTACCCATGTAATGTTGGGTCCTTGAGGGTTAGTCTTTCTAAGAGATCTTTTCTTATTGTAACATTCTGTTATTGTATGACCAGATTTGTTACAGTAAGAGCATATCTTCTTAGCCTTTTCAGCCTTTTGTGAACTTTCTGATCTATTGAGATGAGAACGTTCTGAGCTAAGATTATTTAATCTATTTTTTTCAAAATGTTTTTTATGAAAACATGCTGAGTCAAGATGCCCTAGCTTGTTACAGTATGAGCATTTTATCTTCATTTTTATTTCAGTTTCTTTTGGCAAAAGAACAGTTTTAAGAAGATTTTTGTTTGGATCTTTGAATCCTAATCCAGATTTTTCATTTGTTCCAGCTTGTGATCCCAGAATATTTTGAAAAGTTTCTGTGGATTTTATAAAACGTGAGAGATCATTTTTTAGTCCTTCAACTTCTGTTTTCAAAAGAATGTTTTCTTTTTGTACTTCAGAAGGTTTAGACAAAATTCCTTTTTGCTTTTTATTTAGCTCTCTTTGTTGTTCAGACATTTTAAAATGAGAGTCTTGCAAAGTTTGTATGGTTCTTCTGGATTCATCATATTTAATTTGAAGTTTATCTTTTTCAGCTTTTAGTTCAGAAAGTTCTTTTATCAATGATTGACATTTGTTAGATAGAAAATTTGAATCATATATAAGACTGTCAATTTTTCTTTCAAGTTCTTTTTGCAAGGAGTTAGGTTCATAGATAATTACCTCTTCCTCATCTTCTGATTTAGCCATCAAACTCAGGTTGGCTTCCTCATCTTCTGGTTCTGCTTCTTCTAGATCATCCCAGGTGATCATGGCTTTCTTTTTGAAGGGAGGTCTCCTTTGCTGTTTCTTGAGATCAGGACACTCATTCTTGTAGTGTCCAAGCTTGTTGCATCCAAAACAGGTGACTTGACTTTTGTCAGTCTCAGTTTTGTTAGTGTTAGTGTTGGGAAACTTCTTTCTGAGCTGATTTCTTCTCATCATCATTCTTTGAATTTTCTTGGAGATGAGTGCAAGTTCATCTTCAGCTTCTTCTTCCTGGACTTCTTCTATTTCATCCAGTTCTTCCACATCATCTTGAGTTGCTGATGATGTTTCTTGGGAGGCCTTCAAGGCAAGAGTTTTTACCTTTTTCACTGGTTTGTCTTCTTGAAGTATGACTTCATGAGCTCTCAGTGAACCAATAAGTTCCTCCAAGGTCAGAGAGTTTAGATCTTTGGCCTGGGTAATAGCTGTGACCATAGGTCTCCATGTGCTTGGAAGAGATCTTAATATTTTCCTGATTCTATCATGAGTGGAATATATCTTTCCAAGAGATCTCATTTCATTTACTATTGTTGTGAATCTAGCATACATTTCATCAATAGTTTCATTTTCACTCATTTCAAAGATTTCAAACTTTCTGACTCCAATGTCAATTCTAGTTTCTTTGACATGAGATGTTCCTTCATGGTGTATTTTTAAAGTGTCCCATACTTCTTTAGCATTTTGGCATTCATCAACTCTTTCACTTTCTTCCATGGTTAGTGCGCATGATAAAAATAATCTAGCTTTAGAGTTTAATAATACCTTAGCTTTATCCTCTGGTGTCCATGCACTTTTTTCTTTTATACCTCCATCTCTGTTCATTGGAACATGATCTCCTTCAGAGATTACGGCCCACATGTCCGTATCTTGAGATCTAAGAAAAAGTTCCATCTTGCCTTTCCAGAAGTAGTAGTTTGTGCCATCAAACAATGGAGGTCTGTTTGCTGATCCTCCTTCTGTGATATACTTAGCCTTTGACATACTTCTTCCTGGATCTTTTCTCTAACACTTGTGTAAGTGTTCAAACCCTTAGAGCCAACGCTCTGATGCCAATTGAAGTAGATAATATAGTCACAAGAAAGGGGGGGGGGTTTGAATTGTGACCCTTTTTAAAATCTAATCCTGTACTTAAAAAATTACTTCTCAAGTTGTTTCTTGGAAGAACAAAGTTAAACAGACTTCAGAACGTTCTGAAGTGTCAGTTGCAGAATAAGATATTTAAATTCAGTGTTGTGTGTGTGATGTGTATGCAGTAATATAAAGAGTATAGGGAGAGAAGAAAGACACACAGAATTTTATAGTGGTTCACCCAATGTGGGTTAGTCCACTCCTCACAATCTTGTGAGAGTTTTCCACTATGATGCTTGAGATACCCTCTCAAATCCTGCACCTTACAATCTTGTCCACTTGGAACGGTTACAACCTGTATTCTCTAAGCCTCAGCAGGCTCTCAACCTTCTGTACTAAGTCACACCAGACTTTGTACCAAATTACTCAACCTAGATTTTAATACCCTTAAAACTAGATGAGATTTGCTCTTTACAATTGATTGGAGAATTTAAGAAGTGAGGTTAAGAAGAGGACTTTTCAGAAGAGGAGGGGGAGAGTTTATCTTTGACAAGATAAAGAGAATTGATTTACACTTAGAGTGATGATCAATTTGAGATGCTAAAGCTTCAAACACTTTGTAAATGTTTTCTTGTATGCTTTGCAATTGTGTGTATAATGCTGAGCCCTTCACTCTTATTTATAGAGTTCTTGATCTCTTGTAACCGTTGGAGGGTGACCAATGGTCTTGTGCCATGTGTCCTGGGCCCCACTGACTTTTACTTGAAAATCTGGGTGAACATTCTGACTTTCAGAATGTTGTTCTGTTCCTGAGAGTACTTCAGAATGTTGTTGCATTCTTGATGATATTCATCTGGGTTCATCATGTATGAATGAACATATGAATTTCTGGATTGCTGATGAACTCTTGTTTATGCGTGCAGTTCATCAGAATGTTGCTGTGCCAAGAGTTTTTGCAAATCTGTCTTGGATTCTGTGCAGGAGAGAGGAAAGTGGAACCATCACTTCATGCCCATGCTTTAGGGGATTTTGCTGATCTGTAACAGTACCAACCCCTTAGGTGTCAAGATCTCATGGATTCTGACTTTGAGATTGTGATTTGGCTTTTGCTTTACTTTTCCAACTGCTTTACTGTAGCTTGTCAGAATTGAAGCATGTGCTGTATTGAACATTCTGAACTTCAGAATATCCTTTTTGTTTCACTTAGGATGACTTGTAAGACTTCCATTTGATGTAATCAAATCCTAATAGTGAAACATGAATGAAGTGAGGTAGTTTGATTATCTAGGATGATATTCCCTTTTGGAATATTCCTGTTAATTCAATGTTCATAGTCTTAAATGAACATTGAATGTCCTTTTTGACATTCATTTTGTAGATGCCTTTATTTCTTGATTGATCCATGCAAGTATGTTTTTCTTGGACATTTATTTATGTCACGTGTGGCATGCATGTTCTTGAATTTCTGGGTTGGTGTATGAGCAGCTTTATGACAAGGTTTCAGAACCTGTGATCAACCTTCTGAACTGTATATCAGCTTCTGATCAACATTGCTGCTACTGAACAGGATTTCACCTTCTGAACTGTGTTTCAGCTTCTGATCTTCATTTTGGCTTCTGAACTATGTTCAGCTTCTGGACTTCATTTTAGCTTCTGAATTGAGTCCAACATTCTGAACTGTGTTCAGCTTCTGAACTGAGTCCAACATTCTGAACTGTGTTCAGTTTCTGAACTGAGTTCAACTTTCTGAATTATGACAAAGTTCTTTCTTTGATTCCTTGTATCTTGGTATTTGTTCCTGTCTTAATTAAACACTCAAGAGCACAAGTTAAATACCAAGAAACTAATCAAAGTCCATTAATCCTTTAATCATTTGGGGTTTGTTATCTTTAAAATTAATTAGGGATTTTGCCTCAACAATATGTACGTCTTCAGAAGCTGGACCTCGGAAACAGAACTTCATAAGCTGAACGTCAGAAGCTGAAACCTTCAGAAGCAGACCTTCAGACGCAGAACTTCAGAAGCATTTTACTGTACTCCTGATTTCGTGCCTTGGAGCTGTTTATTATCTCACATGATCTTTTAAAGATTTGATTGAAGAATTCTTTCATGTTACTTGTTCTTCAAACTGCTTGTGTTTCTAGAAGAAAGATATTTTCGTGACATATATTTCTTCAGATTGGATATTGTTTTATTTGTGAATATATTTTCAAAGAGATCTTTGGAAAATATATTTCTGAAGAATATTTATGTCAATATATTTCTGAAAAGAATATTTGATTCAAATATATGTTGTTGCTGAAGGCTATAAATCGAGGACGCCTCTATTGAAGAAAATAACTGAAACCGAAGCCATCATTGAGAAAGTATTCTTAGGTTTCTAGTCTGTTAATTGTGAGCCTTTCTTGTGTCACCTTGATGCAAGCTTAGGACTGTGTTTATTGAGTTGTAATTGTAGAGCACTTGAAGCATTTAAGCAAGAGTGACTTTTGTAAGTTTGGAGTGTGTCTCCTTCGTTGATTGTTATTAGAGTCTAAGATCACTGAGGCAGTGATTGTCTGAGGGGAAGTGAGCGGGGTCTCATATCTAGGAGTTCCTAGGTAGAAATATCACGGGTAGTGATTAAGTGAGAAGGCGGTGAACCAGAGGTTGTTCACATAGGACTTTGAATTGATACTATCATAGTGGATTTCCTTCCTGGCTTGGTAGCCTCCAAACGTAGGTGTGTTTGTCACCGAACTTGGTTAACAAATAACCTGTGCATTTTACTTTCAGTCTGTTATTTCTTTCCCTGTTATTGTTTCCTGTTTTACTCTGTTTTACACCGTTGTTCCTGTGTTGGATCATTACGTTCCGCATCAGGACTTTACTGCGCCAGAATTTCAATTGGCATCAGAGCAGGCACCCTGCCTGTTTTAGGGTGAGCTCCAGGGAAGTTATTTTCTGGCAGAATGGACAAGGAAGGAGGATTTGTGAACAGACCACCTCTGTTGGATGGTTCCAACTATGACTACTGGAAATCACGCATGAGTGTTTTCCTTAAGTCTATAGACAGTAAAACTTGGAAAGCAGTTCTGAAGGGTTGGGAACATCCTGATTCTTGACAAAGATGGAAAGAAGACAACTGAGTTAAAACCAGAGGAAGAGTGGTCCAAGGATGAAGATGAACTAGCGCTTGGAAACTCCAAAGCCTTGAATGCTTTATTCAATGGAGTGGACAAGAATATGTTCAGACTGATCAAGCAGTGCATTGTAGCTAAGGATGCTTGGGAGATTCTCAAAACTACACATGAAGGCACATCCAAGGTAAAAATGTCCAGACTTCAACTTCTCACCACCAAGTTTGAAAATCACAAAATGTTGGAGGATGAGAACATACAAGATTTCTATATGAACGTTCTGGACATGGCTAACTCATTTGATTCTCTTGGAGAAAAAATATCTGATGAGAAACTTATGAGGAAAATACTCAGGTCTCTACCTAAGAGATTTGACATGAAGGTGACTGCCATTGAGGAAGCACATGACATCTCCAGTATGAAGGTTGAGGAATTAATAGGGTCCTTGCAGAATTTTGAGATAGCCTTCAATAACCGAACTGATAAGAAGGGGAAAGGTGTTGCTTTTGTAGCAAGTGCTGATGCTGACGAACAACAAGGAAATAATGAGGATGATGAAAACATATCAGAGGCTCTTGTGTTACTTGGAAGACAGTTTAACAAGATTCTGAAATGTGCTGACAGGAGATCCAAACCAAATGGTCAGAACATCAGATTCAACATCAGTAAGCAACCAAATGACTTGAAGAAGACAAGAACTGATGAGAAAGACAATCAATCCAAAGGAGTTCAGTGTCATGAGTGTGAAGGATATGGTCACATTAGAACAGAATGTGCCACATACCTCAAGAGACAGAAGAAAAGCTTTGTTGTTTCTTGGTCTGATGAAGATGACTCGGAAGGAGAAGTGGAGAATGAGTCTGCTAAGCATGTCATTACTTTAACTGGTAGATGCATGTCTGATAATGAAGTTAAGGCTTCAGAAGCACCATCAGGTTCTGAAACACCATCTGATACTGAATCCAGTGATGAAGAATTGTCTTATGAAGAATTGGCTACCTCTTACAAAGAACTATACATCAGAAGTGAAGGAGTTTACAAGTTATTAGAAAATTAGAAGAATACTATCAGTCAACTGCATGCTGAAAGAAGTGACCATTTAGCAAAAATTTCTGATCTCAATGATGAGGTAACCCAGTTGAACTCTCAACTTGAACATATGAAGAAGCAAGTCAGAATGATGAACACTAGTACTGATATGTTAGAAGAAATATTGGAGAGTCAAAATCAAGGGAAACCAAAAGGAATAAGGTTGAATTATAGGACCTTGAACAACAGACAACAAAATCCAGCTAAAAAGTTCATTGCAGCTGTTGAAACATATGATCCAATGATGAGCAAACCTAAGATGGAACATCAGAACAAAACTCAGGGATCTAAGAGCAGAAGGGCATCTCGTCCTTGGATATGTCATTATTGTGGTAGAAAGGGGCACATAAAGTCATTATGTTTCAAGCTGTATGGATATCCCAAACACTTTCAGCAAAGAAAAGTGGAACCTATTGTAAACAAAATCACAAGGGTATGGAGACCAAAATGTGAAAGTGTTGGCTTAACTGCTCACACCTCTCTAAGAGCATCATCTAGGGAAGACTGGTACTTTGACAGTGGATGCTCTAGACACATGACTGGAGTCAGTAAATTTCTTGAAAATATAAGACCATACTCCAATAGCTATGTGACTTTTGGTGATGGAGCTAGAGGATAAATACTTGGAATTGGAGACTTGATCAGTAATGGACTACCAAGGTTAGACAATGTGCTATAAGTAAAAGGGTTAACTTCAAATTTGATTAGTATAAGCCAGCTGTGTGATCAAGGGATGGAAGTGAACTTCAACAAGACTGAATGTCTGGTAACTAATGGGAAAAGTGAAGTGCTAATGAGAGGTAATAGATCTAAGGATAACTGTTACTTATGGGTATCTCAAGAAGAAGCACACTTGACTACATCTGCAAGTGATTCTGTTGTTGGTATTGAAATGGATGATGATGATGCAACTGTGTCCCCTTTTAAGGTTGTTGTTGATAACCCTGAGTCTACCGCATCCAAGTTTGATGATGATTCTGATGTGGGTTCTGATGATGGTTCTGAGCACGAAGTTGTACCAGATGTTGAAACATCCCTGACCCAGCCTGATGACCCTACTAAAGCCTGTCAAGAAAAGTCTCCTGGAAAGTCTACAACTGAGGCTGAGTATATTGCAGCAGGAAGCAGTTGCTCTCAATTGATTTGGATGAAACAAATGCTAATGGAGTACAATGTCAAGCAAGATGTCATGACATTATACTGTGACAATGTTGAGAAGTTAATGGTCTTTTTAAGTAGTTGCTTATATGAGAATCTATAGCAATTACAGGTGTTGAAACGTGCAAACAAATTCTTTCTATTTACTATAACTAAAGTTGCACGAGAAATAAGGGAAATCATTATCATTCTGAAGACTGCTGTAAATGTGAGTTCTCCTGTTGTTTCACCTGTACCAGTTGCTGTTACCACAAGCCCTTTTGATTCTGTGGATATAAATCCTGATGTTACTGAAGCTTTGATTACTTATGTGAATGTGTTGAAACCAGTTCTGAGATCCCCCAAACTGATTCTGATATGGCTGAGCTTCCTAAGAATTTTTAACCAGATGTGTTTGAAGATCAACCTGATGTGGGTTGAAGTTTTGAGGTTCAAATATGTTAATACTCAGAGGTATTATGTTCAGATGTGGTTATGAAGTGTTTGTTCTTCTGTGAAGACTTTGTGTGTGGGTACTATGTTTGTGTGATTCTAATGTGCATTGTTGCGTGTTGAGGAATCTTTCTTGATGGGATCTCGTAGTTGTTTAAATCTGCTATTGTTGTTCTTGTTCTTTCTATGTCTGGTGATTGCATGGTTGTTTTGTCAAAATTGTTTGGCTAAAAAGGGGGAGATAAGTGTTTCAGATGCACTACAGTAGTTCAGAAGCACTACAGTAGTTCAGAAGCTCAGAAGCAATACAGGGCTAATGTGTTTCAGGGGGAGTCTCTGTTTCAGGGGGAGTAGTGTATGTTTCAGAAGCTGCTACTGAATGACATGTTTCAAGGGGAGTGTCTGTGTGGAAATGTAGTATATCTCTTGTTAGGATTTTATTATGTGCTGCTGCTGACTCTGTTGCTACGTTTAAGTTCTTCATGGTTGCGTAATTATGATGAGTGAAGAATTTGCCTTGTGATATCTCTCTGTTCTCAGATTGGTTTTAGCCAAAAAATTGTCAAAGGGGAGATTGTTGGATATTTGGTTGTTGGCTTCATTTTTGCTAAAATCAAATATACAAGTCATATGTACGTCTTCAGAAGCTGGACCTCAGAAGCAGAACTTCAGAAGCTGAATGTCAGAAGCTGAAACCTTCAGAAGCTGAACCTTCAGAAGTTGAACCTTCAGAAGCAGAACTTTAAACGCAGAACTTCAGACGCATACCTTCAGAAGCACTTCTTCAGAAGTACCTTCATAAGCATTTTACTATACTCCTGATTTCGTGCCTTGGAGCTGTTTATTATCTCACCTGATCTTTTAAAGATTTGATTGAAGAATTCTTTCATGTTACTTGTTCTCCAAGCTGCGTGTGTTTCTAGAAGAAAGATATTTTCGTGAGATATATTTCTTCAGATTGGATATTGTTTTATTTGTGAATATATTTTCAAAGAGATCTTTGGAAAATATATTTCTGAAGAATATTTGTGTCAATATATTTCTGAAAAGAATATTTGATTCAAATATATGTTGTTGCTGAAGGCTATAAATAGAGGACGCCTCTATTGAAGAAAATAACTGAAACTGAAGCCATCATTGAGAGAGTATTCTTAGGTTTCTAGTCTGTTAATTGTGAACCTTTCTTATGTCACCTTGATGCAAGCTTAGGACAGTGTTTATTGAGTTGTAATTGTAGAGCACTTGAAGCTTTTAAGCAAGAGTGACTTTTGTGTGTTTGGAGTGTCTCCTTCGTTGATTGTTATTAGAGTCTAAGATCACTGGGGCGGTGATTGTTTGAGGGGAAGTGAGAGGGGTCTCATATCTAGGAGTTCCTAGGTAGAAATACCACGGTTAGGATTAAGTGAGAAGGCGGTGAACCAGAGGTTGTTCACATAGGACTTTGAATTGATACTATCATAGTGGATTTCCTTCCTGGCTTGGTAGCCACCAGACGTAGGTGTGTGTCACCGAACTGGGTTTACAAATAACCTGTGTCTTTTACTTTCAGTCTGTTATTTATTTCCCTGTTATTGTTTCGTGTTTTACTCTGTTTTACACCGTTGTTCCTGTGTTGGATCATTACGTTCAGCATCAGGACTTTACTGCGCTAGAATTTCACTTTGGTCTAGTTAAGGTTGCATATTGAGTCAGATTATTCAAGATAGAATATATAGAATTTAAATATTACTTTATTTGTAAGTACAATATTTGATAAAAACATCATATCTCCCTAGCCAATGTGATGTCCTGATTTAAGTAATTTTGTTGAGTATACCGTGGTTGTTCATAATTTGGTTTGAACCATTTTTGAAAGAAAAAACTATTCAATTTAAAGATTAAATAACATGTAGCTCACTTCGATTGAGATTGCGTCTTTGAGATTGTTTATTTGATTCGATTAGGTGTAATTTAGAATAGGTCGTGTGTTTCAATTTTTACCGATACATAATTAAACATTTATATTACGTACGTCTAATAACATTTTACATAGTATGTACAACATCGACATATAGGGCATATAACATACAAAAATTTACATTGCTAGACAATAATAGATAAATTATTAAAAGCTATTTTGCATTCAACTAATAAGTGTTTGGTAAAAAAAACAACTAATAAGTGGTATTAAAATACAAAACATTAAATATCTAGAGGTTGGGTTCGAACTCCAGAAACCTCAATTGTTCACTTTAAGAGGTGAATTTCTAGTCAGTAAACTACTTGATCAAAAAAAAAATTAAAATATATACATGCGATGAAACTTGTGTTAGTTTGATTTCAAAAAACACATACAACCTTCCCTAAAAAAACACATACAACTTATAATATTATCCAAAAATGGTAAAAAAAATAAAAATAAACATTGAATAAAAATTAATTTTATTTTTAATCTTATTTTTTTAATCAATTTTCTTTTCTATATTTTATCTTGTTTGACAAATATTAGTTATGAAACCTTCTAACCAGCCGTAGCATTATGTTCAATCTTTTTTCCCAATGTTCAGTTTTTATTAAAAAAAAAAAACTCAGAAACTATTTGAACAACCCTAGACATGCAACCTCGAGAAATATCATCAAAAATCGGACGGTGGAGCTCACTATGAGGAGACTCCACAATAAAACAACTAAAGAAATTCAGAGAAATACCAAAATTAGCAAGTCATTTAGCACTTATGTTTCCCTCTCGTTAAGTATGACAAATTTGGACTCGTCAATCCAAAGCTAAAAGATTGCATATACGTCTCACCAAGGTGGTAATTGTGCCGCCAAGATTATAGTTATTTGTAATCATATCAATAAGAATTTTTGAGTAACTTTCCACAATGAGGTATGAAATACGATATCTCTAAATCATTTCCAAACAAACATACAATCCCCACATCTCCGCATGAAGTGTGTCGCACGAACCCATATTCTTTGTGTAGCCTTTGATCCAACACTCATTTGAATTGAAAAAAAACCCTCCACACCCTGATGATTCGATATTACCCTTACAAGCACCGTCATTGTTGCATTTGATCCAACTCTATAGGGGTTTTTTCAAACGAATTTAGATTGTCTCCTTAAATTGAGGATCTTAGTGAGGATGTTGAAAGATACCCTCTCCAGTCATAAGGCCATGGAAAATCATCCTCAAAGATTGTTTTATTTCTCCACGTCCAGAGAAACCATCACGTGGTCATGAAAATTGTCTATCATCCATCATTGGAAGCTCTCATCCCATGGTTGTTTAAGTAATTGAAAATCCAGTCCCTACAATCACTCGAAAAGAAATTACTAATAAAAATTGAAGGATCTAGTCGGAGCCAAACCTGAGTTGCATGCACGCAATCGCACAACACATAGAGGGTGGTCTCCTCCTCCCTCCCACAACTAACAAACTTTTAACCAAAAGCCTTCAATCTGTGAAAGTAAGTGGACAAAATAGTCACCAGACTATAAACAGGGCAATTATTGGTGATGAGGACGTATTGACATTGATTTTAATAAAATCATTTGGATGCAATAGCACATATATTAAAATGTTGTGTGTCTAATATCAGCATGTTCTCGATGTGATAATAGTTATTATTAAGATATTATCACTACTTGAAATTTACTAATGCTTAAAAATAAATGAGAGATTAAATTTTTATCGCTAGAATGGTTACCAACATAAAATAATGTCGGGTAGAGATGTAACAATTTAACAGAATTAAAACAATGAAATATGACAGAATTAAAACAATTTAACAGAATTAAACTTCAATCCGAAATCAAACTATAAACACAATACAGAGCTGATACATGACATGTGGAAGCAGCATATGAAAGCAGTACAAAGAAAACAATGGAAAATCCTGTTAAAAACGGCCTATCAAGGACCCTTTGATTGAAAAATGCAGCCAACAACTTTTTTTGTATTGGTATTCATCAAGGCCTATCAAGGATGGATAATTGGATATGAACGTCACTTTGAAAATCAAACTTAGTTTGAAATCAATATTTTTTTTGTTTTGTATTGAAAAACTAATATTCTCATAAATCTATACTCGACTCACAAGACTTTGTTTGGTTAAACTATAATAGATATGTGTAATCTAATCTAAAAATTTTGAGTTGTGATATTTATACTATCATTTTGTTATATAATTTTGGCTTAAATATGTAAAAGGTCCCTATAAGTTGGCGCGTTTTTTGTTTTCGTCCCTGTATCTTTTTTTGTTGCGAAACAACCCTTGTAAGTTGTTAACTTTTTGCAATTGGTCCCTAACGTCAGATTCCGTCAAAAAAAATTGTGCTGGCTAACGGAGACACACGTGTCACATGCTGAGATGGTAAAAGACGCTTATGTGGCATGAAGGATGAATAGTGGTGTTATATGAGGGACTAAAACAAAAAACGAATTTTTACATAGGGATGATATTAAAAAAAAACGCAATCATCAAATTTTGAAATTTAAAAACATATCTTTTCACCTTCTTCCTCTCTTTGTTCTTTCTTTCTTCTTCATTCCTTCCATGCCAACTGCCCATAGTTTGCGCCTAAGAGGATTCCTTCAAACAATGTCTTCTCATTCCATTTCTCAATCATCATCAAATGAGTTGCCTATATGTGGTTGCAACAAAATAATGAGGATGTTCATCTCCAATTCACATGACAACTCTAAAAGGAGATATTAGAAATGTTCAACCTTTATGGTGAGTTTGCTCTTACAATACTTTGAGTTTCTATTTATTTTCGCACAATTTAATGCAGTTAAAAGATGCATATGTTTGATTTTGTTTTAGGGTGCTAGTAGTTGTAAGTTGTTCATATGGGATGATGAAATTGAAGGACATACTCCATATTTTCGTCCAGTAGTAGCAACTGAAGCATCACGATCATATGTCAATAAGCTTCCATGTGGTTGCAATTGTGAAAAGCTTCTGAAAGATTGGACTATTGTAATGAAAGATTTGGGAATAAACAAAAATGAGAAGTTGAAGAAGCTGCTGCGACACTCAAGAAAGAAGACCAACTTGTTTATGGTTCTGTTGATTTTATCTTGGGTCTTTTATGTTGCGTATGTAATGAATTTAAGCTGAAATGGTGAAGTTGTAACAACTATGAGCAGCTGGGCATGGAAGGAATGAAGAAGAAAGAAAGAACAGAGAGAGGAAGAAGGTGGAAAGATATGTTTTTAAATTTCAAAATTTGATGATTACGTTTTTTTAATATCATCCCTATGTAAAAATTCGTTTTTGGTTTTAGTCTCTCGTATAACACCACTATTCATCCTTCATGCCACATAAGCGTCTTTTGTCATCTCAGCATGTGACACGTGTGCCTCAGTTAGCCAGCACAACTTTTTTTTGACGGAATTTGACGTTAGGGACCAATTGCAAAAAGTTAACAACTTACCAGGGTTGTTTCGCAACAAAAAAAGATATAAGGACGAAAACAAAAAACGCGCTAACTTACAGAGATCTTTTACATATTTAAGCTTATAATTTTTTAGATAACATTTTGTTTTTCTCTTTCTATTGATCAAAAACAATAGTGAAAAAAAGAAAAAACTATATCAAGAACATAATGAAAATACGAGGGCCGCAAATATCATTTCTAAAAAAAAAAAAAAAAAAAAACTGGTAGTAATGAACAAACTTGTTGTCATTTAGCTTTTACCTTTAGCGTAATATACGATATACGAACGAAGACGTGCGGGAAAATAAAATAAACTTTCCACGATATATCTTAAGGGACACGTTTAATTTTCAAAAAAGAAAAAGGTGACACGTTCAAAATTTGTACTGCTATCTACTTCCACCATTCAACGTTTTTTATTAATTAAATAATAATGTAGTTATTCTCCAACGAATCAACTTTTTATTTTTATATTATGTATGTCTATTTACATGTGAAAAACTTTGCAAATTTTATGTTACACCAAAAAATTTAAGTTTATCGGTACATCAAATCATTAAACTAATAGTTAAATACTTATTTTTTGAAGAAAAAATTATTTTCTATCATTAACAATTATAATAACTAAACCTTATTTATCTAAAGCGTCGAAAAAAATAAAATAAAATATATATAAATTTTTATTACTCATAATAGAGAATATTGATTATTTTTTACGATAAAACGTAAAAAAATTAATATAATTCTTATAAACAATGAAATAATGTTTTTTTTATGAAAAGATATTTTCTAAAATTAAATATCAATAAATAGTTCTTTATTTCATAAAAATAATATTTAACTTATAGTTTTATGACGCAAGAATATCGATACACCTCAATTTAAAAATGTATCATTAAAAAAGCTAACTTTTCTAAGTTGTCTATGAAAGGGCATTCTTTATGTATTTCAATAAATCAAGGTTTGACCGGAGAGTAGTATAATTTTTAACGACCTATGATTAATTAAGCATTTATTTTGATACACGCCAAGGGCTGCTAATGGAGTGGAGGGTGTGGATTTTAATTATCTTGAGTGGATAAGGGTATGTGTCTGCATAAACTCAAAGCCCTTCATGTCCACTCCATTTAGTCACCTCAAACAAACCAGGGGCTTTCCATCAAACCAAGTCCATACGTACCGTCCAAAATCGTCATTAATTAGCCACTCAATATACATGTAACATACTGACAAGCAATGAAGCAATCAGCCTTTCTGGAAATCTCAAAATTATTTACCAATTTGTTTTAATTCTATTAAACTACAATTATTTCAACAGGAAACATTTTTTTTTTATTTTTATATTTCCCTCCTCGTTCACATTTTCTTTCCCAACAATTTAATTTATTAGAATTAGATTCTGTCAAAAAGAAAGGAATTATTAGATTTAGAAAGAATATATACTAGTACTTATCACTTATGACTCATGAGCTATGAGAATGAGACAGTTTAATATTAATTCGGTAAACCAGATCTTATCCTAAAACTTGTTTAGGCACCAAAGAGTAAGTGCCAGCATCTGTTTACGTGTTCATCCCACATCATATGATATTATTGATCGATTCTATATGAGTAAAAAAAATCAATTCTATATGTTTTTTCTAATTAAAGAATTTGATCTTCTATCAAATCTTTTGAAACTATATAATAGTATGTGTCTTCTTGACATATTCTCGCGGTTTTTAATTTTAAAAGTAAGACAGCTTAAGCATATTATAAGCTTGCGTGAGAGATATTTCTTTATTTCTTTTCTTCAGTATATTATTTTATTTATAAATACATGCATATAGCATATTTAAAATAGTTTTCGCGCTAGGCATTTTGGAGATATTTTAGCTCGAATTGACCATCAAGTTGGTGTTGTCAAGTGTCTAGTCCAATTCCCTGATGGGATGGGGTTAGACTAAGAGGGTCTATAGAATTGGGATTTCTTGAGATTTTAAAAGAATTTTTAAAAATAAAAAAGTCTTGTGGTATTCAATCAAAATTTTTATAAAATATAAATAAATTTTGTGGTATTCAATCAAAACAATCAAGACTTTTTGTTCAGGACGACGAAATTCGATGATATTCAAATGAGACTTCGGCTAACTTATAAAATGTTCGTTGGTGTTTTAAAGTATACAAATTTTAATAGATTCTTTTATGGAGTGAGTTTTGTGTGACTTTTTAGCAAAAAAATACACATATGCTCATTCAACAATCTCACAATTATCCTCAAGACTTTTCGAGACTCCTATAATTTTTGTTTTGTTCTTGTCTCATTCCACACTCATACCCTTTTCTTGTTGTTATTATTCATAAGTCTTCACTGATATTATTATTCCCTGTTCACTATACATTTGAACTTTTTACTTTGTTGCTTCTCATTGTCGACTGTTTTTCTTGTACATGTTACATACTTTTTAGTTATTACATTTCAATGTAAATATTACAGATTTTTAAGTTTTATGTTTTTTTAAGTCGATTTTTTTCTTCTAATTCATCATTATTTGTTTTTTTAGCAGATTGTTTTGTATTTGTTAGTATACCTTACATTACCGTGCAACGTTTTGTTATTAATACTAGTGTAATGCCCCGTGCCAAGCACGGGATACATTTTATTTAACATTTTTTAACGGGTTTTACACATTAATAAGTTTTATATATATATTAGTTTGATTTCATTCCAGAAGTTTGATATTATGTGGTACTTTATCCTTATATTTAAAATTGAAACAAATCACCATTTATTGGGATTCAAAAAATTAAATTTTGTAAAGATATAGCTATTTTTGTGAGTGTGATAAATTAGCGGACAAAATTACACTTATGCTTAAAATTTTAAAACACTATGAATAATAAATATATTCTTTGACTGATGTTTTTTATTGTCAGGTGAGGTTTGTTGTGTTATCACAAAAGTGAGGCTTTCGTTCGTGTATGAAGATAAAAGAATTTTGCCTTGATTAATGGTCAGTTCTTCTTCGTTTTGAAATCTTGTTCAAAAATTGAGTCACGGTTGTTTCCGCTAACATTGTAGCAGTATAATACGCATCTTGTCATTATTCTATTGTTACACTTTATAAGTTAAGAACTAAATTGTACTTCAGTAGTTACCTTTGGGTTTCATTTTAACTCATTGGTTGTACATAAATTTTGTCACCCTTTATCTTTGTTGGTAATCTTTTTATTAGTGAGATATTACATATGATTCTTCTGCAACTTATAATGCCAACTACTTATGGCACCATAACATATTGCAAACTGAATGTGTTTAGTTTTGGAGTGAAATTTGTTATACTGTGTTTTGGCCACTCTTTAACTTATATCTTTTTTGTGCTCAATACTTTGGTCATATTTTAACTTCAAAAGATACCATATAGATTATTACATTAGATAAGTTCAGTCTTTGTAGTAGAAAACAATTATAAATGCAATATATTGTATCTAAGTACCAACCTTATGATGAATTTGGTTATGTGATGATGGACAACAATTCCAATCCATTGTACCATCATAGAGTTTAATTTGTATTGGAAAATAAAATATGATAAAATAAGCATAGATTAAAATGCACCTTCATGATTGTTATGTAATTCATAGGATCATATGTTATGGGTGGTCATAGTTTAATATGTTAAAGTGACAACTTCAGTTTTGTTTTGTTTCCAAGCTATAATATGGCTTTTCAGATAACGTTGGGCTCGAATTACACTCGTATTCAATCAGCCCAGCCTATCTTGAAAAAAGTTTTATACTGACAATAATTTCAATCTAGTATGACTATATTAGATTCATTGTTGAATTGATTCTTATTTTCTTCCTCTTGTTGTTGATTGTTCTTATCTGATGACATTTGTAAGGTATGATTTTCTTGCTTTTGTTTCGTCTCTCGTATTGGTTTTGTCTTCAAATGATCCATGTATGTTGAAATTGGTTATGATATTTCTAATATTTAGTACTCTTTATAAAGTGTTGCTGGAGTCATTTGTGGATGGGAAGGATGCCAAAGAATAAAACATGTAAGTTTATGGAATTACGTGGATTAAAAATTTATGTTGATATGAGTTATTATGTACCTATGTGTGACATGCATAATAAGGTGGTTGTAGTTGTCACAAAAATAAATGTTAGAATTCGCATACACTTTTTGTTGTAAGAACATGCGGTATACCATCACCAGTTGTCCTTAATTACCTCATTTATTCTTCTTAGAACAATAAAAGAGGTGTTATATGTGTTAAACACAATGTCATGTTTAGGATATAAAGTAAATATTTAAAACGGCATCAACTTTTATGTAAATAAATAGATAATCATAAAACACTTGATTAACATTCTTCAACTCCTCAATGATGATCAAAGGAGTAAGGTTCAAAAACTCTTATAGTATGCTAATGTGGGATAAATCAGGAAACTAAATTAGATATGTGCAGGAGAATTTGTATTTTAACTCACAAAGTTGTAATTAAAAAAAGGCTAAAATATTAAAAAGGTCCCTGCAAATATGCCTTATTTAGCTTTTGGTCCTTGTAAAAAAAAATTGTTTTTCGTCCTTGCAATATTTTGTTTTTTAAAATAGCCCCTGGGTCCATTGAAGTGCCAACGTGGCACTCTGATGCTGACGTGGCAGCATGCTGTTTGTGCATAAGTGCCCAGTGGCATGCGCCATGTCAGCATCAGAGTGCCACCTAGCAACTTCAATGGGCCCAAGGACTATTTTAAAAAACAAAATATTTTGCAAGGACGAAAAACAAATTTTTTTTTTACAAGGACCAAAAGCCAAATGAGGCATATTTGCAGGGACCTTTTTAATATTTTAGCCTTAAAAAAAAAGGTAAAAAACAAAGGTAAGAAATATTACCATTTATTAGAAAATGTATTTACTAAAAGGATTGTGAAAAAAAAATCCCCTCCACCAAAATAAGCATACATTTTTTTTAGTTCTTTTTGTCTCCATAATTTAACAATTAGATTTGAACTTAGTTAAAGAAATTTTTTTTTGTTATCATTGGTTTTCCAATCACTAAAGAAACAAATAAAATGATTCAAGTAAATGAATATATACGTACTTTTCAATGATATTAAACAATCAAGTTGATAGTTATAAATACTTACCTTGGAAAAACTTAACTTTTTCCAACAAAATTGTCACAGACACCTTTTTAAATTCACGGGAATATAAACCAATATCTCTTCAAAATTAATAGACAAATAATTAAAATAATAATTAAAGACCATAATATATTATATATTAAAAATAAATAAAAAAACACAAATCAAGTTCACCCATTTGAATTCAATTCAATGACATTTGTCTTAGTTCTTGTACTATGTCTATTGTATTCTCTTTCAATATCCACCACAAGTATAATTTCTTCTATTGAATCCTTATTGTTTTTAGTGTGGAGGGAGTGCGGAATCTATGAAGGTCAATTGGGTTAAGTGGAATAAGGTGTATATTGGTTGATATAGTTGTTGCTGGGGGGTTCGTAGAGTGCAGAATTTTAACTTATCTTTGTTAAGTAAATGATTTTGGAGGCTAATATGGATCAATGAGTTTACGATTTAAAGTTATAGGTTCATAAAATAGGTTGGAGAGAGTTCATGTGAAGGGTGGTGGTAGTTAGGCGTATGTGTGGGGGAAATATTTACATGGTGTTAAAATAGGGGTGGAGGTGGAGATTGGAAATTGATTTGATGACAACTTGATGATAGTGGAGAGTAATGGGGAAAAACACTTTTTTCCCTTGATCGGTGATTGTAGAGTGGTCATTTACGTAATATATTTAGAAGACTTTTTGAGTTATCTCAAAATAACTCTGGGTCATTTGAAGAGATGCATAAGTTAAGGTTGGATGGGGGTGAAGACGATGTCATAGAATTTTTCTTGGAAGGAGGTGCAGGGGATATATTGTTGTTCTTTGTTGCACAACATTTTTTTGAAGGCCAGCTTCGTTGATAATTGGATAGGGTGAAATGTACCTTGTCAAATGGGTATATCATGCGATGATGCAGGAGCATGATGAGCATATGGCTCTCAAAAATATCATCAGGAACAAAGTAGCTCCTTTAAATATTTCTCTCTTTCCGCTGAGGCTCTTGAATAATTAGATTCTAACAAAGGATAACTTAGCTTGATGAGGTATTTTAGATATTGACTCATTTTTATGTTTTGACTGGTGTGAGAAAGAGGAAAATGTTAATTATTTGTATTTTGAGTGTGAATTATTTGGTAGCATATGGCAAAATATTTTAAAGTGGTTGGATAATTATTGTGTTCTTCCCATTAGCTCTTGTGAGTGTACTCTTCATTTCGGTGGTTCTCAATTGTTCAAAAAAAAAGGTTCATTTCGGTTTTCAATTGATTTGGTTGACTTGTGTTGGATTATTTCGAAAGACATAAATTCTTACATTTTTGTCACAAGAACCCATTTATGCTGGAGTTGTTAGATAAATTTACAATTCTCGTTTAGTGATGGCAAAATGTTAAGAAATCAGGTTTATATTTTGAGTTGAATTGTTGCTGGAATAATCCTTCTACCTGTCATGGTTATTCTACCTCTTGATTTAGTTCTTTTGTATCTTTGCATTTGAACTTTGTATTTTTTTTATGCACATCTTGTGCTTGAATAGTTTTTAATATGATTTATTTGGTGTCTTCATACAAACAAAATCCACCAAGCCAAGACACCAATTACATCAATATATAATATATTAAATGTTAAGTAACTTAACACTTACATTTTTATGGTGTTAGAAAAGAGGTGGGGATGGGGGTTCGAAATTAGTTTGATGATAATAAAAATATGTAACATTTTTTTAATAAATATAACATATATTTTATTATTATTTTTGAGGGAATTTATTTTATTATTTATTATTTTGTTATTACGACCAACATTTTGTTTTAAAAAAAAATCAATTAATCAAAGTGTTTATTTTATTGTAACCGACCAATATTATAACAGTACATTATTTTATCAATCGTAATATTATTTTAATTAATTATTATTGTATGTAATTGACCAAATTTTATTACGCAACATTTTTAATAAATTTGAACGTTTATTTATTGTTTTATGCAATTAATAAAAAAAATTAACAATTTGATGGAACTATTGTCATATATGACATGTTGATGTGGACACACATAAGAGCTTCTATCTTGAACTAAGACATTTGTGTAAAGTAGAAGACAAATCAACATGAAACTCATAAATAACTTTTCAATTGAATATAACAAAATTGACATACAATACCATTGAAGTGTTAAGACGTATAAAAAATTATTATAATTAAAATGTAAATCGTAAATTAAATGTCTAGTACTTGATCTTTATTTTGGTAAAATTTAAAAATAAATAAATAAATACACGGAACAATGACATAAGAAGATACAACTTAATACTTCAAAAACACTAAAAAAACTTAAGCGATATAAAATCACTCAAAAGCACCTTCTCTCTATTTTGATAATTTTTTTGACCAATTGTGTTGGTTGCATTAGATGTCCCACAGTAGATAAATCATGAGAAGGATCCCCTGTAAAATATTATAAAAATTGAATTTTAAGCAATTTTTTTATAGATTGTTTGTTGTACACCTTTAGTAAACATCCTTTAAAAAAAACATCATATTAAAATTTTGTATTATAGAAAGATTAAAAATATTTATAAAACAAAGTTGTTAGCTTCAATCATGTCGGAATATGATTTGTTAAACAATCTAAAAACAGTCTGTTACACAAATTTTGACTTTGAATCTCGATCACATAGAAGCACTAATTTGGTCTCCCTACATAACAAATATTCAAACATCGTATTCTAAACAAACAAAAATACAAAAAAAAAAACAATATGAAAGAAAATACATTTGAATCTATCAAAACTAACTCAATGGAAAATGAAAATTTCTCATTTTGATAGTTATGAGCAACTCAAACACGCACAACCCTCAAAACCAATATCCATAAATATTTTATGAGTGATACGTCAGAAATGGAATCGTGATTATGATAAAATGGAAATTTCTTATATTTATATATAGTCCTAAACAAACCAAGCACGAACAACTCTCACAATCAATATTCATGATTGTTTTATGGGTGACACGTTAGAAATGAAGTCATGTTTCAAAGACATTTTTTTTGCAATAGAAAAAATTATATAAACAACAAAATTAAAGATATCAGAGAATAGATGAGTAAAAAATTTGTTGTGTTTGTGGATTAGTTGTACCCCAAAATACTACTGTTTATATACAAAAATAATATCATAATGGTTATTATCTATTAATTATTAATTTGACCATTTTAAAACTAACATTGTTAATATCTTTAATATTATAAAACATGCATTAAAAAAATTAAATTTTATTTGATGTAACCGACAAACAACTAATTATATAACAATTGAAATTTAATAGTAACTTACAAATTATTAATTATTATATTTTCTATAATTTTGTAACCTACCAAATTTTTAATGTAACATATAAATCTTAATCAAAACACCAATTACATTAATAATTATTTGATTGTAAGGTACCAAATTTTTAATGTAACATATAAATCTTAATCGAAACAATAATTATATTAATAATTATTTAATCGTAACCTTTTATGTACAATTAAATTTTAAATAAAAAACGATTTTTTAATAATAATTATTATTAAGTATGTATTAGAAATTAGGAGAAATTTTTGAAACAAATGCCAAGTAAGATTATGATGATGTGGACAACTTCAGAGGAGAGAATTCTTGGAATAGGCTATTTCTAAAAAGTCTCAATTGTTAGTATAAAGATTTTTAATGTAACATATAAATCTTAATCGAAACAATAATTATATTAATAATTATTTGATCGTAACCGTTTATGTATTTTATGTATAATTAAATTTTAAATAAAAAACGGTGTTTTTAATAATAATTATTATTAAGCATGTATTAAAAATTAGGAGAAATTTTTGGAACAAATGCCAAGTAAGATTATGATGATGTGGACAACTTTAGAGGAGAGAATTCTTGGAATAGGTTATTTCTAAAAAGTCTCAATTGTTAGTATAAAGATTAGTATTATGAATTTTATATTATATTTTTTATTTTATTTTGAGTGACTTGTTATTATTATAATTATTATTAGTCAATTCCATATTATAAGTTCATAATATTTTTCATTCACTTTGTCATTTTGAATTTTTCATAAGAATCCATGTGATCCTATCAAATCTTAAAATTTTATAAAGTCTGTTGAAATCTTTGCAAATCTGTGTTATAAATCCATTAGAATCATATGTTCAAAATCCTGATTGTAAAAAGTCATTTAAAAAGTCTTTTAAAATTCCATAAAATCAATATAATCTCACAAAGTCTTTTAAAATCTGTAGGATTTTGTTTGCAAAAATAAACTTTTAAAATCTCAATCCAATACACCCCCTAAGATCATGTCCATTCAATCTCTTGTATTTCTCTTCTGTGAGCCGTCACTTAAAACCTTAGAGTCTGTTTGGTGCACATGATATGATAGAGATGTGATAGGATATGAAACTGGATAAGGATAAGAAATGATATGGACATGATAAACATTTATCCTATCACATGTTTGTTGCACACATGATAACAAACATAATATCATATCTATCACAATTAAATGACATAATTAACCTTGTAATTAATTATAATTATGCTATTATTAATTAGATACAAAACTATTATTGTCGATCGTCTTATTCCTTTTTTTTACGGGTGTCATAATCTTCATTCTTAAAGTTCAATTAAAAAAAATTATGACTTTTTCAATTTAAAAAATTGTTTACTGTCTTATTCCTTCTTCAATTACAAAGTTTTATCAAAACTCCTTTGTGTAACTTCAACCTGTAAAAAAATTCATACACCAACAACAACCTATAAAAAATTTACAATTACAATCAAAACTCTTAACCAAACTAATTGTTGTCTCTATTGAAAATAATAGGAAATTTCAAAACTCTCTGTTTCACCTCTTTTCAAATTTGACTTGAATACAAAATGGACAATCAAGAAAGAAACAAACAAACAATTAAGCAGATTGAGAAAAAAGTGATTGTAGGGTGGAATTGAGGTCAGATCTCTTAACAAATAGAAGAGATGGAGTTGAAGAGTTATGGAGGAAGAGGTGGAGGTCGATGGATGAAGAGCATAGAGAACATGAGCGATGAATCGAGAAAGAGGGCAAAATAAGCATTTTAGTGCTAATCATGATAAGATAATTCTAACCCACCAAAAACTAAGGATAAAAATAACAAAGGGTGAGTACGATAGGATTAGAAATGAGTTTAAGTTATTCTTTTCTATTGACGCACCAAATAACAAATTGAACCAGGATATGATAGTTTTATCATATCATGTCTTCCTATCATGAGCACCAAATGGGCCCTTAGTTTTTTATCGGTTAAATTATATTAGATATCCTCTAAGTTATTTAATTGTAATAAATTAGTCTTTTAAGTATTTTTGTATCGCTTAGGTCTTTTAAGTTGATTAATTGTAACAAGTTGGTCATTTAAGTTACTTTCATACCAACTGGCTCCTTTAAGTTATTTAACCGTAACAATTTAGGGGAATTCAGATTTAATGTAAGTTATTTGAAGCCTAAACATTACTGTTATATAACTTAAAGACCTAATTGGTATGGAAAGAACTTAAAGGGCTATTTTGTTACAATTAATTAACCTAATGGACCTAAGAGGTACAAAAAAAAAATTTAAAGGACTAATTTATTACAATTAAATAACTTAAAGACCTATAGTATAATTTTGCCTTTTTTATCCTTCATCATCTACTAAAGATGGATAGTGTAGGGTCAAATTTTGACGCCAGATCCCCCTCAAAATTGTTTTTCTTCTTCCCTTTTTATTTAAATAAGTGATTTCCAAACCAAGTTAGTTTTTTTTAGGCCAAATATCATTTGCGGTCATTTAAGTTACGTGATTATAACAAGTTAGTCCTTTAAGTTTTTTTGTTACAAATTGGTCCTTTAAGTCATAAAATATTTGCACCATTATCCAAATTTCATCAACCTCAATCAAAAATTGATTATGTGGATGTTTAATGTTAAATTGGTTTGTCCAGATTCATTGCTCTCAAAACTAGAGCTCATAGGTGTGTTATCTGGTCTTGGTTCAAAACAAAATTGACTGATTACTTGTGTTGTACCCTAACTTTGTCCAAGTCCTCTTTAAAAAATCATCATCATGCAAAAAAAATCAAAAATTAATTTTCATTTTCTTCTTTTTTTTAAATAATAAAAAAAGGGTTTTATTATTATTTATTTATCTTTCTTTTATTATTATTATTATTATTATTATTATTATTATTATTATTATTATTATTATTATTATTATTATTATTATTATTATTATTATGTTTTGTTTTTCTCAAAAAAAAACATACACCAAAGAAAACAAAGTCAAAGAAGGCTGCAGCCTCTTCTCCCTTCCTTTCCGTTTTCTTCCTTTCTTCTTTGTCAAGAAAGTCCAAATAAGCTACAAGCTGATGCCCCTGTTTCCAGCATCCCTTCCTTGCCTTTTGTTCCCATTTTTTTCTGTCAAAACAAGTCAAAGAAGGCTGCAAGCTTCTCCCCTGCCTGCAGCGCCCCTTCTCCCTGTTTTCTCCCAACCTCTGTCAGAGCAGCACCCCTCCTTTCCTGTTTTTCTTCCATCAACTTCTGTCAAACTCAGCCCCAACTTGTTCAAAATCCTGCACAAAGTCTTCACCAAAATCACAAGGTCACTTCCTCCATAAATGTTAACCAAAGTTTTTGCCATAGCACACAAAAAAGCCCAGCTTTCAAGGGATTTTCATGATTACAAATGATCACAAAATTGCCTATAAAAACAACACAAAAATCAGAGAAGAGGAGGACTTTTCAGAGGCAGAATCAGAAAACCAAACAACAGCAAAAATCATAACAAAACCTCCCAAAAGAAAGAAGCTCTGTTTCTTTGTTTTTTCTTTACAAACCACCACAACAAATCAAACAGAATCAAAACAACAACTAAACCACAAAGAAACATCACACAAAGAGAGGAGAATAGTAACAAAACATCATTCTGTTACTGTTCATCTTCTCCATCACTTCCATCTTTAAAAAAACCCACAACCACCCAAAAGCCCCTTTCATTTTTTGTGTATTTGAAGCTTTGGCTAGGAGTTTGTAAGTATCTTGAACCTTTCTATCTCCTTTTTCGCATTCTGTTTAAGTGTTTGTAGCTTTTCTTAAAAAATAATGCATTTTTCATCATAAGTTCATGGGCATGACTTGAGGCCAGAATATATTAGGTTCTAGGACATCTTTTGGTAAATCTAAAACCACTAGGATGTAGTATTCATGGCAAACTTTACAATGATATTTTTATTTTTGTATTTGCTTCAGTATTGAGTGAGAAATTTAACTCAGAAGTTGAGAAAAAATCACAGATTTCTGTTCTGCTGCTCTGTTGTTCCTGCATTATTTTTCTGCATTTTTAGTCTTTTTAACTCATATTTTTGCACTAAAAACATCATTCAAAAACCCCAAGAAACCACAAAGATTACAAATCACCAAAACAGAAGTGGATTGTTTCTTTTTCTTACTGTTTTTTTAAAAAACTTTTTACCCCTGAGGTTCTGAAATCAGAAGCTGGAATGAGCTTCTGAAGTCAGCTTCTGGAATAAGGAGGAAGTATGTAAATAGAATGAATGTTCCTCTTGCTTGGCCATTTGAATTCAATATCCCACATATGACAATTCTTTTGTAACCTAGCCCAATTACAACCCTTAAAGACCTTATGATCAATGTCTTTTATGCTTTTAGAAATGATAATTAGATGGACACATAATTTGATTGGAATGTTATCATGTTTGCTGGATGAGTGTTCATACCCTCACAATAGATTTCAATGTGTTCATATACTTTATATAGAAGTGTGTTAGGTTTGGTTCAAATTTAAACATGTTGTTTGTTAAGAATTGTGTGATTTGATGCTTTGTGTTTAGAACTAGTTCACATTCATAGTATGTATCTCGTTTAATGAGAAACTTAACACTAGTTTGCGCAGTCACGTTTGAATCATTCATCTGATACTTGTTTCTTCAAACTTTTGATTCTTTTGCTAATTGCTCAATACTTTGGTTAAAAGCTGTGAAAGTTTCCTTTTGATTCTTTGGTTTGAGGACAAACCAAAATGCTAAGTTGGGGAGAGTTTGATAAGTGCCTAAAAGTAGTTATCTTTTGATATTGATATATTTTAAGGCACTTATGTTACTTGTTTTACAAGTTATCTTAGGATAAGCTCATATTTGTGGTTAAAATGCAATATTTGTGATCCTAAGTCTTACCCCATTTAATTATGCAGGAATTTCATGCTTGGACCTGATTGGAGCAAAGAAAATGAAGTTTTGTTAAAGCCATCGCTACAAGCGCAAGTCTCCTCGCTACAAGCGAGGATAGGCAGGGAATTTCAGGACTTCATCGCTGCTAGCGCCAGATCCCTCGCTACAAGCGAGCCTAGGCAGGGAAAATTGAGAGTTCATCGCTTCAAGCGATGGACTGGACGCTTCAAGCGTGCTTAGGCAGGGAATTTTGCAGGATCCATTGCTATAGCGACAGATCTCGTCGCTACAGCGACCAAGGCGGTTTAATGCTAAGTGATGAAGTGGAGCTCTCCCATTGGCCAAGAAAACTTCCTCGCTACAGCGACAGGCTGGTCCCTTGTAGCGAGCGTGCAAAATCTCAGAAATATAAAAGCTTTTTAAGCTCATTTTTTCATATAATCAGTTGAATACCAGTTTTTATAATTTCCAGAGCTTGAAATCGTTAATTTCTAGAGAGAGAATAGGCATAAAAGGAGGCAAACTTCATAGAGCAAAAGGAATTCAAGTGAAGATTACACTAAGAAGCTTTGAGAAATCAAGCCTTAGCATATTCTCCATCTTCCTTTCTACTTTTGCATAGTTGTCATGAGAATGATCAACTAATCTCCTTTGTTGGGATTATTAGGTAATCAATCACTCTTAGTTGTAAACCTTTGATAATTTAAATATATGATTCTAGCATTTTTATATACCATTGAATTTGTTCTTGTTTTCCATTCTTATATTTGATTTAAATGATGTTGAAAAATACTTTTGAATCTAGGTTTAGAATGATATTATATCAAAATAAGAAAATCTAGAAATGGATTTGGGTTTTGATAATTACACAAAGTGTTGGATCGTAAAGCTTTCGAATCGTTTAATAGATTGAGAAATCGTCGATTAAACGATACGATCGATCTCACGACGTCATTTGGACACGAATGACTTTGTCGAGTAATAAGTGATAATGTCATATATAAGAAAAAGCTAGAATCCATATTTATGATCAATCGAATACAATCGACGTTTGATTGATGAACTTTAATCCTAACACCTTTTATGTCCTATTACTCTACGTTTTATTTATAATGCTTTTAATGTCGAGTAGTGTTAGTAATGAAAAAGATTAAACCCTAACTTAAGACGATAATCGATGTTGAACGGTTTATGATATCGCAATAATCCCTGTGGAACGATATAAAAATTATACTTACTTTTGTACAGTTAACAAAATGGCGCCGTTGCCGGGGATTAACGCTTAGATATTATAATCATTGCAGCGTTAATTATTGTATTAAGCAATTTTGCACAATTTTGCACACGGAGCATTGACCACGAGGCTGCAGATTTGATGGATTCACACATGGATTCAGATTGAGACCACTTTGCAAGCTGCAGCAATTTCTACCTTTCTTTCGTTTTATTTATTCCTGAACAATTTTATTATGCTTTGTACTTTTTAATTATGTTTATGTTTATGTACTTTGGATAATTTACTTTGGTTATTATGTTAGTATATTTTGGTTATTATGTTGAGTATAGTATGTTTATGTACTTTGCTTATGTTTAAGTATATTATGCTTTATTTAAAAAAAAAATTATTTATTTTTAAATTTTTTTGAAATTTACCCAACATTGGAAAGAAAGATGACAAAGATTCAAAAGCTAAGTGCTTGTTTGAAAGCAAAGCATTGAGCTATGAATCAGATGAGTGATAATGATAGGAAGTAGTGATAAAAGCGCGCAGCTAAGGTACTCGTTTTCTTGTTTTTCTAGGTATATTCTTGAATGTGAATAAGTTCTTTACACACAAATTTAATTTATTCAGTTTTACGCAAGCACATGTTTAGTTTTGAACCAATTAGAACTAGCCGAAATGTGAGGAATCCTCAACCATTGTATATATATGCAGGAGACCAGCATTTCATGTTTAACTCGGTTAGTTTATGTTAAATCTATTGTTGTTTTAAATTGTATAAAAGCATTGAAATGATCATAGACCTCTTTCAAGAACTTCCCCAGTAGGTTTCTTCAAAAAAACCAACGGGTCCCTTCACAAACTATCCCAATTTTCGTTAAACTTACCTATGGCCACTAAGTTTCCCCAGCAGAAACTCCTTATTGAATCTACTTCATATCATATCATACCGCATAAAGCAACTTAAAGCATATCATGCATCAACAATCATCTTTCTTTTTCGACAATCTAAGTACTAGCCACGTCTAGAGACGATACATTTATCCACAGGGCAGTTTAAGCACCCCCCGAGGCGACGACTTGTCTTTTAGATCTAAGCACCCCCGAGGCGACGATCTGTTTATATTTCAGTCTAAGCACCCCCCGAGACGACGACTTGTCTTTTAGATCTAAGCACCCCCCGAGGCGACGATCTGTTTATCTTTTAGTGTAAGCACCCCCCGAGGCGACGACTTGTCTTTTAGATCTAAGCACCCCCCGAGGCGACGATCTATTTATTTTTTTAGTCTAAGCACCCCCCGAGGCGACAACTTATCTTTTAGATCTAAGCACCCCCCGAGGCGACGATCTGTTTATCTTTCAGTCTAAGCACCCCCCGAGGCGACGACTTGTCTTTTAGATCTAAGCACCCCCATAGGCGACGATCTATTTATTTTTTCAGTCTATGCACCAGTAGCCAATCTAGAAGCGATCCTGCACTTACTTTTGTGTCCATACTTCCGCATTTTAATACTTTCATATGATCTCCTACATCATTTTTTCTTCAGTCTTTTCTCACTTTGAAGGACAAAATTTGGGTCCTTTATACTTAATTGCTCTTCACAAAGAGTTTACTTGATGCCCTCGGCACTTGCATTCTCTACGCGAAGAAACAATTAAGTAGGGGCAGCTGTTGTACCCTAATTTTGTCCAAGTCCTCTTTAAAAAATCATCATCATGCGAAAAAAATCAAAAATTAATTTTCATTTTCTTCTTTTTTTTAAATAATAAAAAAAGGGTTTTTATTATTATTTATTTATCTTTCTTTTATTATTATTATTATTATTATGTTTTGTTTTTCTAAAAAAAAACATATACCAAAGAAAACAAAGTCAAAGAAGGTTGCAGCCTCTTCTCCCTTCCTTTCTGTTTTCTTCCTTTCTTCTTTTCAAGAAAGTCCAAATAAGCTGCAAGTTGCTGCCCCTGTTTCCAGCATCCCTTCCTTGCCTTTTGTTCCCATTTTTTTCTGTCAAAACAAGTCAAAGAAGGCTGCAAGCTTCTCCCCTGCCTGCAGCGCCCCTTCTCCCTGTTTTCTCCCAACCTCTGTCAGGGCAGCACCCCTCCTTTCCTGTTTTTCTTCCATCAACTTCTGTCAAACTCAGCCCCAACTTGTTCAAAATCCTGCACAAAGTCTTCACCAAAATCACAAGGTCACTTCCTCCATAAATGTTAACCAAAGTTTTTGCCATAGCACACAAAAAGGCCCAGCTTTCAAGGGATTTTCATGATTACAAATGATCACAAAATTGCCTATAAAAACAACACGAAAATCAGAGAAGAGGAGGACTTTTCAGAGGCAGAATCAGAAAACCAAACAACAGCAAAAATCATAACAAAACCTCCCAAAAGAAAGAAGCTCTGTTTCTTTGTTTTTTCTTTACAAACCACCACAACAAATCAAACAGCAACTAAACCACAAAGAAACATCACACAAAGAGAGGAGAATAGTAACAAAACACCATTTTGTTACTGTTCATCTTCTCCATCACTTCCATCTTTAAAAAAACCACAACCACCCAAAAGCCCCTTTCATTTTTTGTGTATTTGAAGCTTTGGCTAGGAGTTTGTAAGTATCTTGAACCTTTCTATCTCCTTTTTCGCATTCTGTTTAAGTGTTTGTAGCTTTTCTTAAAAAATAATGCATTTTTCATCATAAGTTCATGGGCATGACTTGAGGCCAAAATATATTAGGTTCTAGGACATCTTTTGGTAAATCTAAAACCACTAGGATGTAGTATTCATGGCAAACTTTACAATGATATTTTTATTTTTGTATTTGGTTCAGTATTGAGTGAGAAATTTAACTCAGAAGTTGAGAAAAAATCACAGATTTCTGTTCTACTGCTCTGCTGTTCCTGCATTATTTTTCTGCATTTTTAGTCTTTTTAACTCATATTTTTGCACTAAAAACATCATTCAAAAACCCCAAGAAACCACAAAGATTACAAATCACCAAAACAGAAGTGGATTGTTTCTTTTTCTAACTGTTTTTTTAAAAAACTTTTTACCCCTGAGGTTCTGAAATCAGAAGCTGGAATGAGCTTCTGAAGCCAGCTTCTGAACAGTGCTTCTGAAACCAGCTTCTGAACAGTGCTTCTGAGGACAGCTTCTGAACAGTGCTTCTGAAGCCAGCTTCTGAACAGTGCTTCTGAAGCAGCTTTTGAACAGTGCTTCTGAAGCAGCTTCTGAATAGTGCTCCTGAAGGCAGCTTCTGAAGGTGCTTCTGAAGCCGTACATTTTGCATTCTGAAGTCAGTTCCTGCTTCTGAAGTTTCAGAATCTGGGCTGAAACTCTTTTTTTTTTTTTATGGCTGAAACTCATTTTTATTCAAAGAGAAAAAATATAACAAGTGTTTTCAATTATAGTATATGCATCTATTTTCAATAATAAACTTGAATGAAAAAGGAGTGGTTTGACGTATGTCTTCCCATTCCCTGGTTGCACGAGCACTTGACGTATGTCTCGTTGTTCGGACAATCGTCATTCTATTTTCAAAATACAAATAAACATAAAACAAATCCAACACACGAAACTAATTCTTGGCCCCCGTGGTCAATTTAAAATTCAAATCTCTTTTCACAAAAGCACGATGTTTTATCAATTCTAACGCGATACAAACAAACGCTTAAGCCTCCCACGTTGATAAGTGCCAAAATTGACTTAAAAAGTATATTTATTTTAGGCACTTATGTAACTTATTTCACAAGTTATTTTAGGATAAGCTAGTATTTATGGTTCAAAATGCTATATTTGAGATCCTATGTCTTACCCCATGTTTTTATTGCAGGAAATTCATGCTTGATCATGCTGAGCAAAGAAATGAAGTTTGTTTCAAAGCCATCGCTACAAGCGCAAGCATCCTCGCTACAAGCGAGGATAGGCAGGGAATTTGAAGGCTTCATCGCTTCAAGCGATGGACTGGTCGCTTCAAGCGACCAAGGGCGGTTTAAGGCTCCATGCTGACGTGGAGGATCCCTATTGGTCATTAAACTTCCTCGCTACAAGCGACCAACTCATCGCTTGTAGCGAGCGTGCAAATATTCAGTTTTATAAAGCATTTTTGGCTCATTTTCTGATATAACCAGTTGGAGAACTTTGATACTTTTTCTTCCAATTTGTTAGGATTACTTTAGTAGTAGTTTAGGACTTAGTAATTAGGGCTAGAGCTTTGATCTTCAAAGATCAAAAGTGATTGGGTAGTGGAAATCAATCAAGACTTTGGGAAATCAAGACTTGGTTTGTATCTTCATCTTTTCTCTTCACTTTTGCATAGTTGCCATGAAAATGAGCAACTAACATCCCTTTGTTGGGATTAGAGGTAATCTTTCTAGCTTTGATTGTAATGAATGATTATGTGAATATATGGTTTAGCAATTTATATGTTTATGAAGTTATTCTTGCTTTTCATTCTCATGATTGATTCAAATGATATTGACAAATACTTTTGAATCTATGTTTAAGAATAATCTTCTATCAAAATAAGAAAGTCTAGAAATGGATTTGGGTTTTGATAATCGCACTAAGTTTCGGATCGTAATGCTTTCGGATCGTTTGATTGATTGGGAAATCGTCGATTAAACGATACGATCGATTTCACGATGTCATTTGGGAAATCAATGATATTGTAGAGCGATACGTGATATTTACGCTAAAACGCTAAATTCATATGCATGATTTATTTATTACATTCTTTGCAAGATTGATGAACTTTAATCTCAACGCTTTTATTCCCTAATTCTTTGTCGTTTTAATTCCCGCATTTAAATTCTGTTAGTTTATGAAACCAACCGTACAAACCCTTAACTCAAAACAATACCAATTGTTGAACGGTTCGAAGTAAGGCACCAATCCCTGAGGAGACGATAATAGAAAATACTTACTTTTGTTGTATGAAATACTGCTTCAACAAAATGGCGCCGTTGCCGGGGATTAGTGAAAACTTATTTTGAACATCGCAATAGTTTGTAGTGTTTTGAGCTTTTGTATATACCTTGTTAATATTCTTTCATTTCTTTTGTATATATAAACTGTTTGGCATTAACCCTCTTTGTTATGCAAAGAAAAGTTTCTTGTTAGTTAATTGTGTTTCAGATTCTCTTTGAAAGAAATCATGGCTGATCATCATGATTATTTCAACTATTTTGATCCATACGAGTATGAAGCTTATCAACAATATCAACAATATCCGTCTGAAGATGAACAAACGTCAAGAACTGAGAATATTCTGAACATGTTCATGCAACAATCCATGATCAACATGCAAAACACCAACCATAGATTAAGAGCTTTGTCATGCCAATTGGAGGTTTTGCAAGTTCAAATGAATTATCTACCAAGAATTGTGGATGTTCAGACCAACAATCAATCCACTTTGGAATGTGGAGAGATTGTTGAAGATGATGTTGATGAGAATGAGGAAGAACCAATGTTTAAAGGATGTGGTATAGAGCCATTAGTGGAAGAATTAGAGATACCACGCAAAAATGAAACTCCTCAAGAAAGGTCAGACACTGAAGAGGCCGGTGTTGTTGATAGTGAAGAAAGTATGGAGATTGAGAAGCCGGAACCGTTTCTTAGCAAGGAACAAACTTCTGAGGATGAGGGGATGAAAGTGAGCAAGGTGGAACTTGAACGAGTACAAGATTGCTTATGTTCCTTGCTCAGCTTACTCTGGATAGGGAGGTTATGGACTCCACATCAGCGGTTCTTCAAGTTCATGGAATTCCTCCCACTTCAAAGGGATACTAAAGCTGGTGTGATCTCCGTCTCATTCTGGCCACCCTAACGAAAAAGGCGTCGAGCTAACGACGTAAAACAAGCGCTTGTTGGGAGGCAACCCAACTGTTTAGGTTTGTTTTAATTAGTATTTTGATTTTTAACATTCATCCATGCATGTTGGGATAGTGGCTAGAACTCAAAAATGTATTTTTCTGTTTTCTGTCATGGTCGCTACAGCGACCAATTCATCGCTGTAGCGATGGAATTTGCACTACGTCGCTGTAGCGACGCACTTGTCGCTAGTAGCGATGGCTTCCAAACTTTGCGCTTGTAGCGCAAGTCGACGCTTGTAGCGATGGGCTTTTTGCCTGTCGCTACAGCGACAGGTCGCGCGCTTGTAGCGAGCGTATCAGAAAACAGTTTTATATTATCAAGGCCACTACTGTCGCTTCAGTAACTTCCCAACCACCTTCTTTAATGCTATAGCCGTTGTTTTCTTGCATTTTCGCATCTATTCCATCTGTAAACATTCCATATCATTTCTGCATTTTCTCTCTTTCCATTTTTGCAATTCTGCAAAAATTTCACTCTGTACTTGTGTTTAATCCACATCAACAGCACTTCAGGTATGTTTTTCGGCCTCCTCTGTCACTGTTTAGTAGCTTTTTACTTGCTAATGATGCCTGTATGCTGATTTCACAATTTAGGGTTTTAGGGTTTTACGAAATTTGAATTAAATCATGCCCTGAATGTTTACCCATGTTTAGATATTGTTTAAGCTGTTGTAAATGAACGAAAATCACTAGGGAAACTCTCTTTTAATCCTTTTGTTCATAGGATCACATTTTTGGAAAAACCCTTTGTAAAAATTTCAAATAAATTAGGGTTTTTGAGGATTTAGGAAGTTTAGGTGATTGTTAGTCATTTATTTTAGCTTTAATGTTGATTTCGCATGCTATAAGTTAGTCAGAATCAAGAAAAACATGAAATTTGAAAAAGGGTCCTGTCGCTAGAACAGCGCTTGTAGCGCACGAACCTGGCATTTTCTGGGTTTCGTCGCTACAGCGACCAAGCTGTCGCTTGTAGCGAGCGAACCCAGAATTTGTTTTATTTGTGTTTTGATTGACATTTGACTTGTATCCTACCTGACTCTCATCTGTTTTGACCAATTTTGTAGGAATGGCACCTAAAACTACTTCTAAACGTCAAAGGAACGTTGAAAGTTCCTCGTCACGACCACGAGCAAACCTGCCACAACACGATGCAGCTCGTTTCCTCAGCTGGAGGAACCAAGAGAGATACGAGGAATTGAGGACAAGACGCATCTGGTCCGAGAAGAGATTTGAAATTTCTGAAGAGGGTGAATATGGACATATAGCAGCTGTGATAAAAGAGAGGAAGTGGGGTATTCTTTGCACACCACCGAGGAGGATCAACTATGAGATCGTGCGCGAGTTTTATGCGAACGCGATCCCTGCCGATCCGTCTGATGAGTTTACCTTCACGACCTACGTGCGTGGGCGCACCGTCACATTCGACCGCATGTCCATCAACGCATATCTGGGCAAGCCTTTGGAGCTGGTTGATGATGAAGAAGATAATCTGCTTGCACCCACTGCACTGTGTGATTTCGGTGAACGTCAGAGGAGTGGTGACTGGGACCACGATAGCATAGCACAGGACATCTTCCAAGCGGGGAAGAGTTATGACGTGAGTAGGGCTTCGGGTAAGCCTTTTCGAGCATTCCGTGAGCACATGACCACTGAGGCTCAGGTAATCCTTACCCTGATTTTATATAACATCCGCCCCAAATCTCACACCTCCTCCACCACTTTAGATGTGACCCCCCTAGTCCATTACATCCTCACTCAGCGTCAAGTGGACGTAGCTAGGCTGATTGCTAATGAGATGAGGATAGTTGCTGAAAGTGGACTATTACCCCCGGCCAAACCTAAATGTCCTTTGACTTTTCCCGGGTTGATTATGGGTCTATGTAGGAGAGCTAGAGTTCATATGCCATCACAAGTTGATGAGGAGATTAAAAATCCTATTGATGATAGATACATCAATAGGTATTGCTCTGCACCTGCACCTGTTGCCCCACCACCACCTCCTCACACCTCAGCCGGACCTTCATCCTCAGCAGGACCTTCTCATATGCCACCACCACCACCTCAGACTACTAGCCACCCTAGCCATCCGACCATTCCACCTTTGGACTTTTCCGGTTGGGATTCTGCTACTGTGGGCTCTCTTCTGTTGGCGCAGAATGCGTCAAATCATCGGGCACTTACTACGCTTCAGAGCCATCTGCACGACAGTGGCCAGAGCCCGTGGACACCTGCGTTCTTCTCCGAGCACATTGCTTGGCCTGGGGACAGGCCATTCTTTCCAGGAGGGGCAGATGCAGCTGGTGCTGGTGATGATCAGGATGCTGATCTGGGTGATGATTCTTCATTTGCTACAAACTCTATTGATCGCATGGCAGCTGACTTGACTGACTCTGAGGACGACATGGCCACAGATTCAGATTGATGCAGAGCAGCAGATCTTGATTTGTTTTCCCTTTCGTTTTATTTATTCTGCTTTGTACTTTAACATTTTGATTGATGCTTTGTACTTTGAGTATGTTTTATGTACTATGGATGATGTACCCCTTTTTGCTATTATGTTATTTATATTTTGGGTATAACATGTTAGTATAGTTTCTATTTTATTTTTGCTTTAGTATTTTTGTGTTAAATTTTTTTGAAAATCCCAACAAATTTTGAAAGAAAGATGATTGATTCAAAAGCAATGCTTGAACTGTGAATCATCTGAGTGATAATGATGAGAATGAGTGTTAAAGCGCGCAGCTAAGGTACTCGTTTTCTCGTTTTTCTAGGTATATTCTTTAATGTGAATAAGTTCTTTACACGCACAAGTTAATTTATTCAGTTTTTAAGCAAGCATGTGTTTAATTTTGAACCAATGTAGAACTAGCCAAAAATGTGAGGAATCCTCAACCAATGTATATATATGCAGGAGACCAATACCATGTTTAACTTAGTTAGATTATGTTAAATCTGTTGTTGTTTTAATTTGTATAAGAGCATTGAAATGATCAAGGCAATTTTTTGAATTTGAGAGAAATACTTGACCAAATGAACCTACCCTGTGAGATGTGTGAGTATCTGTTAACCCAGCTGAGCCTAATGGAATCGGAATTGTTAACTGTGGACTGTCAATTTAATAAGCTCATCTGCTTATTTAAATTGCCGGAGTTTGTAAAAAAATTCAGTCACAGTTAACTCTGTATTAAATTCTGATTGTTGTTTTCTTTTGAACCCTTATCCGTCGTTTTTATTGACCTTTGCCATAATAACAAAGGAACATTCGATTAGGGTATCATTGGAATAAGTTGGGGAGAAAGGAAGGTTTTATTTAAGTCAATGTATGGTGAATGATGTTAATTGATCTTGACAACAAGAAAAGAAAAAGAAATGAAAAAAAAAAAAAGAAAGAAAAGCAAACCAAGAAAAAGAAAAGAGAAAAATGAAAAGGTTTGCAAGATTTCAAAGAAAAAGAAAAGTTGTCAAGAATCAATCAAGAATCGAAAAGTAAGAAATTCACCAAGTGTTGTATTGGAGAAAGAAGGAAGTTGTAATTAGATTGAATGTTTCCTTTTGCTTGGCCATTTGAATTCAAATATCCCACATATGACAATTCTTTTGTAGCCTAGCCCAATTACAACCCTTAAAGTCCTTTTGATCAATGCCTTTTATGCTTTTGGAAATGATAATTAGATAGACACATAATTTGATTGTATGTTATCATGTTTATTGGATGAGTGTTCATAACCCTCACAAATGATATCAATTGTTCATATACTTTATATAGAAGTGTGTTAGGTTTGGTTCAAATTTAAACATATTGCTTGTTAAGAATTGTGTGAGTTGATGTTTTGTGTTTAGAACTAGTTCACATTCATAGTATGTATCTCGTTTTGTGAGAAACTTAACCTTAGTTTGCGCAATCATGTTAAATCATTCATCTATCACTTATTTGCTTCAAGCTTTTAATTCTTTTGCATTCTTGCTCAAAGCCATGATTAAAGCTTGTTTCCTTTTTTGTTATGTCCTTTGTTTGAGGACAAACAAAGATTCAAGTTGGGGAGTGTGATAAGTGCCAAAATTGACTTAAAAAGTATATTTATTTTAGGCACTTATGTAACTTATTTCACAAGTTATTTTAGGATAAGCTAGTATTTATGGTTCAAAATGCTATATTTGAGATCCTATGTCTTACCCCATGTTTTTATTGCAGGAAATTCATGCTTGATCATGCTGAGCAAAGAAATGAAGTTTGTTTCAAAGCCATCGCTACAAGCGCAAGCATCCTCGCTACAAGCGAGGATAGGCAGGGAATTTGAAGGCTTCATCGCTTCAAGCGATGGACTGGTCGCTTCAAGCGACCAAGGGCGGTTTAAGGCTCCATGCTGACGTGGAGGATCCCTATTGGTCATTAAACTTCCTCGCTACAAGCGACCAACTCATCGCTTGTAGCGAGCGTGCAAATATTCAGTTTTATAAAGCATTTTTGGCTCATTTTCTGATATAACCAGTTGGAGAACTTTGATACTTTTTCTTCCAATTTGTTAGGATTACTTTAGTAGTAGTTTAGGACTTAGTAATTAGGGCTAGAGCTTTGATCTTCAAAGATCAAAAGTGATTGGGTAGTGGAAATCAATCAAGACTTTGGGAAATCAAGACTTGGTTTGTATCTTCATCTTTTCTCTTCACTTTTGCATAGTTGCCATGAAAATGAGCAACTAACATCCCTTTGTTGGGATTAGAGGTAATCTTTCTAGCTTTGATTGTAATGAATGATTATGTGAATATATGGTTTAGCAATTTATATGTTTATGAAGTTATTCTTGCTTTTCATTCTCATGATTGATTCAAATGATATTGACAAATACTTTTGAATCTATGTTTAAGAATAATCTTCTATCAAAATAAGAAAGTCTAGAAATGGATTTGGGTTTTGATAATCGCACTAAGTTTCGGATCGTAATGCTTTCGGATCGTTTGATTGATTGGGAAATCGTCGATTAAACGATACGATCGATTTCACGATGTCATTTGGGAAATCAATGATATTGTAGAGCGATACGTGATATTTACGCTAAAACGCTAAATTCATATGCATGATTTATTTATTACATTCTTTGCAAGATTGATGAACTTTAATCTCAACGCTTTTATTCCCTAATTCTTTGTCGTTTTAATTCCCGCATTTAAATTCTGTTAGTTTATGAAACCAACCGTACAAACCCTTAACTCAAAACAATACCAATTGTTGAACGGTTCGAAGTAAGGCACCAATCCCTGAGGAGACGATAATAGAAAATACTTACTTTTGTTGTATGAAATACTGCTTCAACACACGTGCGAGCATACAAGCTACGTTTAACTGTTAAAATACGATCAAAAACATCACTCTTTAAAATCGACCAACTAATAAACATTTTCTACCAAAGAACTATGTAGCTTTGAATTCTCCATCACACCAGGAGATACGTAGGAGCAAGATCCCACTCTTGTCAAGCACACTAATAAAAATACTTTTTCCCCCTTTCTTTTTCCCCTTTGAAATATTAAAATGTAGCAAGCAAACCTTTAAAACACTTTTAACCCTAAACTAACTAGGAGGTTCCCGTTGAGTACAACTTATGTGAGGGGTGTTAATACCTTCCCCTTGCATAATCGACTCCCGAACCCGTTAATGGTTGCGATGACCATCTTTTCCAAATCGTCAAGGGTTTTATCAACGTTTCCCTTTAAAAATAAAACTTTGGTGGCGACTCCGTAGTTATTCCGAGCGTTAGTACGCTCGAGCGTTTTTTAGCGACGCGACAACTTGATTTATAATATTGTTGATCAAATATTTATATGTAAAATTAGGCTTGAAATTCAAAAACAAGAATAAAAAAATGTGTATAAGTAATCATGTTTGATGTCATAAAGGACTAATATGTTATAAACATATAACTTAAAGGACCAATTGGTAACAAAAAAAACTTAAAAGACTAATCAGTTATAAACATATAACTTAAAGGACCGCGAGAGGTATTTGACCCTTTTTTTAATGATTTCGTTGTTTTATTGTGACGTTGTTTTGTCCATCCTCTTTGTGTGACGTTTTATCTTTCCCATCTTGTTCAGGTGTTTGTTCGGTTTAGATTGTCAAATCAACTTCGATCAAGTGTAGATTGAATCAATAACTTTGGCGTTGTCAACGTTGAGATCCGGAGACATGACTATTACAGAGACTTGAATATAGTCATATTTGTAGGCTTATCTACTTTGTCGTTTTATGCTATTAACATGGATGTTGTGAGTTTGGTCATAAATTAATCTTTTTTATTTTTAGCGAATTTATATTGTATCGGTATACTCTATCAATTTGAATGAATGAATATCGTTTATTTTTAGTTTAAAAAATGTCTAGTTGAATTCACATTTTTTTTGTGCAAAGAATCTACATTTCGTAAAAGTAGAAGTTCCGGTCAATTATTACATGCAGAATGATTTTTTTTTTTCAATTAAATAATGGGGTTAATATATGTTTACCTCGTGTAATATTAGTGGTTTCTGGTTTATCCCCTCTAAAAAAATTTGTTTAGATTACAACCCTGTAATTTGAAGATTTTTTTGGTTTTGGACCTTCATGACATCAAATTTCAAATTACAAGGTATTTTCGCCCCCTGTAATTTGAGCAAATTTCGGTTTACCCCCTGCCATATCATCGATTTTGTACAGTCAAAATTCTTGAAGCTCAAAAACCAAAGAATCTTCAAATCACAGGGTTAAAATCTAAACAGAAAATTTTATATGAGATAAACCAGAGACTGTTAATATTACAGGGGGAAACATATATTAACCCTAAATAATGTACTAATATATTTTTATCAGTAGTTGTATCATATTGTCAAAAAAAGGATTGTTTGCTTTTATAAAGACATAGGGAATGACTATGATAAAATGAATTTGAAGTTTCTTTATCTTACTTTGTAGGATTTCAACTGTTTTAGATCAACTGTCTCTTTGATTATGAATTATGTGAAAGCCACAAACTTTTCTATCGTGGGGAATGGTGCAAAAACAAACAGGTCCAAGTCGTCGAATAACCTTCAACAAGGGGATCTGCTTTCTCCAAAACAATTGTTTTGTGCATGGAGAAATAAGCCTTGACTATTCAAAGCAAGGTTCAAAAATGAATCTGTCGTCTGGTACATATATCTAATAGAGGTTCGGGTTTGTTCTTTTCGTTGATGATGTTCTCCTCTTTTGTAAGGTCACTCAAATCAAACTCAAGTGGTAATGGACACCTTAAAAGTGTTTTGTATTGCGTATGGTATGAGAGTAAATGTTATAAATTCTAAGGTTATGTGTTCTTAAAGAGTGCCTGAGACGGTTAAACGAGGTATTAAAGAAATATCCTTTATCTACATTGTGACCAATCTGGAGGACTATCTTAGTTTTCCTTTGGTACAAGGTCGAGCCACTAAAGACACATATGATTGTATTTTCTAGAAGATGCATAGAAGACTCTAACCTTTGAATGGTAATCTCCCTATTAAAAGTAAGGCGAGTTTTCCTAGCAAAATTGGTTACTACGACAATGCTTATTAAATAGCATGCACTTGTATTATTTACCTATAAATATTTATGATAATAGGAAGTGAAATAGAGTAAGGTGGTCTATTGTTACTTCTCCTAAGAAGTTTGGATGCCTGACTATTATGGAAGCTAGATTCTCTAATATTGCTCTGCTTGAAAACTTTGTTTGAAACCTACTTTATGATCCTCAGAAACTTTAGATGAGGGTTCTATCTCAAAAGTATATTAAAGGTGGGAACATTTGAAACAACAAAGCTAAAGGAAACATTTATGTAATTTGGAGAAGTATTTTAAAGGCATTTGAAACTTTAAAACAATGCTAGGATAAGTAGACAGGGCTAGGAGCACTTTTTCATTAGGTTGACTTTGTCAACATTTCAGAAACTTAATTACAACTTAAGGATATTAGCTCTGCTGGCATGTGGGATTAAAATAAATTGACGACAATTGTTCCAAACGAGCTCAACACCATAGTTGATTGGTCACCCCTGTTTGCCATTGACGATGATATTCAAGATAGATGGGTTTAGGAAGCTTCTCAAACAGGCAGATATTATTGCTCTACAAGATGTAGTTGTCTACTATCTTGTTGTTGAAAGTGGAAAGATAACGAAAGTTTTGATTGAATTTGAAAAGTGTCGGTTTCAGCTAAGATGCAAGGTTTTCTTTGCCATTGCATACAAAATGTGATTCCAACTAATTAATAAGCTTCGACATCACTACAACTTGACAACTTCTCATGACGAAGATGTGCTTCAGTGCCTTAGGGATTGTACTCCATCGAAGGAAGTTTGGGAGCAAGTACAGAGTTTTAATCATTCATATTTTTTGCTTGATAGTCTTGAAAACATGGTTACAAACTATGTCAAACACACACACGTAATGAGTGAAATCAATATGAGTTTCACACATTAAAGAATGATCTCACATAAAGCGGTGAGACACACATTAATTTTACCTAATAAAAATTTAAGTGATACAAAGTGTTAGAAAGATAGTGTTGATAGTATTACTCATATATAGAATAGAGTATAGCCTCCTACATCCTTTACCTTACAAGCTTAGATGGGTGAAGTTTAACCTGGGAAAGCAAAGTTGCTTCCCACCATGGGAAAGCTTTTTCTAACCATTAGATTAATGGGGAACACGATTTTTATCATGAACTGCCTACACCATATTTTTTTCCTTTCTCTTTTACACTCTTATATTTTTGTTTAGATCTGGAATTTTTTTCTTTTCTTGATCTGGAAACAATTGGTCCGATTTTATCGCTCGCGCGCGCTCGCCCGCTTGCGCGAGCGCCCGTATTATAAGAGTGAGTTAGAGGTTGAATTTTTTCACGATTTTTTGCAGGCATGTTTAGGACATAAAAACAACATCGCCCACAAAAAACGAGAATTTTCCGACAAGAGACGGATTAAATATGAATTTTTTACGCGCCAAAAACTCAAGAACGCGAAACAACAAAACATGCACCTAGAAAACGAATTTTGAGCTGGTTTTTTGCAGACACCTCTATAAAAGCACCATCTTCTTCTCCCTTTTTCATTCTCTGAAAGCACCATTTTCGTAACCTTCAAACAAACAAAGTTTCCAGATTTTTTACAAACCAAACTTTTTCTTCATAAACATCTCGCTTTTTCTTCTCTTCTTCAAAGAAAATGGACAAACTCCCAGAAGATCTTCTCCTCGATATCGTTAAGAGGGTTGCTGCCTTTGGAACCAAAGATCTTTTTAATTTCAAGGCCACTTCTACTACTCACCGTAGGCTTGCCGGCAAGAAGGTGGTGCTTAGGGCTTTGTCAAGAGACTGTCTATGGTACATTTCTGATTATTGGCCATGTGCAGAGAAACGTGCTTTCATGCAGAAGATATCCCATAGTGGACATGCAACATTCGGAATGGTAAAGGCGTCCCAAATGATTCAAGAAGGGCATTCTACCCTCGAAGAAATTGAGAGAATTATGCGAAAGGCAGCAATTCATGGGTCTGATGGAGCCAAGTACCTTTTGCTAATGCTTAAGGTATTAGCAAAGGATGACTTCTCTATGGAAAATGTTTTTTTCCATCTTTAAGGATCTCTTCGACCGCCGGCAACTTATTGCAAACTGTCGAAGGGCCATTCTAAATGTAGGGTGGCCTCCCTATTGGGCTTATAATTGGTCGAGGCCATTACCCCCAAGCTTAGTTTATAGGTTTACTTGCACTTCAAACAAGACCTGTAAAGGAGATGGAAGAAAAGCTAACATTTTCTGGCCTTCTCCAGGCTCAGATGATGAATACTCTTCAACGGACCTCTATCTCTTCTGCCGTTTCGACGTCGAGATCACTTGGTTTCTTACTCAGTTCCATTTTTTGAAAGAAGAAGATATTTAGGATGTTTGTAGTTATGGCCAAAGAAGCCACATAACCCACATATTTAGACTCATTGTAGTTTTTATTCAACTCTGATGTTTTGAATGTCTTTATCAATTTTGGTTTTAAATGTCTTTTATAATCTGAGCAACTTTGGTTCATATCCTCAACTTCTAGTCCTGCTTTGACTAGGTAAACCATGTTGATTGTACCTAAAGTTAAAATCAACATATTTTGCAGGGACCTTTTTAAAAAAATTTATTTTTGCAAAGACCAAAAGCAAAACGAGCCCTATTTGCAGGGACCAAATGCATATTTAAGCCTAATCCTTATAAACCCAACGGAAGGAATAAAAATAATTTTATAATAATTAGATAATAATCCTTATAAACCCAAACTTGGGAGTGTTTTTAAAAAAAATAAATTTGATGTTATATTTATCTACTAAAGTCGATAAGTATCACAACAGAGAAAATCAATAATTGCTTAGTATGAATTTTTCAAAGCAGATTCAAAGAAACAACCAAAACTGGAAATAACAATAAGGTAGAGAGAGTATATAGAATATCTCTCTTCTGTTATTACAATCCATGAAATCAAGACAAGCAAAATAATCTTGACACACCTAACATGAAGTGCAAAGCCACTGCAATGTCTCCATTCAGAAATCACCTGGAATATATACAAACAGCAAAATGTCCCATTGTCAGAAACAATAAATGTAAATGCTTGACTAAGATGATGTGATAACCATATGTATATAGAAAATCAAGTATGTAAAATAAAATACAAAATAACATCAACTAGAATAACAAGTTATTACTCATAGAGACATAGTTCCTCAATTCAAGTGAAAATATAGAGGTGTCTTACAAAATCCAGTTCAAAATTCATTTTCTAGGTGTATGTTTTGTTGTTTCGCGTTCTTGAGTTTTTGGTGCGTAAAAAATTCATATTTAATTCGTCTCTTGTCGGAAATTTTTCGTTTTTTTGTGGGCGATGTTGTTTTTATGTCCTAAACATGCCTGCAAAAAATCGTGAAAAAATTCAACCTCTAAGTCACTCTTATAATACGGGCATGAGCACACGCGGGCGCGCGCGAGCGAGAAAATCCGACCAATTGTTTCCGGATCAAGAAAAGAAAAAAATTCTAGATCTAAACAAAAATATAAGAGTGTAAAAGAGAAAAGAAAAAATATGGTATAAGCAGTCCATGATAAAAATCGTATTTCTCATTAATCTAATGGTTAAAAAAACTTTCCCATGAACTTTGTTTTCCCATGTTAAACTTCACCTCCAAGATGATGTCTGACTTTTTTTTCGCAAGATGCATGTTTCAATCAAATCCAACATGAACTATGCATGGTTAATTGCCCCAACTGACATCATCTACAAGACAACCACTAAGAGTAGAAAAAACATGATCTAAAATAAGTGTCGATGATTTTAAATAGCATGCAAATATATGCATCGATTTGCTTCTCTAAAGATATGAATAACTAATGTTGACCAATGAGAAAGCTTAAGAAGAGATAAAACTTCATGAAGAAGAAACGAGATAAAAGCATCGGAGAAAGAGCCTTCGTGACTCAACCTAAGGAATCAATAAATCCAAGGCAAGCTACCCAATAAAGTTAAAATTAACATGGTGATAACTTGGGTACCCATCAATAAAAGGTGGGTAACACAACCCATGTTGAGTTGGCACCAATCAAAGTTATTTGTTTGTTTTCTATTATTTTTAATATTATATAAATACATTATTTTGATTGGGTCAACTCAACATGGGTAGTATTACCCACCTTTTATTGATGGATAAACAAGAATTTCCATAAGACATGGAGGGGGATTTGCTAAATCTTTCACGGTACAATTGTTAGTATAAACATTGTGAATTTAGGCTTAATGACATGTATAGTCTCTTATGTTTATTTTAGGTTTCAAGTTGGTCCCTATTGTTTTAAAAGTTTCAATTTGGTCCAAAACGTGTGTTTAGGAGGTATTCTCGTCGTTTTCCATGCAATTCCAATTTGAATATGAATGTGAACATAATTGGAGCTCAAATTTTAATAGAAAATCCTACTTTCAGGTGTAAAAAATCAACTTGAAAGGGACCAACTTATGTTAACGTTGCAAACAAAAGGGACCAACTTGAAAACATTTAAAACAAAAGGAACCAACATGAAACCTAAAATAAACGTTTTGGAACAAATTGAAACTTTTAAAACAATAGGGAGCAACTTGAAACCTAAAATAAACATAAGGGACCAAACATGCAATTAAGCCTAGAATTTATTATTTTGAAGTTATATTAATAGTGTATTATTTGAACAACCATTTGTGTGATTATTTTTGAGACAAACATAAATTTACAAAAAAGAATAGATATTAATATGGAAATCAAAGTAATAGAGAGAAAAAATAAAAACATAATGTGAGTATATGAGTGAAGGTTGTCACAAAAGTTGTCACAAAATGATTGTACAAATATCATTTCTCTAGATTTATTGCTTTAGTATTTTCAAAAAAAGTCTTTAGCAATGATGCAATTGCAAATTGTATTTATTTATTTTGACGAGAATTCAATTGTATTTTTGTTATTAAAAACTCTTTTTTTACAATATGTTAATCAAAAACTTAAAAAAGAGCAATTTTGGATTTTTTTTCCAACTTCAAACAATTGAAAATTAACAAAAAAAGAAAGGAGAAGAGAACAAGTTTTCGTACTGAAAGTTATGGTATTTTTCAACTTCATCATCAAAGATACAAATCTGAGCATCTCTTCATCACCATAACCAATTTTTTTTCATCTTTTTCAACAGTACACAGACCTCTCTGTTCTTGATTCTTATTCTTATTCTTTGATTTGTCCTCCTTACTGTCCAGATCGATGTTTCCGTCTCCAATTCCGACTCCGGTCTCCAATTTTATTCTTCAGCGGGGATACCAATTTGTGTATTCTTTCAAGATGAATTTTATTCTTCATTATTTTGAGGATTTATTTGGACTTGGAAGATGAATTTTTTTCCGGATCTGCTTTTTTTTTTTACTCAAACCCAGATTTGGTTTAGTTGATCAAATTGAAAAGTGAACTCATCCTAAAAAAGGTCTTTGTCAATCGTGGAAACATCTATATATGGTGGTTCTTATTATCAAAAAGAAAAAAAAAAAGATGAGTATGTTAATTCTTTTTTTTTTTTTTGAAGTGATGAGTATGTTAGTTCTTATAAATTTTGTTTTGACGTTTTTTTTGGTGTTTTTCAATTTATGTTTAAATAAAGAATAAAATAATTTTTGATTTAATAATATAATTTGGTTGTGTGAAATAGCTATGGGGTTTTCTTTTTCTGGTTGGAGTTAAAGCTTATATGATCATCTCAATGGTAAGGTCTTAACTATTTAAGACCCGATATTCAATAGTACCTTTATTGAAGAGAAAATTTGTGGGGGTTTTATAAGACTCATGGTCTCCTTCAATCTTAAATGAGACTCACACCTTTTTAATATTAAAAATTGATATGTAATGATGTAAAATTATTGATAGTTGATTTGTGTGTCTCATTTAAAAACTTTGTGTGAGATGATAGGTTAGAGAGATTGAATGTTTATTATGTACTACTATTAAAAAAATTATAAATGAGTGATGTGCACACATGAGATCCATTTAAATATCCAAAATCGAAGGTCTCTATCGTGGATGCTCTAAAGAATTTTGGAGGAACACGATGAAGGAGATGGGAGATGAAGAATGGTTGTTAATATTTGATAAATGTTGGGGTTATTCAAAAAGGATATAATAAATAATTATAGGGTATATTTAATATTTCTAATATAACCGAAAAACTTCCTGTTACATGTAAAATAAATTTTTGATACTATACACAAGAAGATTGACCTTTGTATCCTAAATGCCACCTTTCAATATACATACATACATACATACATACATATATATATATATATGTATATATATATATATATATATATGAGATTTGCTAATATACACCCACTAGTTTTTATGTGGGAGTATTTTAACAACATGCATCTTTAGGTGTATTTAGCCACTTTTTAGTTATCACTTGCTAAAATACTCCTTCTAAAAAATAAGTGGGTGTATTCTAGCAAATGTTTATAGGAGTTGCTAACATACACCCACTTATCTTTTAAAAGGTGTGTTATAGCAACATACACCTCAAGGTGTATTTATCAACTTTTTAGTTATAACTTGCTAAAATACTCCCACATAAAAACTAGTGGGTGTATATTAACAAATTCATGTAAATATATATATATATATATGAGCGCACATTGATTTTTTTTTTTCAAGGAACAATGATTTTCTTGTAAGTTATAGTTGGCAAATTATTAATTAATAAGTGATTGGCATAAATGTTCCGACCCAAGTACATGGATGAAGATTCGCACAATTTTCATCAGAAAAAAAAAAATAGAAAAAGATTCGCACAATAGCACATGCGATGCTGTTTCAAAACATCATAAAACTAACCCGATCGATCCCATCAAACCCTCCTCCAATCAAACTTTAAAAAAGCGACAAGAGTCCCACAAATGTGGATTTTGGATCTACCTTCCTAATTGCAAATGCTGCCAACTTCAGCTACACACAAAATAAGGGCTTCGATTGCTACCAAATGGTCTCTTTCAGACCCTCCACCATCCATGACAGCACACACTCACCTTCATTCACTCATCCATGTGAATATATATTATGTTATTCAAATTTTAAGCTTTGTTTTTTTAATTGTTATTTTGGTTGATATTAGTTTCATATGATTTGGAGTGTGTCACACTGCACAATACAAACTAACATGAAAAGGAATTCAATTACACTGCACACACAACATGGATAGAAGGGTCTACATATGATTAATTACTATTACTATTACTATGGTCTACAAATATGATTAGTTAGGGTGTGGTCACACGATGAACAGTGGCGGATCCAAAACTCTGAATTAGAGGTGCAAGTATTTTACTTTAGTTGTATTTATATTTGTAAAAATAAATATGAAAATTATAGTGTATGTGTGTGTCTATATATATATATATATATATATATATATATATATATATATATATATATATATATTAGAAATGTTAGTAAGACACATTTTAACACACATTTTTCAACACACTCTCTTTGATTGGTTAAAATTCACATGAGACTCACCAAATTTATATGGGACCCGCATAATTTGGTGGGACCCATGTGAATTTTAACCAATCAAATAGTGTGTGTTAAGATGTGTGTTGTTAGCATTCCTTACACACACACACACATATTTGTCAAAAAATATAGAAAATTTCTCACAAAATGTAGTTCATGTGACCTTGAAAATTGAAGGTGTCTTTTATTTTGGGAGTTTTTTTTTAACAAACAAGTCAATTGAGTAAAAAATTGTGATTATTTTGTAATATTTATAGTATATATTTGTTAGTTATGGTATACAACCACTAACCTATTGCCAAATCCTTCAAAGATTAAATTCATAATATAGATTCAACCCGTTTAGTCCTATTTTTGTATGTGTTTATGGGAAATTCAAGTAACAATAAGTGCCTAAAAAAGGTAAGAAAATTGGAAAGGAAAATAAAAACTAACAAGTAGTAACAAGGGAAAACTAGCTTAAAATTGTTGGTCAATGCATGTAGTACTGTAAAAAGTATATCGATTTGACAGTGATTAGCTTTCCTATTGCATAAAAAACGGAAAGCACAAAAAAAACAATTGCTCGTTGCATCTTGCATCAAGAGAGTGGTGCAAAATCAATTTATCAAGGTATGTAAAACATGAGTTAAATAGGATGGCAGGTATAATTATGAAAAGTTGAGGGTGTGTAAGTGCACACCCTAGTGTAGGAGCAGCTCCGCCCCTGACGATGAAGCTACTTAAATAGGGGGTTTTGTGTTTGAAAAAAAATGCCTCAAAACAATAATGGCATTTGTTACTAAGATTAAATTTTGAAATAGTTATTTGTATGTTAATGTCGATAATATTGGAACAGTAGTTAAAATAGTTCAAAAATATTTTCAGCCGTAAAAAAAATTATCGGGATCAGTTGTGTACTGGACATCTTTAAGATGTTTTGTGACATTGTCTAAATGTGTGTAAGTAGATTACCAGACCACGATGAAGGTGAGAAAAACACACACACAAGAAGGGGGGGGGTTGAATTGTGTGACTCAAAAACTTGTTCTTTTCTTTTCAAAAGCTTAACACTAGTTCAGAACCAAGTTCTGAACTATTATCAGAAGTATATGCAGCAGATTAACAAGTTAAAAAGAGAAGGGAAGAGAGACACACATAATTTTATATTGGTTCCTTCTCAATGTGAGAAGTAGTCCAGTCCCCTTGTTTTCCAACAAGAGAGTTCCACTATAATCAGAAGATTACACTTTGCTCAACCACTAAGGAAGAGACTTCCAGTTGCTCAATCACAAAGAAAGAGGCTTCTAATGCTCAACCACAAAGGAAGAGGCTTCCAATGCTCAAGACACTAAGTCAAGAGACTTCCCAATGCTCAAGACACTAAGTCAAGAGACTTCTGACTCAGACCACAAAGGAATGAGGTTACAAATGCTCAGTATACAGACTGAGACTTTAGGGACCAAACTGGTTTACAAATAAATGAGTTTGGGTTGAACACTTGATAAAATATCAGAGGTGTTCTCTTAATACAACACAGGTTAAGACTCTTAACCTTAAGAAATTCTAAGTTACAAGACTAAAGAATTTCTAAGAGATTTTGAACTTGTGAGATTTTACAGCAGAAAACAGAGCACAGGTTCAACAATTTGTTTCAAGAGTCTTAGACCAATTTCTTCTTCAAATCTTCTTCCTTTTATAGAGGAAATAGAGCTGTTGAAGATTTGCTTGATTTGAGGAAAGAGCCGTTGCAAGTTGAGCTAGGATTTCTGCAAATGTGTGCTGAACTTTTTCAACAAAACAGAGCAGCAGCCATTTTTGAAATGGCCTACCTTAAAAGCTGGGGAATGTCTGGGTCAGGGAGACAACTGTTCCATTGGGTTGTTCTGACACATCCATGCATTAAATGCGCACAGTACCAGTTGCTTTCCATGCCACATCAGCTTCAGAAGCTTCTGCGTGAACAGTGCATCAGAAGCTGCCTTTGTACGGATCAGAAGCTAGTCTTCAGAAGTTGACTTTTGTTGACTTCCTTCAGACGCTGACTTTTGTTGACTTCCTTCAGAAGCTGCTTTCAGACTCAGACTTCAGAAGCAGTCTTCAGGAGCACTTCTGGAGCACTACTTCAGGAGCACTTCTTCAGGAACACTTCAGGAGCACCCAGTTTTATTCCAGCTTTGCACTTTGCTTCTTAGCTTTCCTTTCTTGCTCTAAGCTTGTTCTTTCATAACCATTCTTAATTTCCAAACAATAAACACATGGTTCTGAAATCACTTGAACAAAGCATTAGCAAATAACCAATTTTCTATTTAACACTTTGTTATCATCAAAACCATAAAGAGAAATATGTTTACACATAATGTTTCAACAATTTCCCCCTTAATTCAGAAGAGAGTTGTTTAACACATTTTGTTCCAACACACGACGTTCTCAAAATAAAACAATTAAACTACAATTGTATCAGAGTCCTAATATACTATAAGATCCGTTCTTAAAATACACCCTTAATATGGTATTGAGACCACTTGAATATGACACTAAAACCACTCTATCATCCGAAAGGACAAATAATCAAAGAGAATTTTCTAACAGGACAATTTTTTAATAGAGAGAGGGAGAGAGAGGGAGGGAGGGAGGGAGGTGTAACACCCATACTAAATTATCTAGAATATTTAGCATGTGTATTAATCTGATACTGGGTACATTAAAATTTACAATAATTAATATATACAAATCACTGAATGAATACAAATTGCTCGTTTACATAAATATCCAAATGTCAGATACAATTACTCTTTCATATACATATATAAAATCTTTCAACCTCCTGAGCCTGTCCTTGACGAGCATCTGCACTCCATCCAGCGTCTTCCTGAAGATCTTCATCTTAAGCCACCTGGCTACCTGAAAACTTGCACCAGAAGGATAGGGATGAGACATAATGTCTCAGTGAGCTCCTACCCTACCTACTGTTGGCAACCACAGGGAACCTAGGGTCGCCGTGCCTACCTCGGCAATCTTGGGGATTCCTATGATCGCCAAGTCTTAACCTTACCCATAGAGGGTTACCTGACTGTTCCTGCTAAACTGTGTAGTTATAAACTGAATTACATCCTGCTAAACTAGTGATCAAGGGGAAACCTAGGATCACTATCTGAGTCTGATACTGAATAGTCCTGAGATCTAGACTATATTCTGATAACTGGGTGATCGAGGGGAATCTAGGATCACCGCCTGATAACTGATTATCTGATACTTGTCTGATAACTGTCTGATAACATAATAAAATAATTAACTGATAAATGTCTTATGTTAGCTGTTAGCGTTGAACAAACATTATTATCTGAGTTCATTTTACGGAATGCCCCCGGGTGGAGTAACCCCGAAGCACATTCCCCTGATAACCGGTGAAAATTCCTATCATATCAGGCTAACACCGGACTCCTCTTGTCGTCGTGCGGTCATCCTTGCGGAATAACACGTCCCACTGGCGTGAACCTCCTGTATCCCACTGGCGTGAATAGCAGAAGACACGACTTAACTTACGCGTATACCCCCCCGTGTCCCACTGGCGTGAACGACGGAAGACGCGAATTATTATACTTCATTATTAGTCTTAACTTATACATGAACCTTTCGAGTCCCACTGACGTGAACAACGAAGGTCACGGCTTAATATTAATCTTAACTGATGCGTATACCTCCCGTGCCCCACTGGCGTGAACAACGGAAGACGCAATTAATATTAATAATCTTATGCATGAACCTTCCATGCTCCACTGGCGTGAACAATGAAAGTCACGACTTCATGGTAATAATCTTAGTCTGGTCTCTACGTGAACCATTCGTGTCCCACTGGCGTGAACATCGAAGGCCACGGCTTAATCTTACTAATTCTTGTACTCTTAACCTATAAAAGGTTCTAGACTTGAATAAGGTAACATTTTTGTATAATCTTATTAACCTATCAAGGTTCTCGACTCATCGTTCTCATGAGCCATTGTCTATAGTGGGAACTATGTCCCTATCTTACTTGGTGTCTTAGGGATAAATCTACCCAATGTCTTACTTGATTCCTTGATTCTTAATGAAATTAATCCTCAATGATAAATGTAGTTCTAACCCCACACTCATGCTAATACAAGGTGTACCATGATCTATTCTTCCATTCTTAAATGTACAAGGCATACTGGCACTGTGCGGATGGTTTCTGGCCTTAAAACAAGTTTCCAAAAATGGGGTAGCACACTGCCCCCATCGTGGCACGACAGGCTCCATCGTGGCACGATGGCGTGCTGATCCTTATGATCATGGCACGATGGATGCCATCGTGGCACGATAATTCCAGGGGTGCCAGGCCCTGTAGCTGTTCCAGAAAGTTCAAAAACGTGTTTTCCAATCCAACACAGTTCAGCAAGTATTTATACATCAAAATCCAAGGTTTTTAACACATAAGATCATGGCATAACATGTATTAACAAAAGGGAAACTAACTTATACAAATCTAGCCTAAAATCATTCATGAATTCCTTTCCTCTCTAACCATAAAACTATCCCAAAAAGGGTAAGAAATCACAGGGAGCTCACCTTGGTTGTGCTTGGTGCTTGCTAATCTCTCAACTTCAAAGCCCTAGCTTGCTCCAATCTACTCTTCTCTTTGATTCTTCTTTGTTTCCTTCTTTTCTTTCTCTTAAACTAGCTTCTATCCCAAGCTTTCTTTGCAAGCTTTCTCTCTAAGGTTTGATTGAAGTTTGGATGAATTGATGGTGAGTGAGATTGAGGGCGTGAGAGAGAAGTGAAGGGAAGGGAAAATATGATTTGTGAAGAATGAATGAGAAAGAATGGAAAATGAAAGGATAAATATCTTGCCCATTTCAAATTAATCTCCCCCCTTTTGCTTAATTACAAAATTGCCATTCCCTTAGTTTCTTGTTCGTCTTGCTTGCTTTTCAAGCTTCTAACATTGATAACTGATACTTAAGAGCGGGATGTTACAGGAGGGAAAGAGAGAGAGGGGGAGATAGGGGGGACTCTGAAATGCATAGCGGAAATAGGGAGAAGAGAGACAATTGGAGGATTGCTCAATTATGGTGTGGATGATTATATAGGCAGGAAACCAACACACCAACAAAAGGGGACGACTTAAATCCTTTGACCGTTGGGAGACGAACAGTGTGATCACGCCTCATTAAAGACTCATCAAGTGTTGATGTATGAATGAGTTGGAGCGGTGAAGGCACACGCGGGCGTATGCCTAACACACATTAGTGTCTGCCAAACACAGGGTGATGTGGCAATAATGTGTGCCAAAACCAAAAAATAATTAATTTAAGGTTTCGTGCCCTTGAAAAGTAGTACACCACACAACTTAAGCTTACGTCATCTTTCGTTTACAAAATTGGGTACCCTTTGGGCATACCCCAAGGAGGCATACTTCCACTATATAAACACTAGTGTTGTGTGATAGCTCTATCTACGTGGGATTTCTAGAAAATTTTCAATTTGCGCACAAACATTCATTATGTTCCAACATAACTCAAATAACACAGACCAACGAAGAGTCATAAGATTAGACCATATTTTGTCTCTATTTTACTAAACTTTTTTAAAAAAAAAAATCACAAGCTGATATAAATAAACAAAACCGGTTCAAAGCACAATAAATGCTAAGAAAATGAAATTACAGATAGATCAACAAACATAAACAAATCATCAAACCACAAAACACCGTGGTAACCACAAGGACAAAAATCATCATAAAGGAATAGCAACACCTAAGCCTTTGAGACTTGAGAGACTGAGCACTCCAATGATGAGGATACGGTGCATGGGTTCAAAGTAGATTTGATACTCACATTTAAATAGTACTCATAGATGAAATTATATTTACTGTTTCTCTTATTACTCATTGTATACATACACCACTTTTGTAATTTGAGACAAATATTTCTGTAATTTTACTCCGACAATTGGTCAAGATTTAAGAGACAGAGTTTTAGTAGAAAATTAGTTACTAAAATCTGTAGTAATAAAATGAAAATTAAGATTATTAAAAATAACAAGTGTATAGTAGAGTGTGGCAAATTTACTCACTCCTTAGTGTAGTAATAGTTTGAAAATGACAATTGGGTACGTTTGTTTAAAAAATTTATTATGGCATCAGAGCTAGGTTCTGGTGAGAAAAATTTTGTGGAAAGAACGAAGGTGGTAGAAAAGACGCCATCTCCGTATGATCTGAATTCGAATGACAACCCAGGAAGCATAATCACCCAAGTCCAACTTCGGGGTGAAAATTATGATGAATGGGCAAAAGTTATGAGGACCACTTTACGTGCACGACATAAATGGGGGTTCGTCGAAGGAACCATAAAGAAGCCAGATGAAGACTCACAAGAAATGAAGGATTGGTGGATCGTCCAATCGATGGTGGTGTCTTGGATCTTAAACACCATTGAAGCTTCTCTGCGTTTTACTGTTTCCTATATGGAGAACGCAAAGAAACTTTGGGACGACATTAAAGAGTGATTCTCAGTTGCGAACTGGCCAATGATTCAACAATTGAAATCAGAACCTGTTGAATGTAAACAAGAAGGAATGTCCATGGTGAACTACTATGGAAAACTCAAGGTGTTGTGGGATGAACTGGGAAATTACTAACAGATACCAACATGCACATGTGAAGGGTGCAAATGCAACATCAAGGCAAAGTTAGAGAAACAAAGGGAAGAAGAGAAAGTGCATCAGTTCTTGATGGGATTAGATAATGTGTTATACAGAACGACTCACTCTAACCTTCTTGTAACTGATCTGCTACCATCGTTGAATCGAGTATATGCACTTTGGTACAATAAGAGCGCGTGAAGGCAATATCTATGATCAAGGAAGAAAGAACAGAGATTGTTTGTCTTGCTGTGCACACCGGTGGAAGGGCGAGAGGACGTGGAGACATAAAAGACAAATGAATGGTCTGTTCAAACTGCAATCGGATAGGGCATGATAGCATGGGATGTTTTCAAATTGTCGAATATCCAAATTGGTGGGGGAATAGGCCACGCCCAAGTTATTGCTCGAATGAAAAGGCAACAACAGAGACGTAGTGCAAATTCTGGACGCGGTAGAGGCATGGGTGTACGAGCAAATGATGCCCAAGCAATTATTGGAAGAAAAACTGAGGCAACGACATAGGTTGATGAGGGAGGGTTGGCCGGATTGAGCACAGAACAGTGGCAAACTCTTGTGAATATGCTGGACAGACAGAAGGGGAATTCCAGTGAAAGAATGACAGGTAAAAAAGCTTGGATTAGTAATACAGGGGCTTCAAATCATATGACAAGAAATTTAAGATTGCTTCAGGAATTGAAGGATGTACATGGATGTCCTGTAGGATTGCCAGACGGGCATAAAGTTGTTGCAACGAAGGAGGGAACAACAATTCTTGATGGAGGGCTGGAATTAAGCAATGTGTTATATATGCCTAAATTGAATTGTAGCTTGACATCTGTGACCCAATTAATATATGAGACAAACTGCATAGTGCAATTTACTAACTCTATGTGTGTGATGTAGGACCGCACTTCGAGGATGCTGATTAGATTGGGTGAACAAATAGATGGGCTCTACTACTTCAAAAGGATACGACATGAGAAAGCTTTCAAAGTTGGTTGTGGACTGTCACTTGATATTTGGCATAGGTGAATGGGGCATCCTTCTTTGAAGATTACCAAGTTAGTTTCAAATATTAGTAGTAGGAATAATGACTATGGAAATCAGGCATGTGATGTTTGCCAAAGAGCTAAGCAAACTAGAGATGACTTTCCTTTAAGTAATCATAAAGCAACTAGTGCATTTGAGTTAGTTCATTGTGACTTGTGGGGACCTTATAAAAATCCATCTTCATGTGGTGCTTATTATTTTTTAACAATAGTTGATGATTATTCTCGAGCAATTTGGATTTTCTTGTTGTTAGATAAAAGAGAAGCACCTCGCACTTTGTTGAATTTTACTGCATTAGTAGAAAAACAATATGAAAAACAGGTTAAAATGATTCGAAGTGATAATGGAACTAAATTTACATGTTTACAAACACAATTCCAGGAACGTGGAATCGTGTTTCAAACATGGTGCACTAGACCACCTCAACAAAATGGACGAGTTGAAAGGAAACATAGACATAGACTCAATGTGGCTCGAACATTGAGATTTCAAGGTAATCTTCCCATTTCTTTTTGGGGTGAATGTATTTTAACGGCTGGATATTTGACAAATAGAACACCGACACCATTGCTAAATGGAAAATACCCTTATGAGGTGTTGAATGGGAAACCACCTACCTATGAACATCTTAGAGTTTTTGGATCTCTTTGTTATGCACATAATCAAGGAAGGAATGGTGACAAATTTGCTAGCAAAAGTAGGAAATGTGTGTTTGTAGGCTACCCACATGGAAAGAAAGGATGGAAGTTATTTGACTTGGAAACCAAAACTTATTTTGTATCAAGAGATGTTGATTTTTTTGAAGCTGAATTTCCCTTTGGACAAGAACCTATGATCTCTAGTAGTGAATTAATGACACACATGCTAGATGGAGATGTTGCTGCTGATGATGAAAGTCATCATAGTGGGCAAATTATAAATGTTGAATTTCAAAGAGAAGAGATTCATGATGACGTGAGAGGGGGGAGTAGTAACCTAGAAAGTGAACATGCTGTCATTAATGAAGAAAATGAGGAGCAACTTGGTCGAGGCAAGCGTGCTAAAATTCCTTCTACAAGGCTACGAGATTGTGTGACCAATACAATGAGATCATCAAAGAGCCCATCTACTAGTTCGCCCAGGTCACATCATCAATCGAAGGTACGGTATCATATTGCTCATTACACTAACTGTGAAAAATTCTCACTGCAGCATCGTAAGTTTCTTGCAGCCGTGACAACCGATAGAGATCCTATGTCATTTGCAGAAGCAATAAAAGACAACAGATGGCGGTTAGCAATGCAACAAGAGACACAAGCTCTCGAAGATAATAACACATGGAAAGTGTGTTCCCTGTCGATGAATAAAAAGGTGTTGGGATGAAAATGGGTATATAAAATCAAGTATCATTTTGATGTAACCATAAAACGCTTTAAATCTCCGCTGGTTATACTTGGAAATCATCAGATTGAAGGCATTGACTACAACGAAACCTTCGCACCAGTGTGAAAATGGTCACCGTGCGAATTGTTCTAGCAGTCGCTGCAGTGAAAAGATTGTTGAGATAAATTCTAAAAAATCCCTTTTAATGTTTTTATGATAACAAAACATATAAATTATATTTAAAAGAATTATGAGATTATTTGTTATTTAACATGTGTTCTTGAGTGATTTTAAAAGATAGGTTATAAAGGTAAAAATGTTTTTGAGAACATTCTGAGAACAAAGACCATCTTCATTATTCATACAGGCCTCGCCAAAGTCAGCTCAAGCAAGACAAGTTGGAAGTTATTGTCAATCATGGGAGCAAAGTTCTTTGCCTTTAAGGAAGAGTTTATTTTTGTCAAGAATCATTGTGGAAATGGAACTCAAAAGGATCAAGAGTTATGTTATACAAAGGGAACATATTTACTATGCTACACTCTCAAAGAATTGAAAAAGAATTAATTAAATAGATCCTATGAAGAAACAAAAAGGAACCCATGAACATTAGACAACACATCAAGAAAGAAGAAAAAAGCCAATAAGAAATGGACAACATATCAAGCTAAAAGTATGGGATAAAATCAAATCACTTGTACTTCTTTTTTTCCCTCCAAGGCGTGAGGTTTCTACAGCTCATAGCACAAAGCAAACTTGGCTGCCAATTGGCCAACAAAAATCTGCATAACACTATTCATAATGTCACTTTATTGCAAGCTGTCCAAGCAGAATTTTTTAGAACGTTCTCAGAATATGGAGAACATTCTGCCAAGCATTGTTAGACAAGAGTATTTCACTTTTATGAGTTGGCAAACTTTTCTCATTCACTTTTACCCTCAAGAGCGTGTGTTTATTACTTCAATAAGGGACTCCTTCCATCTATAAATACAAGGGCTTGCAAAGAGAAGATGCATTGAGTCATAAACCAAAAATTCACTTACTTGATTTTCAACACATCAAGAACACTTAAAAGACTTTTTCATCATGGGCATCACTATCAAAATCCAGTAGCAACTCTTTTACTTGAGTTCTTTACAAAGGCAAATACATTGTAAACCAATAGCAAAAGATTTCAAAAGAATCACTAAGTGTGTTAGTGATTGCGTTTTTAGCTAGTGAGTGAAGCTAGTGATAGTTGTTTTGTAAAAGCTAGTGAGTGAAACTAGTGTCTTGTAAAGCTAGTGAGTGAAACTAGTGTAAAGCCCAAAGAGGTGCAAAGTGTATAGATTCAGGAAGTGATCTAAGAAAAGACATAGTTGAGCTATAGTTAATACTCAACTACATATTGGAAAATCTCACAGTATTGTGGGGAATGGAGTAGCACACATTGGGTGAACCATGATAACTTTTTGTGTGTGATTTCTCTTTCTCTATCTCTCTTTATTTTTACAACATCACACACTTCACAATTATTATTGTTTTACTTAGTAACTGACTAACCTTCCAAGTATTTACTTGAGAAATTTTTAGCGGTAATTTTTATTAGATCACAATTTAAACCCCACTTTCTTGTGATGTTATTTTACTTCAAAGATGGAAGCTTCACCAAATGGACGTACACAATGCATTTCTTCATGGTGACTTACAAGAAGAGGTCTTCATGAGATTTCCCCCCGGCTTTCACACTTCTCAACCAAATATGGTTTGTAAGCTTAAAAAATCGTTGTATAGGTTAAAGCAAGCCCTATGTTGCTGGTTTGCAAAGATGTCTTCGACTCTCAAAGATTATGGCTTTGTGCAGTCATATCAGACTATTCTTTGTTTACATTACACGATAAAGATATTCAGTTGGTGGTACTAGTGTAGGTTGACGATTTGATTATATGTGGAAATGATCGTGACTCGATACAGTGTTTCAAAGACTACTTGAGAAAATGCTTCCATATGAAAGATCTGGGAAAATACAGTAGCGTATTCGTTGGCTGAAGCTGAGTATCATTCGATGACTAGTGCCACATGTGAACTGAAGTGGATCAAGGGTGTTCTTTCCATCATTGGGATCAGCCATTCCATGCCCATACAACTATATTGCGACAGTCAAGCTACGCTACACATTGCAAAGAATCTCGTCTTTCATGAGCGTACTGAGCATATTGACATGGATTGTCACTTCATCCGCAATGAGATTGTTTGTCACAACCTGCAACTGTCTTATGTTCCCACTCACACACAACTTGCAGATACATTTACAAAAGCTTTGGGTCGCGCTAAGTTTCATTCCTTGCTTGGCAAGTTGGGTATTTGGAGTCCGCACGCACCAACTTGAGGGGGGTAATAGGAAACAAAATATGTTTCATTAAGTATATTGATAGCTGTCATATTGTATATTAATTAGATGATTAGGTGTACCTTTGACCATGTTAATGTAGGCATAGTTTAAGGAGATAAAATAGGCGATTGTTTAATGACTCTGATATGAAAGTGAAGCTGGACTGTGTGTATATTGGTCATTCTGCTATGTGAAATATATAGAATTCTTCTGATAACTTGTTAGGATCCACCAAGAACGAATTGTTCAGAAGAATCTGAGTTCGATTCTTAGGTAAAATTTATAAACAATACACTATTTGACAAAAAAAAACGGTACTCCCTTCGTTATTAAAATGGTAGTCCGTTTTTAAATACATGTTGAAAATATCCAATGAGACATATCAAACATCTTAATAACGAAAGGAGTACCATTTTTTTTTAAATAATGTATTGTTTATAAATTCACCTTTGAGAAGATGGATAAATGGGAAACCCGGAATATAAACAAGTCATATATAATACAATATCTCTATCAATTTAGTTATTCTCACAATGTCGGAGGAATATCATTTAACTAATGCTTTTGAAATTCCATTTTAACGTGTTCAGAAAAAACTAATATAAAAATTATTTATCAATTAGAAATAAATTGTAACGATAATAAAGTTCCATAAATCCGTTAAGAAAAATAAAGTTCCCATAAAATAGTAGCTAATGTAAAAATATACGTTAGAATTTGCATTATGATTAACAAAAATAAAAGTTTGTTTTTAGGAATTTGAATGTCAGATTATCCCCTAAATCATTTGGAGAAGTGAAAAAAGAAATCATTATATATATCATTATCTTCTCTCTCTCCCATATTTCTTAAATAAAATAAATCATTATATATATATATACCGCTTCATGATTTGGGGATAATTTACCCGTCAAATAGAAATTCTTTTTTTCATCTTTATTCTTATAATAGTTACCATTTTCATCTCAAAAACATCAAACTGTTTAATCTCTTTCATTCAACATGTGATTTCTATCTCTTCGATATAGAATCGAATCCTACTTTTCATTAGGGGTAAACTACCCCCAATTTATCAAAATGTAATGTAGACCTCACCAATGAGTTTTTTCTTACAATCAATTATCATCTTCATCTCAAGAACATCATTTTTCTTCATCTCCTTCATTCAACATATGATCTCAATCTCTTACGTTTTATAATCGAATCTTATTTGTCATTAGGGGTAAATTACCCCCAAATCATAAAAGGGTAACATATGCATTCTAAAATTAAGTGAACATATCTATCATTTAATTTGAAAAATCTAATTGGTTTTCGTTAATGTTTTGTGTTCGTCTTCATTATTGGTCAAATCCTCGTTTGCGTTGTTCAATTAAGCATAATCTAAAAATTAATCACTTTTCTGCTGCAGTGACTTTGAAAAATTATAACAACATTTTGAGTATCTATTCACCCCCTCTAGATACATTTTTGTTGTTGCCTAACGATCCAACAATTCCTTGAAAGTTATAAGACACATGACACCATCCAAAATAGATATGTTCGATAACATGACTTGATTTTGTAAAGCCAATATTTGTCATATTTGATGTCTTTTGTTCAAATTGATGTTATGTAGCATATGTAAAAGAAAAAAATGGTATAAATCAACCATTCATATTAAGATTGTAAGCCAGACATATTTTGATATGTATTTTTAACTTTGTACTCTATATAATTAATTTTTGTTCAGTTTTTTAAGCTGCAATTTGACCACATTTTTTAGTTTGAACTTTAATAATTGTGATGCAATTTGTCCACATTTACTATTTTCATGATTTATATTGTTATAAATTGGGTTTACTCTAAATTAGGTAATAGTTCTACTTATTTTTCTCTTTTGTTATCAAATGCAAGCAAATCATTTTAATAAATTATGTTTTCAAGTACGTGACATATTTGGTACGATTCATATGTCGTTGAAGGACATATTAAGGCACATTTTATCGCGATATTATATATCTAATAAGAGTTTGTCTAACATGTGCAACATTGCACGTGTTAAAACAACTAAAAGTAACAAAATCTTTTTAAAAAAAAATATATTTTTTTATTAAAAAATTATATATTTAATATAAAATGTATAAGTTTAAATACAAACTTACTATTTTAAACTTCTTAATACGTGTAAATTTACACATGATAGAAAAAATCATATAATAATCACGTTTGTGTTTATCGATAGACACGTACATGACACATGTCAAAGATAACTTATTGATCATTATAACAGTCGATAGGACCCGTACGTCGCACGGGTCGAAAGTCTAGGTCAGTTTCAAAGAAGACAGTTTCCTTTGGCTGTATCATTTGCAACAACTATTAACAAGAGTCAAGGCCAGACACTTAAAAATGTAGGCATATATCTTCTAATGCCTGTATTTTCACATGAGCAATTCTATGTTGCTGTATCGAGGGTGACTTCAAGAGAAGGGTTGAAGATCTTAATCATAGACGAAGATGGTGAAGATACTGATTTTACCACTAACGTCGTCTATGAGGAAATATTTCGTAATGTTTGATGTAAAACATATCATGTAGGTGATGATCAAACCACACTTACTATCTGTGCCATTTTAGTATTTCATACAATATTATCTTCCCGTGTTGTACTTTAAAAAAAAACCATTGCATTCGATTTTTATCAATTGTATTCTAGCTCATAAGACCCGTGCGGCGCACGGGTCATCAATCTAGTTACTTTATAAATCACTTTGCGAATTTTTTTTTGTCCCAAATTACAAGCCACTTTACAATGGCAATGAAACATTAATGTTACATTCTCTATTATACCCTTAACAGTTTATTATTCCATCTTCTTTAAATCTTTTAATTTATCTTTTTTCATACAATTTATTAAGGACAATCTTGCAAGACAACTCATAATATTTATTTCTCATACAAAATTAACTAGATTTTTTAATATGTGTGAAATGCCCATAACGTCTTATAATTTAGGATGTAGGGAGTGACAATTTCTAATACGATTTGCCCTAAAAAAATTCTAATAAGTTTTTTTTTTTCTTTCCATTTGTCATTTATAATAAATTAAATATAGTATAATATAAACTAAATATTATTGAAAATTGATAAACAAATAATGAGAAATATACAATGCATAAAATATAAATTAAGAAAATAAAATAAATATATTAATGATAAAAGTCTTAAATATTAATAAAATTAAAACTAGATTATACTAGATTCAAAAATAATTTCAATCTAATATAAAAATATATGTAATTTTTTTATAGGGGATAAAAATATATATTTTTTTTGAAAGAATGAGATAAAAATATGTGTAATTATCTCTCATGGGAACGGATAAAAAAAAATCCTTTTTAATAAAAGATATCAACCACAAAATCAAAATCCGGGTCATTGGCAAAGGTGTTGATATCTGTCCCATGCTTCCCCGTTGGTATTTTTTATTCGTTTTACATGCATATGCTTATTTTTATTTTGGTATAATGCTTATTTACTTTTTGTTAAAAAAAATACTTATATATTTTATTTAATATCTACTAACAATATATAAAAATTGAAGTCCAGTAAAATTTCATAATCGTCTTTATTAAAACTTATGATTTCCTTAATTTTATGTACATAACAGTCATTTTGCAAAAAATAATTTATTTGTTTTTTTTAAAAATTAACTACGGATAATCACAAATGTAACTAATTTACACGGATAACTATGAAACTAATTTATTTGTTTTTTAAAAAATTAATTACATATAATCACACGTGTAACCAATTTCTACAAATAACTATCTACTAACAATATATAAAAATCAAAGTCAAGCAAAATTTTATAATCGTCCTTATTAAAGCCCATGATCTCTTTATTTTTATGTTCCTCCAACAAACATTGAGTAATGTTTTGCATATAAAGTGAAAATTTATTAAATAGAAACACTATATTGATGTTTATATATTGAAAATAATCATGAGTCTCCAATATTTTATCACATCGACTTTCTCATATACCTATATAAATTTATTTATGCAGATATAAACATTTTAAATCTTCAACGAGAACGGTGCAAACATTGAACGATTTTTTGCATATAAAATAAAAATTTAATTAATAGAAACATTGCATTAATGTTGATATTTTGAAAATAGTCACGAGTTTTCAAAATTTTATCATATCGATATCACATACCGGTACATAAAAATTTTATTCTGCGTATATAAGCAAATAAAATCCTCAACAAGTGCGGTTTAAATATTTAAAGGTGTTTTAAATATAAAATAAATATTTATTTAATAGAAACACTACACTAACATTGATATTTTAAAAATAGTCACGAGTTTCCAAAATTTTAACATATCGACTTTCTCATATACGTATATAAAATTTGTTTCTCCAGACATAAACATTTAAAATCTGCAACAGAAGTAACGCAAACATTGAACGGTATTTTTCATATAAAATAAAAATTTAATTATTAGAAACATTTCATTAATGTTGATTTTTTGAAAATAGTCACGAGTTTTCAAAATTTTATCATATCGACTATCACATATCGGTACGTAAAAATTGTTCTGCATACACAAGCATATAAAATCCTCAACGAGTGTGTTTAAATATTTAATTATGTTTTAAATATAAAATACCATTTTAATAGACACACTACATTAATGTTGATATTTTGAATATAGTCATGAGTTTCCAAATTTTTATCATATCAACTTTCTCATACCGGTACATAAAAATTTCTTCTGCGTATATAAACATATGAAATCCTCAACAAGTGCGGTTTAAAAATTTAAAGATGTTTTAAATATAAAAAAAAATTTATTTAATAGAAACACAACATTAATGTTGATATTTTAAAAATAGTCACGAGTTTCCAAAATTTTAACATATCAACTTTCTCATATACGTATATAAAATTTGTTTCTGCAGATATAAACATTTAAAATCTGCAACGGGAGCAGTGCAAACATTGAACGGTATTTTGCATATAAAATAAAAATTTAATTAATAGAAACATTGCATTAATGTTGATATTTTGAAAATAGTCATGAGTTTTCAAAATTTTACATATCGACTATCACATATCGGTACATAAAAATTCTTCTGCATACACATGTATATAAAATCTTCAACGAATGCGGTTTAAATATTTAACTGTGTTTTAAACATCAAATAAATTTTTTTAATAAACACACTACATTAATGTTGATATTTCGAATATAGTCATGAGTTTCCAATTTTTTATCATATCGACTTTCTCATATATGTATATAAAAATTTGTTTATGCAGATATAAGTACATAAAATCTACAACGAGTGTGGTGCAAACTTTGAACAATCTTTTGCATATAAAATAAAAAGTTATTTAATAGAAACACTACATTAATGTTGATATTTTAAAAATAGTCACGAGTTTCCAAAATTTTAACATATCAACTTTACGTATATAAAATTTCTTTATGCAAATATAAACATTTAAAATATGCAACGGGAGCAGTGCAAACATTGAATGGTATTTTGGATATAAAATAAAAATTTAATTAATAGAAACATTGCATTAATGTTGATATTTTGAAAATAGTCACGAGTTTTCAAAATTTTATCATATCGACTATCACATATCAGTACATAAAAATTATTCTGCATACACAAGCATATAAAATCCTCAACGAGTGCAGTTTAAATATAAAATAATTTTTTTAATAGACACAATACATTAATGTTAATATTTTGAATACAGTCATGAGTTTCCAATTTTTTATCATATCGACTTTATCATATATGTATATAAAAATTTGTTTATGCAGATATAAGTACATAAAATCTACAACGAGTGTGGTGTAAACATTGAACAGTCTTTTTGTAACGCCTAGAATTTAATTTTATTATTTTATTGAATTATAATGAATTAATATAATTTAATAGATTAAATAGAATTAAAATGGCATTAAGGGCATTATGGGAAATTAAGAAAGAGGGAAGTGGAATAGAAAAAGAGGTATACGCGTGAAGAGGTTTCATTTTGTTGTGTTTTCACGTGAAACAGAGAAGAGAAAAGAGGAGAAGCAGAGCCAAGGAAGAAGGTGAAGAACTTGAGAAGAGGAAAAGCTGAAGGGGGCGATTTCTTCATAACAAGGTAAGGGTGGGACTAGCTTCTATAAATCTAAGTTTCATAATCCCTAAATTTTGATTTAACATGTTGATGTTGGTGAATTTGGGAATTAGGGTTGTTTGATTATGATAAACTAATGATGGAATGTTAAATTGATGATTTCTATGTTGAGATGTTGATTTTGTTGTGATTCTATGGTGTTGTTACTGATTGGTGCCATGCTTATGCATAAATTGATGAAGTTTTGAATGTTCATAAACATGTGTCAGATGAATGAGAAGTTTGAATAATATAAGTTGCTTTTCCTGAGTTTTCTTATCTCTGCCCTGAATTTGAAACGAAAACTGGTATTGATCGGTACAGAATTGGTCTTAGGTGTAAACACAAAAGTTGTAGGTATGGATGTTAGTTTTCTAATGCCGTTGGTCTGACGTCAAAACGATTTATAGAACTTGAGTTATGGTCAAATTACTGCACGTAGGTCACAGTGAATTTTTATGGACTTTCTGCACAACTTTTCCGAATTTGAAACGAAAACTGGTATTGATCGGTACAGAATTGGCCTTGGGTGTAAACATGAAGGTTTTAGATAATTTTGTTAGCTTTCCAGTGGCTTTGGTTTGACGTGAAAATGACTTTTAGTTTTTGAGTTATGATGAAAATACTCCAAGGAGGTCTTAGTGAAATTGTACGGTGACAGCATTCTCTGTTTCATGTTTTTGAGTCTTTTTCACACGTCTCTGTTTTAAATTGGTCTTTGGTATAAACATGAAAGTTGTTGATAATTGTGATATCTTTCTAGTATCCTTGGTTTGACATGGAAATATGTTATGTATAATTTGTTATGGTTTTACAAAAGTGTATGATGAATTGTTGATGTTTGAATACGATGTTATATGATGAGGTTTTGTGATAATGATGTGTTGTGATAATGATGTGTGATGATAACGATGTGCTGTGATGATGCTTTGTTGTGATGATGATAATACACGATGATGATGTTAAACGATGATGATGTTAAACGAAGATGATGATAACGATGATGATGTATATGATAATGAAGTTGTTGTTGACGTTGTATTTGTTGTAAATGTTGCATTGTCGAGTCCAGTACATATGCATTAAGTGATGGGGGTGTATGCCCGACATGTCTATTATGACATTATGAATTAAGTGATGGGGGTGTATGCCCGACATGTCTATACGACATTTACGATGGGGGTGTATGCCCGACATGTCCTATTATGACATATTTTGCGATGAATTGGTACCACATGCATGTTGCATACTTGAGTCAGTGATGTTGCATTGTTGAGTCGGTCGATGTTATTGTATTTGATGTTGCATTGAGAGGTGAGATTATGATGTGTATGTGTGATGTATGTATAAGATCTGATGGTGTTGTTTGATGATGTTTATGTGAAATGTTAAATTCATCTTTATGAATTATGTACTTATGTTTATTGAATGTGAATCTCACCCCTTCTGTTTGAATGTTGCCTCTACGTGGGTAACGTGCAGATAACCAGGAGTAATCGCTGAAGTGAGTTGATTCCTCGTGTCATTAGGAGTCGCTCTGATATGTAACGGGATGGGAAACTTTTTGATGAATTCATGTGCTATGTATTTTAATTTCAAACTGATGTTGAACCACATTTAGTGGAGTTTTAAACTACGTTGTTTTTGATGTGGCCTTGTGCCTAATGATGTTTAGATTTAATTATGAAGTTGAATTTCCGCTGCGATGGTTTTGACATTATTGAAAAGTCTGTTTTGAAATAAATAGCAAATTATCCTATTTATAAATTGTAAACGAAGTGCGACATCCCGTCAAGGTTGAAACTCTGATTTATTTTAAATGAATTTTTCAAGTTGGGAAAACGGGGTGTTACAATTGGTATCAGAGCAGGTCGGTCTGTCCGGCCAATGTTGTCTAATGTTGTTTGTCCCTTAGTACTCGACATGTGTGTGAAACACTGTCGGTACTTGTTTGTTAGCTCATAGTCGTTGTCTGCAGGAGTTGGTTTGGAATAAGTGGGGGAGAAGCTTGCCTCCCGGACGTGTTGATAGTATGTAGAAGTTGGTTCGAGGTGATGTTGATTGTAAGAGTGCAAACGTTATTGAAGTGATGTTGTTGGGAACCGGCGAGAGTATGGACTCATGAATTCGTATCAGTCGAGTTTGAGATGTGTGTAGATTATGGATGGTGAATTAATTGAGAATGAGGAATTATTCCAATGGAAGTGATAGTTGATGGATTAATTCGGTAGATGGTATGTCTTGAGTGTAGTTGGATTAAATTCGGGTGATTTTCGTAGTTGGATGAAAAGAAAGGATGTTGGTAGATCTTGGAAGCGAGAGGGAGAGATGGGACTTATGTTCATCAACCTCAAATTCTGATTTTTACAATTATGGAGCAGCTGTCAGTAAAAGGGGCATAGCTTTTTACTCGTGTTTCTGATGGAAGCGATTCTGGACTTTTTGGAAAGCTCAAGAAATTCCCTACAGTTTGCATATAAGATTTGTCTTCAGGAAGTTTGTGAAGAGGAAGAAAAGTGCATTTTAATGTTTGGGTCTGATGCTGATTTTTGGAAAATTCTGCATACGGGAATTCTGGACCAGTCCCATTGCAAGGATGATAACTTTTTACTCGTAACTCGGATTTGGGAGATTCTTGAAGTTCTGGAATCTACACGAAATTCCCTTCATTTTGGAATATAATTTTGTGCTTGGGAGGTCTGTATTGGAAGATATAATTGTGTTTGAAGTTGAAAAAGTGAAGAAGGGTGTAAGATATGGATAAGGAATGAAACATTGGTATTTGTAAGAATGCGAAGGTATCGGAAAATGCATGGAGATGCAATTTATGTTGAATAAGAATGATTATAGTGACGGATTGTGGTAGACTTCATTGTGGAATATTAGTGAGTAATTATAATGAGTTGCTGAAGTTGTTGGAAATGCGAAGAATGAGATTTCAAGGATAGGAAGTGTTGGTAATGACCTAAAAGAAATTATGTCTGATGTTATCGTCAGAGGTGTATTAGTATGTAGCTGCAAGACTTCGGTGTTAGCATGTTCAGATGATTTTGGGAATTGTTGAAGTATGGTGCTTTTGGGTGACGTGAGTATAAGTTGGAAAAGAACTCTATTGTAGTTAGTAACGATAGTTTATGCTCCATTACGGTTGTCGGATATCTCTTGACAAATTGAGGGCTTGATCACCCTTAATCTCTTGTTGATAGTAGACGAGATCGTGTTGGATGGTGTAGATTTGACTTACTATCTTGATAGTGCATGCAGTGAATAATGTTATATCGTGTTTGTGTGAATTAATAAGGGAGTGGATAGGAAAGAGTCGAGAAGTATTGAACGATTCAGAGTAGAGGATTTATATGCGAGCTAACGTCGCAAAGTGAAAGATTTGAGGTGTTTAGTGATCATAAAAGTTTGAAGTATCTATTTGATCAGAAGGAGCTAAATATGAGGCAGCGAAGATGGCTTGAACTGTTGAAGGATTATGATTTTGGACTGAATTATCATCCAGGTAAAGCTAACGTTGTTGCTGATGCTTTGAGCAGGAAAACCTTGCATATGTCTGCTATGATGGTTAAAGAGTTTGAGTTGCTTGAACAATTCAGAGATATGAGTTTGGTTTGTGAATTGGCACCTCAGAGTGTGAAGTTGGGTATGTTGAAGATTAACAATGAATTTTTGAGTAATATCAGAGAAGCTCAGAAAGTAGATGTGAAGTTGGTGGATTTGATGAATGAGGCTGAGGGTAGTGATTTCAAAATTGATGATCAAGGAGTGTTGAGGTTTAGAGGCAGAATTTGTATACCTGATAACGATGAGATGAAGAAGATGATTCTTGAGGAAAGTCACAGAAGTAGCTTGAGTATTCATCCGGGAGCTACAAAAATGTATCATGATTTGAAGAAGCTGTTTTGGTGGTCTGGTTTGAAGCGAGATGTGGCTCAATTTGTGTATTCATGTTTGACTTGTCAGAAGTCGAAGGTTGAGCATCAGAAACCTGCTGGGTTGTTGACACCGTTGGATGTGCCAGAGTGGAAGTGGGATAGTATATCCATGGATTTTGTGACGAGTTTGCCGAATACTCAGAGAGGACATGATTCAATTTGGGTGATTGTGGATAGGTTGACGAAGTCTGCGCATTTCCTTCCGATAAATATTAGTTATCCTGTGTCGCAGTTGGCAGAGATTTACATTCGAGAGATTGTGAAGTTGCATGGTGTTCCGTCGAGTATTGTGTCAGACAGAGATCCAAGATTTACTTCTAGATTTTGGAAGAGTTTGCAGGAAGCATTGGGTTCTAAATTGAGGTTGAGCTCGGCTTATCATCCGCAAACAGATGGTCAGTCGGAAAGGACGATTCAATCACTCGAAGATTTGTTGAGAATATGTGTTCTTGAGCAGGGTGGAGCTTGGGATAGTCATCTACCGTTGATAGAGTTCACTTATAACAACAGTTACCATTCTAGCATTGGAATGGCACCTTTTGAGGCATTGTATGGTAGGAGGTGCAGAACTCCTTTGTGTTGGTTCGAGGCTGGTGAGAGTGCAATTGTGGGACCAGAAATTATTCACCAAACTACTGAGAAGGTCAAATTGATACAAGAGAAGATGAAAGCATCGCAGAGTCGGCAGAAAAGTTATCATGATAAGCGAAGAAAAGACCTTGAGTTCCAAGAAGGTGATCATGTGTTTTTGAGAGTCACTCCGATGACTGGTGTTGGACGTGCATTGAAATCGAAGAAGCTGACTCCGAAGTTCATTGGTCCTTATCAGATATCAGAAAAGATAGGAACAGTTGCTTATAGAGTGGGATTACCACCGCATCTTTCAAATTTGCATGATGTGTTTCACGTGTCGCAACTTCGGAAGTATGTTGCAGATCCCTCTCATGTGATTCCGAGAGATGATGTGCAGGTTAGAGACAATCTCACGGGAGACATTACCACTGAGGATTGAAGGCCGTGAGATGAAGAAGTTGAGAGGCAAAGAGATTCCTCTCGTGAAAGTTGTTTGGGGAGGACCAACTGGTGAAAGCTTGACGTGGGAGCTGGAAAGCAAGGTGTTGGAGTCTTATCCAGAGTTATTTGCATGAGGTACATTTTCGAGGACGAAAATTTTATAAGTTGGGGAGAGTTGTAACGCCTAGAATTTAATTTTATTATTTTATTGAATTATAATGAATTAATATAATTTAATAGATTAAATAGAATTAAAATGGCATTAAGGGCATTATGGGAAATTAAGAAAGAGGGAAGTGGAATAGAAAAAGAGGTATACGCGTGAAGAGGTTTCATTTTGTTGTGTTTTCACGTGAAACAGAGAAGAGAAAAGAGGAGAAGCAGAGCCAAGGAAGAAGGTGAAGAACTTGAGAAGAGGAAAAGCTGAAGGGGGCGATTTCTTCATAACAAGGTAAGGGTGGGACTAGCTTCTATAAATCTAAGTTTCATAATCCCTAAATTTTGATTTAACATGTTGATGTTGGTGAATTTGGGAATTAGGGTTGTTTGATTATGATAAACTAATGATGGAATGTTAAATTGATGATTTCTATGTTGAGATGTTGATTTTGTTGTGATTCTATGGTGTTGTTACTGATTGGTGCCATGCTTATGCATAAATTGATGAAGTTTTGAATGTTCATAAACATGTGTCAGATGAATGAGAAGTTTGAATAATATAAGTTGCTTTTCCTGAGTTTTCTTATCTCTGCCCTGAATTTGAAACGAAAACTGGTATTGATCGGTACAGAATTGGTCTTAGGTGTAAACACAAAAGTTGTAGGTATGGATGTTAGTTTTCTAATGCCGTTGGTCTGACGTCAAAACGATTTATAGAACTTGAGTTATGGTCAAATTACTGCACGTAGGTCACAGTGAATTTTTATGGACTTTCTGCACAACTTTTCCGAATTTGAAACGAAAACTGGTATTGATCGGTACAGAATTGGCCTTGGGTGTAAACATGAAGGTTTTAGATAATTTTGTTAGCTTTCCAGTGGCTTTGGTTTGACGTGAAAATGACTTTTAGTTTTTGAGTTATGATGAAAATACTCCAAGGAGGTCTTAGTGAAATTGTACGGTGACAGCATTCTCTGTTTCATGTTTTTGAGTCTTTTTCACACGTCTCTGTTTTAAATTGGTCTTTGGTATAAACATGAAAGTTGTTGATAATTGTGATATCTTTCTAGTATCCTTGGTTTGACATGGAAATATGTTATGTATAATTTGTTATGGTTTTACAAAAGTGTATGATGAATTGTTGATGTTTGAATACGATGTTATATGATGAGGTTTTGTGATAATGATGTGTTGTGATAATGATGTGTGATGATAACGATGTGCTGTGATGATGCTTTGTTGTGATGATGATAATACACGATGATGATGTTAAACGATGATGATGTTAAACGAAGATGATGATAACGATGATGATGTATATGATAATGAAGTTGTTGTTGACGTTGTATTTGTTGTAAATGTTGCATTGTCGAGTCCAGTACATATGCATTAAGTGATGGGGGTGTATGCCCGACATGTCTATTATGACATTATGAATTAAGTGATGGGGGTGTATGCCCGACATGTCTATACGACATTTACGATGGGGGTGTATGCCCGACATGTCCTATTATGACATATTTTGCGATGAATTGGTACCACATGCATGTTGCATACTTGAGTCAGTGATGTTGCATTGTTGAGTCGGTCGATGTTATTGTATTTGATGTTGCATTGAGAGGTGAGATTATGATGTGTATGTGTGATGTATGTATAAGATCTGATGGTGTTGTTTGATGATGTTTATGTGAAATGTTAAATTCATCTTTATGAATTATGTACTTATGTTTATTGAATGTGAATCTCACCCCTTCTGTTTGAATGTTGCCTCTACGTGGGTAACGTGCAGATAACCAGGAGTAATCGCTGAAGTGAGTTGATTCCTCGTGTCATTAGGAGTCGCTCTGATATGTAACGGGATGAGAAACTTTTTGATGAATTCATGTGCTATGTATTTTAATTTCAAACTGATGTTGAACCACATTTAGTGGAGTTTTAAACTACGTTGTTTTTGATGTGGCCTTGTGCCTAATGATGTTTAGATTTAATTATGAAGTTGAATTTCCGCTGCGATGGTTTTGACATTATTGAAAAGTCTGTTTTGAAATAAATAGCAAATTATCCTATTTATAAATTGTAAACGAAGTGCGACATCCCGTCAAGGTTGAAACTCTGATTTATTTTAAATGAATTTTTCAAGTTGGGAAAACGGGGTGTTACACTTTTGCATATAAAATAAAAAGTTATTTAATAGAAACACTACATTAATTTTGATTTTGAAAATAGTCATGAGTTTTCAAAAATTTATCATATCGTCTTTCTTATATATGTATATAAAAATTTATTTATGCAGATATAAGTACATAAAATCTGCAACGGGTGCGGTGCAAACATTGAATAGTCGTTTTTATATAAAACAAAAAGTTATCTAATAGAAACACTACATTAATTTTGATATTGAAAATAGTCATGAATTTTTAAAAATTTATCATATCAATGTTCTTATATATCTATATAAATATTTGTTTTCGCATATATAAACAAATAAAATCCATAAGTGTTGTTACTCAACTATTTAACAAATTTTTGTATAATCTTTAAAAAAACAATTTTTTGTATATATACAAGAAAAATATTTAAGAAAAACATTACATTAATACTCATAATTTTCATTTAATATCTACAAACATTCTACAATATTAAAAATATAATTATTTTTTATATAATTATCGCAATGTTACGTGACCCATGCGAAAACATGGGTCTTTTACTAGTTTAAGTATATATTACATTGTTTCCATGTGCATAATTGCATTATAAATGTAGAGGCCGAGATTCAAACTCCAGATTATCCAATTATTGTAACCGCTAGACTACTTGATAAAAAAAAATTATATATTATATATTTTTTTTATTTTCTCTTGATAAAATTTACAATTTTAATATTAATATTATTGTTTTTTTGTAACAATAATTAATATTATCGTTTAATAACCATTCTTTTAATATATTAAATTAATCATAATATATATACTTTTTTTTAGCTTTATTATTTTATATATATGATCAAGCGGGTGCGGTGCGTGAAAATTCAATCCCCATCAAAGGCCGAGATGGGACTCAAATTTCAATTCCAATAAAAAACATGTTCGGGTTCTTTGAAGACTGTCATGGCAGTGGTGAAACAACAAAACCCTCCCCGTCCCTTACTCGTTGCCATGCCTAATCTAAAGCTTACTCTACTTTATATATAATGCATTGCAACTTTCAATAATTAATAATGTAAATTTTGTAAAATTGGTATACCAATCAACTTATTCAAATTTTTTAATGTATATAAAAATCTAAAATAACACTCAATATAAAAAAGTGAGCCATATTTAAATTGCTTTTAATTTTTTGCCACCACTAATCTAGTCTAGTTTAGAAAAATCCAATCATATGCGTAAAACCCCATTGCCTAATCACTAGTATCATCTGTTAAGAATTAGAGCCGTCCAAGCAATGAACATGTATTGATATATCGAATTATCCAATTAACCAAATAAAAATATACCGTGGTAGTGTTAATTAGTACTACATCAAAATGAATTTTTTAATTAGAAGGAGAAGAAATGGAAAAAAGCCTAAAAATGAGATCTAGTCGCTTTAACAATTTCCATCGTCCATTCCCATCTAGTAGTAAAAATTACAATAGATGTAATTAATTTATTCCTTATAATTTAATTTAATATTTATATAATCTCAACCACACACACTCACTCTCTCTCTCTCCTGTCATCATTCCAACCCTATCTTCTCTCTCTCCCACATATAAAACCCTCATCACCCCCTTCTACCATTTCACACTTCGTTCATTCTTCTTCCTTCATTTTCTCATTTTCTCGTTATTTCTCGTCTCTCTCTCTCTGTTTCTCGCCATGGGAGCAGTAATTCTCCCAGATCTCGGTACTGAGATTTTGATTCCTGTTTGTGCTGTCATTGGAATCGCTTTTGCACTTTTCCAATGGCTTCTCGTTTCCAAAGTGAAGCTCACTGCTGCTGGAAGAGACTCTTCTTCTGATGCTCCTGGGAAAAATGGTTACAACGATTCACTCATCGAAGAAGAAGAAGGTATCAACGACCATAACGTTGTTCTCAAATGTGCTGAAATCCAAAACGCTATTTCCGAAGGTATAATCTCTCTTTCCGATTCGTAGATCTAACTAACCCTAGAACTATTTTTTTTGTTAATTTTTATTTTTTCAATAATTTTGAATTTTGTGGTTAGATCTTGTTACTTATGTGTTGTGGATCTGTGATTTGGATGTGAAATCTGGTGATTTTGTTTTTCAGATTGTGAATTTTTTTTTTTTTAATGTTTTTGGGTTTTGTGATGAAATTGTAGATATTATTTCAACGTGTTAAATTGTATGAAGCGTGATTTGAACAGTTCATGATTTATTGATTATTAAAAGATAAAAAGATGAAGGTGGTTTTGGAATTTGGGACCACAAGTCCAAATCTAATAGTAAATTAGTATTTCGCAATCTAAATTAGTTTGGTTTATTTTTGGTTCCGTTTTGTTTTACTTTACCCCACTTATTTTATTATTTTTTACCTCATGTAAAATCTTAATTATCATCATTGAAATTCATACAGGAGATAATTAAGTATTGTAAAATCATGCGTTTTTTTTGTTTGTATTTTCTATGTAGTTGGCTTTGATCTTTTATTTTTTTAGTAGTTTTGGTTTTGTTTGTTTATCTGTTTGTGGATAAACTGAATAAGTTTGAATGGTCCCAAATGATATGTCTGTATTTGAATTTGATGCTTTCTTCCTGTTATTTACTATCAATTGCAAGGTTTTTCCTATAGTTAACACTAAATAGCATAAAGTGTGAATTATTATTGAACATCATTTTATTATCCTTGAAAAGTTTATTCTTTCCGCTTTAGTTAATTTACATTTAGTATTAATTGAATTGAAGTGAGTCACTACCATTGCTTGGCTAGATGTCCACATTTTTATCAATGTTATGTTTTGGATATATTTTATGGGTCATTCTAACAAGTACCAAGGAGCCAAAAAGGGAAAGTTTAAATTGAAAAAAAGCATTTTTAGACTTTTAGAACATTGATTACACCTTCCAATACATATTTACTATATATGATTCCTTAACTTTTGTTAGCATTTTCCATATTTTATGATGAATGGTACACTTATTTATTGGTGTTTGAATTTTAACAGGATCAACATCTTTCCTTTTCACTATGTACAAGTATGTTGGAATCTTCATGGTGGCTTTTGCCATTTTGATATTCCTCTTCCTTGGCTCTGTGGAAGGATTCAGCACAAGCCATCAGCCTTGCACTTACGATGAAACTAAGATGTGTAAGCCAGCTCTTGCCACAGCCCTTTTCAGCACCATAGCATTTATCCTTGGTGGCATCACATCAGTTATTTCTGGTTTCCTTGGAATGAAAATTGCAACTTACGCCAATGCAAGAACAACCCTTGAGGCAAGAAAGGGCGTTGGAAAGGCTTTCATTACTGCATTCAGATCAGGTGCAGTTATGGGATTTCTCCTTGCTGCTAATGGTCTTTTGGTTCTTTACATTACCATCAACTTGTTTAAGATTTACTATGGTGATGACTGGGGTGGTCTATTTGAGGCCATTACTGGTTATGGTCTTGGTGGGTCTTCTATGGCTTTGTTCGGAAGAGTTGGTGGAGGTATCTACACTAAGGCTGCTGATGTTGGTGCCGATCTTGTTGGCAAGGTTGAAAGGAACATTCCCGAGGATGATCCAAGAAATCCAGCTGTAAGAAATTACATCCCGAAACTAGTTCCCTTTTTTCTTTTATAAACATATTTGTTTTTGATTTAATCCTTTGCTTATGTCTGTATGAATCCTTGTTTTATTCAGGTGATTGCTGACAACGTTGGTGATAATGTTGGGGATATTGCTGGTATGGGATCCGATCTATTTGGTTCATATGCAGAGGCATCTTGTGCTGCCCTTGTTGTCGCTTCCATCTCTTCTTTTGGAGTGAATCATGAGTTCACCCCCATGCTGTTCCCTCTTATCGTCAGTTCTGTGGGCCTCCTTGTTTGTTTGCTCACCACCTTATTTGCAACGGACTTTTTTGAGATCAAACTTGTAAAGGAAATTGAGCCTGCGTTGAAAAAACAGCTCGTTATTTCAACCGCACTGATGACTCTTGGAATTGCAATTGTTAGTTGGATAGCACTCCCATCTTCCTTCACCATCTTCAATTTTGGAGAGCAGAAGGATGTCAAGAACTGGTAAGTTTCATAGCTTATTGTTAGGAGCCGCTTCTGTGCCCAAATAATTGTTAATGGATGTGTTCCAGTCTATTATTAAATAATGATTTGAGCGGTAATTTTTAATATCTTAGTACTCACTGGATTGATTTTGGCTTGCAGGCAACTATTCTTGTGTGTTGCAGTTGGTCTTTGGGCAGGGCTTATCATTGGATTTGTTACCGAATACTATACTAGCAATGCATACAGGTAAGCAATCATGGATCATATTTTGCATTTTCCCCATTCATCTAATTGATTATATGCTAACTGGACTAACATTTTTTCTGTTTTTTGCAGTCCTGTGCAAGATGTTGCAGACTCCTGCAGGACTGGTGCTGCTACTAATGTTATATTTGGCCTTGCCTTGGGATACAAGTCTGTTATCATTCCAATTTTTGCCATTGCAATTAGTATTTTTGTTAGTTTCAGTTTTGCTGCCATGTACGGTGTTGCTGTTGCTGCACTTGGAATGTTGAGTACCATAGCCACCGGATTAGCCATCGATGCATACGGTCCAATCAGTGACAATGCTGGAGGTATTGCTGAGATGGCAGGAATGAGTCACAGAATTCGTGAGAGAACCGATGCTCTTGATGCTGCAGGAAACACAACTGCCGCCATTGGAAAGGTTTGGTTTTTGCACTTCCTTGAATCAGTTCAATCTGTTTTATTCATCTTCCTCATATATGATGTTACTCTGTTATAGGGGTTTGCTATTGGTTCTGCCGCCCTTGTGTCTTTGGCTCTCTTCGGTGCCTTTGTGAGCCGAGCTGGTATTACGACAGTTGATGTGTTGACTCCCAAGGTTTTCATTGGTTTGCTTGTTGGTTCCATGCTCCCTTACTGGTTTTCTGCCATGACAATGAAGAGTGTTGGAAGTGCTGCTCTGAAGATGGTTGAGGAAGTACGCAGGCAATTCAACACCATTCCTGGCTTGATGGAGGGAACTGCCAAGCCTGACTATGCCACATGTGTGACAATCTCCACCGACGCATCTATCAAAGAAATGATCCCACCTGGTGCCCTTGTTATGCTTACACCTCTTATTGTTGGCATCTTTTTTGGTGTGGAGACACTCTCTGGTGTCCTCGCTGGATCCTTGGTGTCTGGTGTACAGGTAATTAATGTTTGGTACACTGTTATTTATTTAGTAAGCTATTCAGGGCACCTACTTCATTTTGTTGTCCGTTGCTTCTAATACAATCAATCTATTATGTATTTATTTATTAACTTTTGCACTGTGGTTGGTGTGTTCATTACAGATTGCAATCTCTGCATCCAACACTGGCGGTGCTTGGGATAATGCCAAGAAGTACATTGAGGTAAATACTATTTTATTGAATAGTTTCAGCTGTATCAATTTGATTATGTGATGTGATATCATATGATTTTTAATGTTTTAATGATTCTATATGATATGCTGTTGGATGTTATTATATTATTAAATACTCATCCCATTTGGTGTTGCAACTTGAAACAGGCTGGTGCCTCAGAGCATGCAAGAAGCCTTGGTCCAAAAGGGTCAGACCCACACAAGGCAGCAGTTATTGGTGACACCATTGGGGACCCATTGAAAGACACATCAGGACCATCCCTTAACATCCTTATCAAGCTGATGGCAGTTGAGTCTCTGGTGTTTGCTCCTTTCTTTGCAACCCATGGTGGTCTCCTCTTCAAGATCTAAGATTTGACAGAGAAGCGAAGAGCATCGTCCATCATCGCCGCCCTTCTACCAACAACCATCATGGCCTCTCTTTTTTGTTAGTTTGATGGCAATTTCTTTTCTATTTGTTTTTTATTTTTAAAAATCTTATTATCCCTTAGTCCCCCCCTTCCCTAGATTTGAGAAACTTAATTAGGCTTAATCTTTGCCGCGTGGTCATTTTTCTTGTAAGAGATGAGGTTGATGATGACGATCACATTTACTGTCTTGCCCGCGTGGTCATTTTTCAATATTCCTTTCACATTTCCTTCTTTCATTAATTTTTGTTGAATGTCGATTAGAATTAGAATATGTTATCCATCCAACGTATGGTCATATTCTATAATGCAGCCTGCATATATTGATGTTTTACTATACTCCTCTTTTATTATTTGGAATTGTCCTTGTCAGGGCAACTCATTTGAGACATTTTAAACGTTGGAATGCGGGTTTGAACACCTACAATTCTCCAGTGAACCCCTGCAGTTCTTCAATTTTTTTACGATATGTTGGTGTTTTGCTATTACGACTTCAATTTTAATTTAGTATAAAAAATTATTATTTTTTTAATTAACAACCGTTCATTGAACGGGCCTGTAATATTTTTCTTTACAAACTACTTTTTCATAAAACAATTGTTCATTTGTATTTTCCGCTTCAAAAAAATAAAAATAAAAAACCTTCTGGTTGTTCTTAATGTGAAAATCTTCTGTCCATTTAATCTTTTTTATCAGGCAACTGTTTACTTTTTAGTATTCATATACCTAAGTTAATTATATGAATACTGTAGTTCTTTCTTATTTTTGACGGGATGAACACTAAATCACTTGTTCATACTACTACTGTATATACTTTAATTTTATAGATTTTGTTTGCGTTTGTTCAACACAATTAAAACATACAAAATATACCTTCTATTAAAAAAGTCAAAATATTCATCCCTTCTCTTTGTACAAACTGCCCAAAACGATGAGAAAAAAGTCAATTTAATATTCAAACCATAACACAAATCTAAGTTCAAACTACAACAAAAATAATAAACCCTTGAATTTACTCAAAAACAAAACCTTGTAAAAGAAAAAACTAAACTGACAAACATGTTATTAATGTTACAAAGTGAAGGAATATTTTAGTTTTCAATATTACAATTAAAAACATGCAGTAGCTTTTTCTTTTTTGAAAGATAATATTTGTACAATAATTTTAGAACAACTTTTGGGATAATATTTTTTACGATAGCAACTTTTGAGATAAATCTCTCTTTTCAGAGATGAAATAATTTTTTATCAGATTTTACTTATATTCTTGTCGGATTTCAGATTACCAAAGTCCTATTTTTCTAGGTATTAACACAAAAAAGATTCAAAGCTTTCCATGATCTTTAGTGTTTTAGGCCTATTTAATTATGAGATATGTTAAATAGTGCTCCGGGACCCTGATTAAGGACTTTAAATAGTAATTTTTATGAAAATTTGTGCAATATAGTGTATTGGAAATTGAAAACTTTGATATTTTTAAAAAATAATTACTTAATTTAGAATGTTTAACGAGTGTCCGGAGACACTCGTACTCGTTAACAAGACCCATTAAATAAGCTTTCAAGCCAATATAGACTCTTAAAATGGACGGATCTTAAAAATTTACTTTGATAAATAATATGCTAAAATCAGACATTTTTCTTTTAAAAACCAAATCTATTTAAGCCAAAATTTAACCTGACCCGACCTATTTCCATCTTAGTTACTACTGAGCTCTCTCAAACAATTGGACAGACCAAAGTGAATCCCTTAACCCAAAAAGACAAATAATTTGGCATTTATGGAACGAGGTCTCTAATATTTATAAACTCACATGCATCCAAAATGGGGCCATGCGTATCGCATGTCCCATATGAAATTACAAATACTTGCGGTGCAGTTGCTTTGGAACACTCAATGTGAAGTTTATTGATAATACACATAACTGCACTGCACCTCCATAACTTGCACTATTTAGATCTCATACTCATTCATGTTTCATGAATACCACTGTTGTTGCTGAGATCATATGCAACTAGCTCCAACAAGTTCACATCAGCAGCTCATCCATTTATTATATACGTGTGCACAGTGACTAATCCAGATAATTTCTTAAATAGGAGTATGCAAAAAATCTATATTACTTTAACATTAGAAAAATATCATAAATTAACTTCTATAAAATGTGTATCTCATGAAAAAAAAATTAAAATAGCTAAATTATTGCTATTGCATAATTTGTCCTCATCCAGTTTCATATTTTGAAAATGATGTAAATGTTTTCATTGTTAATAGAAAATTGCTCTTTAGGCACCCATGGTTTGCTCTTTAGGCACCCTAAACTGGCGAAAATTCTAGCGACAGTTAACTACTGTTCGAAGGATTTTTTAAATGGTTTAAAAAATGATTGGACCGATCTAAAAAGTGTCGAACGACACTTAACTGCCGCTCAGCCAATGATAGCTGAATTTTTGATAAATTAGAGGGTGCCAAAAGAGAAAATGTATTGTTAATATTCAATACCATTATATATTGTTATGGACCAGGAGAAGACCCGATCCGTCTGACAAAAGCAGCCAACCCGTAAGACTCCCCGAGGGCCACATATGTCACTCCATAACTGATAATGTATGTCACCAGTGGCGGATCCAGGACCCTAAGTCAGGGGGTGCGGAGTTTCTTAAGGTCCTTTAACTTAATTTCATATAATGATTTAGTAATTTATCTTTTTTCATGTTATTTTGGTCATTTTGGTCTGTTTGCATGTGGGTGTTCAAGCTTTAAGACTAAGATTCATATACAAACATGAGTGCATGATTATAGATTTGAATATTGTGAGTTCACATAGAAATAAAACCATAAATTTGAAACTTAATAATCCATATGTTGACAGATCAACAAGACCAAAATGACGTGGAAAAAATATCAAATCGTTTACCTAAATTATATTAAGGGACCACGAGAGTAATTTTATCTAATATATAGTGTATGTTTGGTTCTCAACATAACAGATAGTAAAAAAGATTTATAAAGGAGACAATGTATTTGCAAAAGACATTCTTAACAATAAACTTGGCCTATAATAGTAAACTGGTGTGCATTGATTTGAGAACAAGTGTTCTATCCGTGGGTTAACGAGTAGAGTACAAGTTGATCTAGCCTTTTTTAAGAGCAATTAATATATAAAAAAAATTGAGAGGAAAGTAAAAGTCCAAAATAAATTAAAAAAGTTGTATATGTATTCTGCGTTACTAAATAACTCAAAAAATCAGTGGATCAAGTGCAAACTAAATAATTCAGGGTGTGCAATTTCAATTAAAATAATATAACTAGTGTAACATTTAAAATCTCAGGGTGTGCAGGTGCACACCCTCCCATATAGCTGGCTCCGCCCTTGTATGTCACTCCATAACTGATAATGTAGGAGATCATATTCCACGATCGAATCACGCCCCTCTGATGACTATTAGACACGAATTGTGGTTCACGCCGGATATCTCACAACTACACAACCATTTTGAGATTTAGTGCCCTAGATACATCATCTATATAAAGAACACATACTCTGATAAAAGATGCATTTTCCATTCGGTTAAACATCCAAACTATTCTAAAATTCAAATCATTACTAACTTGAACATTGAAGTCATTGCAAATATATCACCTCATTCTAGTGAGTAGTCACCGCCCTCTGTCCTCCTACCTTCGTCTTCAGACCCACTCCGAATCACTTAATATTTTATTTTTATATTAAATTGAATGTATATTAATGCAACTCAAAGATAATTAAAGCATTACAAAGATATATAAATTAAATTTGGCTAATGACAACACATATCAAAACCAACTATAGAGAAGTAAAGAGAATTATTATTATTATTATTATTATTATTATTATTATCATCATCATCATTATTATTATTATTATTATTATTATTATTATTATTATTATTAAATTGCGGGTAACGAGTATTAGTATATGTAATGAAGTTGTTACTCACGAGACTGTGAGTTTGGGTATGTATTTTTTCATTTTAGAGTACAAGCACAAGTTCTAGAGTATCCTGCCTATTGCCATCCCAATTGGATTAAAGATCTAACGAACGGGGCTCCAATTTTCTTAATAATAAATATTATATATTTTTTTAGCGGTGATAATAAATATTATATAAAACTAAACTATCATTATTTTGTTAGAGAAAAAATAAAAATAAATAAATAATATGTGATAGTTTGTGTGTGTATATACAATATGTAAATAGTATAATCATGTAATGGTTTATATATAGTATCATAATATTCTTCAATAATAATAATAATAATAATAATAATAATAATAATAATAATAACAATAATAATAGGTTTAATTGATCATCCGGTCCCTTAATTTAATTCTTTATTTCAAAATGGTCCCTTAACTATTAAACGTTTCAATTTGGTCCTTTATATATTCTTCCGTTTACCATTTTGGTCCTATCCGTTAGTTTTTAACCATAAATGTCTAAGGTGTAACAACATTGCAGGTGGTCTACCATATACCTATTACATTTTTTTATTTTAACTGTTTGATCTTTTTTTCAAATAGAAAACCGTTGGATCATGTAGGTCTATTGTAGCCTACAGTGAATGATTAACACCTAATTTTTTCTCTTCATCATCTTCACTACTATTCTTCTTCATCATCATCTTCTTCATCTTTATTCATTCTCTTCATATAACAATCCCAGAAAATCAAAAAATTAAAACTCAAATTCATTATTTTTTAATTAATTAATCTTTAAATCACCAATAATCTTCAATCCATAATCCACTTTCACAACAAACAAAGTAATTTAAACTTCTAATTCCACTTTCTCTATCTAGAAATGTTCTTATGCCTCTCTCTCTCTCTCCGCTCTCTCTCCTCTCTTTCGTCTCCTCTCCTCTCTCTCTCTCTCCTCGCTCTCTCTCTCTCCCTTCTCCACTCTCGTCTCTCTCTCTCTCTCTCTCTCTCTCTCTCTCTCTCTCTCTCTCTCTCTCTCCAGAAACATCTTCTCTCTCTTTTTCATCATCTCGAAACAAACCACAGACCACACACCATCTCAATGTCTCACTCTCTATTTTTTATCTTCTCTCTATCAAAGATTTTATCTCTCTCTCTCTCTCTCTCTCTCTCTCTCTCTCCTTCTGCAATCCTCATCTCCTCTTTCTCTTCCTTTTTTTGAAAATGGCAAACCAAAAATCAATCTCCACCACAAAATTCGTTGCTCTCTATTCCGATTCTGGAGAAAGTGTAACAATGAAGGAAACGAAGGTTCAAAGAAGAAGAGAGACAGAATCAGACATGTGAAGGTAAAAAATTTGTTTTTTATTTTTTTTTCTATCACGAACCCTAATTTTAATTTTTCGCCGCCCATCAAGGTTAATCTGTTTTCTGATGTAATTAATTTTACTTTTACAGATTATAATCATCTACATGAGGATTTCATAATATTTTACTTTATTATTTATGGGGTTTTCAACATTTAATTTTGGGTTTTATATTTTTGAGATTGATGAAAATAGAAGTGAGAAGCCAGTGATTGATGAAGATTTTGTTGTTGAGGTTGTTGCTGATGTTGTTGTAGAACACGCTGCTATGGTTGATACAGTTGTTGTTGTTGTTGCTGTTGAAATTGAGTGTTTGTTGAAAAGGTTGTTGTTGTTGATGATGTTGAAGAAATTGTTGTTTGTTGTTGTTGAAAAGAGAGGATTTACTTAAGATCTTGAATATGTTGTTGGAATTGTTTTGAGAAAAATGGATGATGAATTGTATTGTGATTTCAGTTTTAGTTTTTGGTATGAATTTTTGTGTTGCTGAATTTTTTTTTGGTATGAAGTTGGGAGATGAAGAGGGAAGAAGACGAAGATTAATGATGATTTTAAATTTTTATTTTTTTGAAAAATAGAAATGATCATATGTTGTGAGTCCATTGTATACTCACGTGCTTTTCAAATCAAACGCTTGATCACGAATCTTAAATGACACGTAGACATGAGTAAACAGTTTTTGCAAAAATACTAACAGAGAGGACCAAAATGATTAACGGAAAAATAGATAAAGGACCAAATTGAAACGTTTAATAATTAAGGGATCATTTTAAAATAAAGAATTAAGTTAAGGGACCAGATGATCAATTAAGCCATAATAATAATATCATAATAATAATATATACTCCCTCCGGTCTTAAATGTAAGAAACAAAAAAAAATCAAACATATTAAGAAAGTGGATTGACTACATTTAAGCCATGATAAAAAGTTACATCTTTCCAATTTTGCCCATGTCTTGGAAATAAATGTGACTTTTGAATTTAACTTGGGAATGTGAAACAAATTGGATATAGTGACATTTAATGAGAGTAAAATTAGAATAATGACATTTAATATGTTGATTTTACTATGTTTTTGCTTACATTTGAGACCACCAATTTTTTTGTTTTGTTTCTTACATTCGAGACCGGAGGGAGTATGTTTTTTTAAAGGCATAATAATATATATGTTGATAATACTAAAATAAAATGAACAAAATATAATTTAATCATGTAATGGTTTATATATAACATCATAATAATATATTATTTTGGGGGTATCCGCCCTCTATGTATTTGTTAATGTTTGAGACACCGTCAAACATTAAATGTAAATATCTTTACCAAATACGAAGCCCCAAAGTCTCCCACGACGTAGACCTTTGAGTTCGGTAATCATCGAATAGACGTTGAAATATTTGATCTTCTATTTTATTTATTAGGACGGTATTACCTCTCAAGTGAGCAACTTCAAAAATCAAATTTGTTTTTTTTTTTTTTTGTGGAGAGAGTCAAAGTTGCCAACTCTCCCCAAAATGATAGATTTTTAAAGACTCACACACTTTATAAATATGAAGTGTAAAATCTCATGATAAAACCCAAACCCCTTGCATAATAACGTCTACTAACTGAATTATACTTAAGAGAACAAAGAAAATGCATTTTTTTTGGCTCAAGCAGAAGATGCATTTCTAACTAGCATCGTCGGTGTAAAAGCTAAAATTTTTTTACAATAAGATTTATTTTTTCTTTTTTTATAAAAAGTAGGTCGAAGCACAACATAGAGGAACCACAAAACAACGAGACAAAAATTAGACCCTCCAATGGTATCAACGGCTAAGGCTACGACGAGCGAGTGGTTCATGTCACCTATGGTACATCAATGACTTAAATTAGATTCCAAACTACTATAGACCGCACGATTTAAGTTACTTCAATCGATCAGTTATCAATTGTGGATTGGACTTATGGTGTTATCATGTATTTTCCACATCATAGTATTTCTTTTAAATAATTCAATACTAACATGAATATTATTTCTAAACTTCGGTCTCTCTCGTCTCTTCCTCTTTTCTCACCTTCATCAAGAGACACATCTCCAAATGCATTCACACCAGAAAAAGAATGAAAACAAATTCATCCATATTCAAGAAAACAACCTCTTATAGTAAACCCAAAAATTTACCCAGTAAATTTAAAATAACTTCAAACCCACAAGGAGAGACGGTGTCCCATGGATGCTTATCATATACTAACAACACCTCATTAATTTTGGTGAATCTAGATGCTTCTTCTTCCCCTCTCATTCGATCTCTGATCTCTGTTTCTTTTCTTGCTTCTATAAAGTAAACTCTTTCTATTTTATTTATTTCTCTTATAAATACCAATATCACTCCAAAATTCATCAGTGTTCTCTAATTTAAAATATCATTATTTTTTGTTTCCAGAAATGGAGCGTAGTGTCAGCATAAATAAGATAAATCAACATGACAAAATTTCACAAGAAAAACAAACATTGAAAATTTGGGATTCTCATATTTTGGATTATGAATTTCTATTTCCATTGAACATCATTTTAGCGATTGATCAAACTACTAAGCAACAAATAATTTCAATTCAAGTGAATTTTTCTTTACAATGCGAATTACTGTCCAATAAATTGATTATGTGTTGAAAGAATTGGAAGAAAAAAAAGCTACAGAAAAATGAGGTTACATTGTGGTTATAAATTAGAAGAGGGAGGACAACTTTGAATGAGATGAACCATGAAATTGGTACATCGAATGACGAGAAAGGGTCGATAATGAACGAGAAGAGGGATTGAGAGCCTTTGCTGAGTAGACAGTGGCAGTGGATTGACGGTGACGAGTGGAGGCACCGTTGGAAAGAGTGGGACATCGAGTCGACAATGGCGGTGGATCAACAACAGAGTCGATGCATTGCTGGATCAAGTGGGAGGACGACTCGGCAGTGCGGTGGTTCGCCCACCGACGAGTGGAGTCACAGCGGGACCGAGTGGTTTTGTTGAGTTGAATCAAAAAGTTTGAAAATAAAAATTAAATAGAGAAAGTATACAGTGGAGGCACCCTTGCTTGCGAAAAATTCCTCCTGCACGGTACACTACATGTCAAGGTCGCGCCTGGTATCAACTAACAATAAATTTATCGGCTAAATTACACTCGAGGTCATTTAACTTATTTAAATGTAATAAATTGGTCCTTAAGTTTTTTTTCATACCACTTAGGTCATTTAAGTTAATTTATTGAAATTACAAGTTAATCCTTTAAGTTTTTTCCGTACCAATTAGGTCCTTTAAGTTATTTAATCGTAACAATTTAGGGGATTTCAGATCTTAAAAATGTAAGTTATTCGGGGCCTAAAAGTTACAATTAAATAAATTAAAGGACTTAACTGTTACGAAGAAGACTTAAAGGACTAACATGTTACAATTAAATAACTTAAAGAATGTAATTGGTACGGAAAAAACTTAAAGGACCTGAGTGTTATAATTAGATAACTCAGAGGACTTCCTATGTAATTTAGTCAAATTTTTAACTTAAACTAAACACAACTTTATAGAATCAAAGCGCTGGAGCATTCACGCAAGAGTTGCCTTCAAAATAAGAACGATAAACTCAAACCTTTCATGCTACTATAGAATTTATTTTTAACCCTTCAAAAACTACTAGCACGAGCCAACTCTGTACCCTAAAAAAACCTAAATTTGGTCACATAGGCACATAGCATAATAAGTTAGAGAACTTGACTCAAGAGGGTCAGACGCAATTACAAAAAATAATACACGTGATCCGATTAAAAAATGTAAAGTTTTAGTATAAAACGTATTCTATATTTATTCATATATTAAGGATAACAATAAAAGTATCAACAAAAAAATAAAAAATAAAGTTTGTTTAATGTTGATTGATTAAGTCTCCATTCTCTCGTTAAAAAAAATTATACTAATGTTTTTGTCAGTTTAATTCACGAAATCACAATAAAAAAAATTACATCTCTAGCATATATTTGATATTACGGTGGACATGTCAAAATCAAGGTCATTCATCATAATTTCAAAAATAACACTCTATAGCTTCTGCAAAATCATGTTTATGCAAAATCACGATAGATCATATTGATGCTTTATATCTTAAATTGAGATAGTGAGATAGTGTCGTGAAAACTTAATAGAGATGTATATGACATTATCAACAAAAGCATAATTTTTATCAACAAAAGCATCAATTAAAAAAGTGAGATAGTGTCGTAAAAATTCAATAAAAATATATATGATTCAATTTAAGACATAAATCAGTATAATTGTTTTTCAATTAAAAATTATGTTTTATATCAGTTTAATTCACGAAATCACAATAAAAATAAATCTAAAGTATAAATATAAAGCACAATAAAAGAACTCAAAAGCATAATTAAGTATATTCTATGCTTTATTTTATCAACAAAAGCATCAATCAAAAAAGTAAGATAGTGTCGTAAAAATTCAAAGGAAATGTATATGATTCAATTTAAGATACGAATCAGTATGATTGTTTTTCAGTTAACCAATTAAAAATTATGTTTTATGTCAGTTTAATTCACGAAATCACAATAAAAAAATGACATCTCTTTAGCATATATTTGGTATTACGGTGGACTCAAAATCACGGACATTTACCATAATTTCAAAAATAACACTATAGCTTATGCAAAAACACGGTAGATTATAATGATTTTGAAAAACCACCACGATACCAAATATACACCCGAACCCTTGAAACCTATAGACTTCAACAAATATGGAGACATTAGAGATCCAATGATCAGGAGCAAGAACGGAGTACCTATTCAGTCCTCCGGAGAACAACCTTGACGAATACAGTCAACAACAAAATAAACAGACCCGCACAGAGTGGAAAGGATCCAAACATGAACATGTTTAGAGGCCAAGGTAGTGTGGCGGTGTTGTCTCCTACTTGCTCAAACTCAAACCTTTTGACGCGGATAAGGCCTAATTGAACATATATTTGGATATCGTGAAATCACAACAATCCAAAACTCGATCCAAGAATGCGACCCACCAACCCAGCAAAACTAGAATCTCAACAAATAGACTCCTCCTTTGAGAACCTGGTGACGCGGCGGCGCACAGAAGCACGATGACAAATGAAAGTTGAGAAGCAACCAACAAAAAGAGATTGTTACATGGTGGTGCGGAAGATGAATCTCGTCGCACCACCACTTTTGAGACTACATCGCGACACCTATGTTTTGGAAGGCGGAAAACGACGGTTTTGGGTGGTCGGAGATCCTTTGGGTTAGAGAAAGACGAGAGGTCCATTTGAACACATTTTTCATTTGAAGTTTGCTTTGAAAATTCTCTGTCATAAAAATTATAGCAAAAAGATGATGATCTATAAAAATCATTTTTATTGAAAGTTATAACCAATTTTTCATTGAAGCCGTAACAATTATTACATTCGTCAATCCCTTACTTATACAAGTTTTCTTATTTTATCGCAACTTATACAATCAAAATTGACATAATCGTTAACAAATTAAAAACAACTCATCCTATTTTATCCCTGAAAAAAAAAAGGTTTTTTCTAAATTGCCTTGGCAAAGAGGTGGGTAAGCTGCCCATCTTGATGTGGCACCAACAAAACATGGACAACTAAAATCCACAATAAAAAATGAACAAAGAGATGAGTTTGACAGATTGACCACGTAAACTTTTATTATTTAGTCGATTGACCCATACATTAATTAATTTTCAAAAAAAAAAATTCCAGACTATCTTCTTCCTTTTCTTCTGCGTTCTCTTTGTTCTACATCACTTCAGACGTCATCGTAATCGAAACCCTAACTCCATACAAAAAAACCGCGTTTGGGCATATTGTATCTTGTTCAGTCTTTTGGTGTTGGCTGCATGTTTTGGCAAAACCAAAGTATTGAATAGAAGCATCTCCTCATCTAGAACATTTCTTCAGTTGGAAGTTTTTCATTTTGAAGCCTTTCAGAAGCTGAAAATGCCATCAGAAGCTGAATGCACTGTAGCACTTCAGAAGCTGTTTTCAGGTTCTGATGCCAGCGTTGACTTTTGTTGACCACCTCAGAAGCTGGGTTTCCAGAATTGTTTTTGCGCGTATCTTGGGAGATTTAATAAGGAATTATCTTTGCATAATTACTTCTAGAAGGCTGGTTGTTTTGGAGAAGATTTTATTGAAGATTTGGCTCTTAATTATGAAATCCGTATTTTTCTATTATAATCTTTCAAAGATATAATGCAGTTTTATTTGTTACTTTATTGGAGCAATCTTATTTCAGAAACAAATCATGTGCAGAAGATTGATTTGTTATTTATGCTGCTGGACTGAAGGCTATAAAAGGAGGAGGGCTGCTGCTATTCAACTGACGATTTATAGAGTTTAAGATCAGAGAATTGAGTCTTAGTATTTTAAGCTTTTAGCTTTATTGTGCACCACTCTGTTAGAGTTGGTTTAGGTGTTTTGATTGAGTTGTAATTCATTCTAAGCCTTTAGGTACGAATGAAGTCTTTGTGTTTTTGAAGTTTTCTGAAAAACAGAGTGATTTTTGTTAAGGGTTTCAGTAACTGGGTTTAGTTACTTGAATAGGAAGATAGTGGATTCTATTACCCAGAGTTGGGTAGAAGTCTGACTAGGAGGAGTTTAATTGCTTAGGCTGGGAACTGGGAGTCAGTGTCTTGAGTCTTAAGGGTTAAATCCTATGGTGGATTTCCTTCCTGGATTGGTATCCCCCCAGAGTAGGAGGTGTTTACTCCGAACTGGGTTAACAAACCTTGTGTGCCTTTTACTTTCCTGCACTTTATTTTGCTGCTTGTGTTGTGTTTATGTGTGTGCTCTGTTTTAAGCAAATTATTGTGCCCTGCGTATTGTTCAGAACCTGCTGGTTCAGAACCTGTTAGTCTCTTATTGCCTGGCCAGAATTTCAATTGGCATCAGAGCAGGCACCCTGCCTGTGCTTTGGGTGAGATCCAGAGGACTTAATATCTGGCAAGCATGGATAGAGAAGGAGGCTATGTCAATAGACCACCCCTACTAGATGGCACAAACTATGAATATTGGAAGTCAAGGATGTGTGCTTTTCTAAAGTCTATTGACAACAGGACTTGGAAAGCTGTGATTAAAGGCTGGGATCATCCTGTGTATACAGACAAAGATGGTAACAAGACTGAGGTTCTGAAGCCTGAGGAGGAATGGACCAAAGCTGAAGATGATCTGTCACTGGGAAATTCAAAAGCTTTGAATGCTATCTTTAATGGTGTTGATCAGAACATGTTCAGACTTATCAAACAATGTACTGTGGCTAAGGATGCTTTGGAAATTCTGAAAACCACTCATGAAGGAACTTCTAAGGTGAAGATGTCCAGATTGCAGTTGCTGACCACTAAGTTTGAGAACTTGAAGATGAAGGAGGATGAAAATATCCAGGATTTCTACATGAATGTGCTGGACATGGCAAATTCTTTTGATTCTCTTGGTGAAAAGATGTCTGATGAGAAGTTAGTAAGAAAAATTCTCAGATCCCTGCCCAGAAGATTTGATATGAAAGTAACAGCAATTGAAGAGGCTCATGATATTACCACTATGAAGCTTGAGGAGCTGACTGGGTCTTTGCTCAATTTTGAAACAGCCTTTTGCAAACAGACTGAGAAGAAAGGAAAAGGTGTAGCTTTTAGTGTGAATTCTGAAGCTGATGATCAACAAGAGTCTGATGAGGATGACTTATCAGAAGCTCTAGTGTTGCTGGGAAAACAATTCAACAAGATTCTGAAGAATGTTAACAAAAAAGCCAAAGCCAAAGGTCAGAACTTCAGATTCAATAACAAAAAGCAACAAACTGATGAGAAGAAGACCAAGTCTGAGGAGAAAAGTAACCAAGCCAAAGGTGTGCAATGCTATGAGTGTGAAGGGTATGGACATATCAAGTCTGAATGTCCTACTTTTCTTAAGAAGCAGAAGAAAAGCCTAGCAGTTGCGTGGTCTGATGATGATTCTGAAGAAGATGCTAGAAGTGAATCTGGTATGTGTGATACTGGTCTGGTTGTAAGATCAGGAGCTAACTTGAAGAAGGAAGCTGTTTTAGAGTCTGAGACCTTTTCAGAGTCTGACTCAGAGTCTGAAGCCTCATCTGTGTCTGAAGCTGCTAAAACCTCATATGATGAACTAGCTGATAACTACAAGAAGCTGTATACCAGAAGTGCTGAGGTTTGCAAACAAGTTTTGGATCAGAAGGAGACTATTCTTCAACTGGAGGCTGAAAAAGGTGAACTGTTAGTGCAGAATTCAGATTTAAAAGAAGAAGTGAACCAACTGAACTCCCAACTTGATCAAATGAAGAAGCAAGTGAGGATGTTGAACTCTGCTACTGATAAGTTGGAGGACATTTTGGGGAATCAGCAACAAGGAAAAACTGGTTTAGGTTTTGTTGATCAGACTCAGATTCCTAAACAGATGAATTTTGTTCATGCTACTCAAACTCATGATTCTATGGTTGGAACATCAAAGAGGAAACCTCAGAAACAAGCCCAGATGGCAGCTCAGAAGCAAGCTCAGAAGCATGTTCAGATGCTACCTCAGAAGCAACCCCAGAAATTTTTCAGAAACAGAAGGAGGAGAAATCACCCATGGATCTGTCATCATTGTGGAAAGAAAGGGCATATCAAACCATTCTGCTTTAAATTGTATGGTTACCCTGAACACTTTCAATATAGAAGAGTGCAACCAGCTGCACCCAGACACATTGTTCAGAAGGTGTGGAAACCCAAGGTTCAGAATGTAGGGCTGATTGCTCATACTTCATTAAGAGCCACCTCAAAAGAAAGCTGGTACTTTGATAGTGGGTGTTCAAGGCACATGACTGGTGTGAAGAAGCTGCTGAGCAATATCAGATCATACTCCAGAAGTTATGTGACATTTGGAGATGGTGTAAAAGGTCAGATTCTGGGTATTGGTGATCTGATCAGAGAAGGTCTGCCCAGACTTAATGATGTGCTACTGGTGGAAGGATTAACTTCTAATCTGATCAGCATTAGCCAACTTTGTGATCAAGAATTGAAGGTTAATTTCAACAAACTAGAGTGTATTGTTACTGATCAGGAAGATAAGATTCAGATGAGAGGCTGCAGATCCAAAGACAACTGTTACTTATGGGTTTCTGAAGAAGAAAGGAGTCTGACTTCTTGTCTTATGAGCTCAGAAGAGGAAGTCAAACTCTGGCACCAGAAGCTGGGACATTTGCATCTGAAAGGCATGAAGAAAATCCTAAGTACTGAAGCTATCAGAGGTGTACCTAATCTGAAGATCAATGAGGACAATGTTTGTGGTGATTGTCAAATTGGGAAACAAACAAGAAAGTCTCATCCCAGATTAGTTCACCAGGTAACTACTAAAGTACTAGAACTTGTTCATATGGATTTAATGGGGCCTATGCAAGTTGAGAGTATTGGAGGCAAGAGGTATGCTTTTGTAATGGTAGATGACTACTCAAGATTCACATGGATCAGTTTTGTTAGAGAAAAGTCTGATACTTTTGAAGTTTTTAAAGACCTGTGCATTCAATTACAAAGAGAAAAAGAATGTGGCATAGTCAGGATCAGAAGTGATCATGGCAAAGAATTTGAAAACAAGAGTTTTTCAGAATTCTGTGCTTCTGAAGGTATAAAGCATGAGTTCTCTGCACCTATCACACCTCAGCAAAATGGTGTAGTTGAGAGGAAGAATAGGACATTAGCAGAATGTGCTAGGGTTATGCTGCATGCTAAGAAGCTGCCATATATGTTTTGGGCTGAAGCTATGAACACTGCATGTTATATCCATAATAGAGTCACTCTGAAGAAGGGAACAACTTGTACCTTATATGAACTATGGAAAGGAAGGAAGCCTACAGTCAAATACTTCCATGTTTTTGGGAGCAGATGCTACATTTTGGCTGATAGAGAAAACAGAAGAAAACTGGATCCTAAGTCTGATGAGGGCATATTCCTGGGTTATTCAGTAAACAGCAGAGCTTATAGGGTGTTTAATTCCAGAACCAAGGTTGTGATGGAGTCCATTAATGTGGTAATTGATGATCTGACTGCTGAGAAAGATAGAGGTGAGTCTGAAGTTGTTCCAGAGTCTGAAGCTTCAGAAGAACAACTGTCAGAAGCAGAAAAGCATCCAGAGTCTGAAGAAGCAGAAGTGCATCCAGATCAAGATCCTACCAATAAAGGGCCATCAATTAGAGTTCAGAAGGATCATCCTAAGGAGCTTATCATTGGGAGTTTGGATTAAGGGGTCAGAACCAGGAGATCAGAACCAGCTGCTACTGATTCATTCTTTGTGTCAAAGCTTGAACCTAAAAATGTGAAAGAAGCCCTGACTGATGAATTTTGGATTGAAGCTATGCAAGATGAGTTGAATCAATTCAAAAGAAGTGAAGTATGGGATCTGGTTCCAAGACCTGAAGGGTTGAATGTGATTGGTACTAAGTGGATATACAAGAATAAAACAGATGAAAATGGTACTGTAGTCAGAAACAAGGCAAGGTTGGTGGCTCAGGGTTATACTCAAGTAGAGGGATTAGATTTTGATGAGACCTTTGCACCAGTGGCCAGACTAGAGTCCATAAGACTGCTGTTGGGTGTTTCCTGCATTCTCAAGTTTAAATTATTCCAGATGGATGTGAAGAGTGCATTTCTGAATGGATATCTGCAAGAAGAGGTATATGTTGAACAACCAAAAGGTTTTGTGGATCCTAAGTTTCCAGAACATGTGTACAAGTTAAAGAAGGCTTTATATGGATTGAAGCAAGCACCAAGAGCATGGTATGACAGGCTGACTCAGTTTCTTGTGGCTCAAGGTTACAGAAAAGGAGGTTCTGATAAGACTTTGTTTGTGAAAGATGAAAATGGGAGTCTGATGATTGCTCAGATTTATGTGGATGAAATAGTGTTTGGAGGGATGTCTCAGAAGATGGTCAAATTGTTTGTTCAGCAGATGCAGTCAGAATTTGAAATGAGCTTAGTTGGTGAACTGACATAATTTCTTGGGTTACAAGTCAAACAAATGGAAGATACAATCTTCATTTCTCAAAGTAAGTATGCCAAGAACATAGTGAAGAAGTTTGGAATGGAATCTGCTGCTCATAAGAAGACACCAGCTGCTACTCACCTGAAGTTGACTAAGGATGAACATGGAATATCAGTAGATCAAAGTCAATATAGGAGCATGATAGGGAGCTTATTGTATTTAACTGCAAGCAGACCTGATATCACTTATGCTGTTGGAGTTTGTGCAAGATATCAAGCTGATCCTAAGATGAGTCATCTGACACAAGTGAAGAGAATTCTGAAATATGTGAATAGCACAAGTGACTATGGAATCATGTATTCTCATAGTTCAAGTTCTGAACTGATGGGATATTGTGATGCTGACTGGGCCGGAAGTGCTGATGACAGGAAGAGCACTTCAGGAGGTTGTTTCTTCTTAGGAAATAACTTAATTTCTTGGTTCAACAAGAAACAAAACTGTGTTTCATTGTCAACTGCTGAAGCTGAGTATATTGCTGCTGGGAGTAGTTGTTCACAACTGGTTTGGATGAAACAGATGCTTGAGGAGTACAACATTAATCAAGAAACTATGACCTTATTTTGTGATAACTTGAGTGCCATCAACATCTCTAAGAATCCAATTCAGCACAGTAGAACCAAACACATAGACATCAGACACCATTTTATTAGAAACCTTGTGGAGGACAAGATTGTTCAGCTGGAACATGTAGCTACTGAAGAACAAGTTGCTGACATTTTCACAAAGGCCTTGGATGCTAAACAGTTTGAAAACTTAAGGAGCAAGTTAGGTGTGTGTTTACATGAAGAGTTATAACAATTACTGCAAACTGGATGTGAGGAAGATAGAGTACCTGCCAGTTGTGCCTATGCTAAGTGTGATCCTGACCCTGAGTCTGAATCTGATATGTGTTCAAGGATCTGTGTTACCTGTTTTGATTTTATTCCCTACTTGAAGTCTGAGTTTTGTCAGAATTTTGTGGCTAAAAAGGGGGAGAAAATTATGTATTGTGTTGGCTCTGATACCAAAAATCTTATGCAAAGTGTTGCTGTTCAGAATCAAAATAACAAGAGCTGTCAAGATGTTATTGAGGGGGAGTATGTGTCTCAGGGGGAGTACAAGATTGTTATATACCTGAGTGATGATGTGGTCCTGAAGTGTAGTCCTGAAGAAAAATTGTGCTTATGCTAAGTTCCTGAAGTGTGCTCTGATACTGTTTATCACTGCAGTTCAGTTGCAGGGGGAGTGTTGTGAAGCTTAGTATTTGGTTATGTATTTGTGAAGCTTCAGGGGGAGTGTGTGTGATGATCAGGAGTTGATCAGTAGCTCTGATACCATGGTTGTGATGATCAGTACTTGGTTTATGAGTGCCTCAGGAATCAGAAGCTGAAGCTGTTGTTTATCATAGCTGAATCCGCTGCCTAAACTAATTGCTATGATGTATAACTATCATGTATAATTGTGGAGTTCTTCATTGCTGAGTTGATTATAAGGGAGATTGAAGAACTTGGATGGTTTTAGCCAAAAATTTGCCAAAGGGGGAGATTGTTGAGTCTTTTGGTGTTGGCTGCATGTTTTGGCAAAACCAAAGTATTGAATAGAAGCATCTCCTCATCTAGAACATTTCTTCAGTTGGAAGTTTTTCATTTTGAAGCCTTCCAGAAGCTGAAAATGCCATCAGAAGCTGAATGCACTGTAGCACTTCAGAAGCTGTTTTCAGGTTCTGATGCCAGCGTTGACTTTTGTTGACCACCTCAGAAGCTGGGTTTCCAGAATTGTTTTTGCGCGTATCTTGGGAGATTTAATAAGGAATTATCTTTGCATAATTACTTCTAGAAGGCTGGTTGTTTTGGAGAAGATTTTATTGAAGATTTGGCTCTTAATTATGAAATCTGTATTTTTCTATTATAATCTTTCAAAGATATAATGCAGTTTTATTTGTTACTTTATTGGAGCAATCTTATTTCAGAAACAAATCATGTGCAGAAGATTGATTTGTTATTTATGCTGCTGGACTGAAGGCTATAAAAGGAGGAGGGCTGCTGCTATTCAACTGACGATTTATAGAGTTTAAGATCAGAGAATTGAGTCTTAGTATTTTAAGCTTTTAGCTTTATTGTGCACCACTCTGTTAGAGTTGGTTTAGGTGTTTTGATTGAGTTGTAATTCATTCTAAGCCTTTAGGTACGAATGAAGTCTTTGTGTTTTTGAAGTTTTCTGAAAAACAGAGTGATTTTTGTTAAGGGTTTCAGTAACTGGGTTTAGTTACTTGAATAGGAAGATAGTGGATTCTATTACTCAGAGTTGGGTAGAAGTCTGACTAGGAGGAGTTTAATTGCTTAGGCTGGGAACTGGGAGTCAGTGTCTTGAGTCTTAAGGGTTAAATCCTATAGTGGATTTCCTTCCTGGATTGGTATCCCCCAGAGTAGGAGGTGTTTACTCCGAACTGGGTTAACAAACCTTGTGTGCCTTTTACTTTCCTGCACTTTATTTTGCTGCTTGTGTTGTGTTTGTGTGTGTGCTCTGTTTTAAGCAAATTATTGTGCCCTGCGTATTGTTCAGAACCTGCTGGTTCAGAACCTGTTAGTCTCTTATTGCCTGGCCAGAATTTCATATCTGAGTTTCACTTTCACTTACCGGAGTTAGTCCTCGGCGGTCACAACCACCGAGAACGTTCAGGTTTTCATTTTTTCCATTTCTTCTCCTCTTTTCTACAGTGCACGACGATGATGATGCGATTCAACCGCGATCTACGCCATCACACCTTCACATCGGAGCTCCACTCTGAAACGCGCGATTGACATCATAACTGTACTCAAGTGTTATTTAACTGTAAAACAGTATTGTTTGATGGATTCTGAATCAATGTTGATTAGTCGATTTATTATTGTTTCATCTTGTTAGATTCAGTGGAAACTCTTCCTTCATTTTTATGGTTACTTATCCTGCTAAAAAGGCATTTTAAACAATTAATTTCATGTTACAAATTCAATTCAATTCAATGTATGTATATTAGCAGATGTCTCGACCTGAGGAGCTTTGGGAGCGTTTAGTTAGGGATGCTTTGCGAAGAGAGAGAACCGGCGATGATGCATATGGCCGACCTGCTTCTGGAATTGCTGGAAATGTGCCTTCTGCTCTTGCTAAAAATAGAGATATTGATGAACTTTTAAGAGTTGCAGATGAGATTCAAGACGAAGATCCCACCGTTTCTCGAATATGTATGTTTGCCTTCATCGTGTTTTTGTCTCGTGTTCTATTTCTGTATCCATTTTATATCAAAAAAATTTTATTACTGCAACATAGTCTTCCAAGTTATATCAAGTATTTCGGTTGTATATTATCTCCTAACTTTCTCCTGCGGTGGTGTGGATTATAGGAAAATGTTAAATGCTGAAGACTGTACGAGTCCTTTTGACGAAAACCCCTTCAACTTGACCACTGAAATCCTCTAGAGTGTTCTAGATGCCCATTCTTTGTTCTAAGTATTTCTTACTTTTTGCAGTATGTGAGCATGCGTATTCGTTATCACAAAATCTGGACCCCAATAGTGAAGGCCGAGGTGTTTTACAATTCAATACCGGTTTGATGTCTGTCATTAAGGTATATATTGAATGTCTAGCTTTATGCAGCTAAAGAGTTTTGATTGGGATACTAGGATTGTGAGTATCAGTATGTTTTTATTTGGACGCGACTCTGTGTTGCACCTCTTGCTTGGTTGGTATGTTAGAATTTTGCTGGACAATCTGTCAAAGCCCTACCATGAAAAGTTTACATCATTTAGCTTCCTTATAATCTCATTGCAGGATTTATCTTTTCATTTAGTTAATGAGAATGTTGCCTTATAGTCATTTTGATAACCAGTTCATACAGGCTTCTGTATAATGCAATGCTATCAGGATCTTCATTCAGATCAAACTAAGTTTTAAACATCAGGATACTTGGGGCACAAGCTCTACAATATATAGTGTAATTGTTTTATAAAATATCTAAGCTGTAAAATCATCACTCCCGTTTTTAAAATTGTAAAGGATTCGGTGTCCTCATTTTATATTTGCTTTTTTGTTTATATTTTCAGCAAAAGCTGGCTAAAAAGGAAGTTGGAACCATAGATAGAAGTCAGGACATTGCCCGACTACAAGAGTTCTACAAGAGTTACAGAAAGAAGAATAATGTAGATAGATTACGTGAGGAGGAAATGCAGTTGAACAATTCTGGTGCTTACAGCCGGAATCTTGGCGAGTTCGTTTCTGACTAATCTGTGTGTAGTGTCTATTTAGATGATATTGTTTTTCCTCTTCGCCACCCCCTCTTGCTCCATGTAACTATTTGCCCCCAAAATTAACGAGTTCTAGAATGTGACCGGCTGTTATTTGATGTGGCACCAACAAAACATGGACAACTGTAATCCACAATAAAAGCAAAGTGAAATTTCAATTTATGGTAGGATATCGAGTTTAAAAACATCAGATTTTTGGTAGGATATCGAGTTTAAAATAAAATGTTGTTGAAATTTCAATTTATGTTTGATTAAGATTTGTAGAAAAATAAGTTGTAATTTTCATAGATTGGACTTCTATAAATAAAGGGATTTTGTTTCTCAAATATATTTTAAATATAAGCCTATTTTGGTTTGGAGCCTTATGTTTTGAGGAGCTGTCTTGGAGTTTTTTGTTTGTTGCGCTGCTGTGTGGGCTTGTTTCTCGTTTTTCCTTTGTTTTTGGTTTTGCACAGAGCGCTGCCCAGCTGTGCTTTTCGGTTTTTAGGTGTTGTGTATCTACTGTAACCCTGTTGCACAGCTTGTGCACATGTGTTCTTTTAATATATAAGCCGATTCAAAAAACAAATAAAGTGTTATAGGATATCACTTCCCACGCTCGAGTTCATCCTCGGAGAGACCTGCCACACCATATCCCTCATCTCAGAGGCGGGACATCAGTTTTTGGAGAAAGAACGCTGGTTCCCCAGAGAAGTCTCAGCCGAGGGGATTTTTTCCCTAGTCGGAGTCCAACCGGTTGAGATGCAGTGACCAAGAGGCATTACTATCGTCGGACCGACAAACATGATAGGATGAGAAAAGGGTTTATGAACTGATTATGTTAGTAAAATACACGGGTTAAGGGTTTAGTTGAGTTATATCAGTTAGTATTATATTTAGGTAGAAAGTAGTTTAGTTTCTTTTCTGATGATTTATTAGTTCAGTTTATATATGTTTCTTTGTTTTTCAACTTTATGTTGAATTTAATGTTTAAATCAAATCAGAGTTTCCAATTTATTTAGACAGTTTTTGGTGTTTACTCGTCATCTCTTTGTATCATCAACTTCATGAGTGTTTTTTCCTATATTTGTTTACCTGCATACAACTTATGTTAAAATGTGGTCTTCTATAAAAGTAAAGAAAAACAAGTAAGTTTTATAGTGATTATGAATTTAAGCATATCATCTCTATATCAACAAAACATGCATTGAAATGATAAGAAATGATGCTGTCACTTATGACCTATCATTTTCTTTCTGTTTTGCAAAGCAGTGAAACCTCTTTTAGGCTTAAAAATTAATTGTAAGTAAACTATTAGAAGTACCCACTATATATATTGTCAAAACAAACTGTAAACAGCTATTTCAAATTCCTAACATAAGAAATTTCACTCATTTTGTAAAAAGAAGAAAAAAATATTCACTCATAAGTTTTAGTACTCTCAGTTGTACTCTTGGGCAGATGTATCCTGCTGCAGCTGAGTTTATGTTGGCAAAGTGCAGGTTTTTATATCATTTTGTGGGGCTGATTTCATATCAGTGGCCGTTTTAGCAAGTATCTGTTTATGAGATGGCGTGCTTTGGTGTTGATTGTGTTACCACTTACCTAAGGTTGTTCGTCATCTTTTTTGGGTCGTATAGCGTGTTCATTATTAGCTGGTTTGGCTAGTGTGCTTGTGGATGTTTTTGTGGCTGCAGTGAGTAAGCTAAGGTTGTCAGCAGCTTTTGCTTTATTTTATTTATTTGATTGTTGCAGCGCAATAATCTACTGTACAGTTATAGTTACACATCCGCAGAAACCAAACCAGTTTGTTGTAGGGTTCACTGATGATATATAGTGTGTGTTTGAGCCTAAGGAACCATATGGTAATTGGATCATGTCTCAAGTTTTTTTTTTGAAAGAAAGATGTCTCAAGTTTATAAGGAGTCATCTTACACCAGTCTGCATTTTGTTAACATGGCAGAGAAACTACAGTTTAAAGAGAAGTTAATTTTTGCCTATTTTATGATGAAAATGATGCACCAATTTTGATTGGGGGAGAAATATGTAAGATGAAGAGCAGGTTGGTGTGTAAATGCAAATATCCAATTCAACCAGACTTGTAGAATAAGTTTTTTCTATGAATTTTTTAATTATATTTTTTAGAATTGATCAGTTTTATGAATTTTCAATTACATTTTCTATTACAATTAAATTTATCTAATTGGTTTTTTCTTCTTTATCAATTGAGGTTTAGTTTGTAAGTTCCATTTAAAAGATCAACAAGAGAAGGTTAAGTTTGTATTTTAGAAGCTGGACTTCAGCAAGTTTGTAGAGAGCGAGGTATGCTTCATGCTTGGGTTGCTTCCTGGATACCGAATGTTACTTTGGTTACTTAATTCTATTAATGTGTTACTTTGGTGTATGTGTTCAAGTTTGGTGACAATTATTGCTGCTTTCTACATTATCATTTCTTGTAATTGCTTAATACTTATTGCCTCTGCCATGAATTCATGAATTGAGTCTTATCTGCTGTTTTGATCATCCTTTAAAGTTGACTTATTTTCTTTGATTTTGGATACATGTTTGGATTCTTATATAATTTTCTGCTATTTTTTCAGATTCATTGTGACTAATAATTTATCAGGTCACAATGTGATTGGCTTGAGGTAAGGACTCCATTGTTTCCTTCTTGAGATCATAGTGTGATTCAATATATGACAACATTCTCATATGCTTAGGTACAAGGAGTATCAACTTCAAGATTATAGCTCTTTGCTTCATAAAGAAGTAAGACTCTTGTCAACATAGAAAAAAGATGGTGCACAGAGACACTTCAACATTCATTTCCTTGGCTTTCTATTTTTCTTGTTTTAGTTAAACAATTCTCATAATTTGAAGCAATTGAGGGTTTGTCTAGTCAAAACTGCAGACTGCAATAACATATCCAAAAGATAGGTGGAGAAGTTTTTGTTTACAGCGCTTGGATCTGAATCTGGTGTTAATGTTGTCTTGACTAATGGAAGGGTAAGACTGTCTTTATCTCCTGGGTTATTTCATGTCTCAGTTTTTTGACTGTATTCAAGTTTGTATAGTTTTTCATAGAATCTTTTGGAATCCTCCCTGTGTTAACCTTAGTTAGCATTTATGTTTTACAGGTAACTAGTCCTATTGACGAGAGCACGTTTTTGAGTGCTGATCTGCATCTTCTTGAATCAATAGAGCTTAAGAAAAGGACAAAACATATTGTGGAAATTATTGAAGAGGTGACTTGGGACGATGTTGACCCTGACATGCTGACAAGGTTTCACTTCATCTTTCCTCTTTCTGTTTTGTCCTGTGGTTACTACTTGGTCTCTACGTATCCCTTTTCCAATTTTCATGTTGCGCATACTCCGAAACAATATAAATTAGCTAAATTGGCACCAACTGAGGCTGGCTGCTGCCGACTGCCTTTTGTGTATGTTCCTTCTTTCCGAAGAATTTCCTTATTTATAATAACGGCCAAGTTTATTTCGATTTAGAATATGGTTTATTTTTCAGATCAAAGAGATGAAATGCTTCATAGGTGAAGTAGGCTTGATAGTGCTTATGATTAATATTGGATGATTGATTAAAAGATGGTAAATGAGAGATGAAATGCTCTCTATATAGAACTAGTGAGAGACTAACAAACTAACTACCATGATAACAAACTCTTAACTAACTAACCGATAACACGCAAAATACATTGTCTAAGTAGTTTAATTTTTATCTATTTTAAAGTCGTTTATTGTGTTTTGCATATCTTCCGGTTGGTATTTTGTTGTGTTTCAGGTACTGAGGGTGTCGAAAGTAAAAAAATCAAAGAAGGAGGTGAAAAGAGCAATTGGACCAAGTCAATGACAGTCAACCCGAACCCAAAATCAGCAATTTCCAAATTTTCTACAACTTATTCAATTCAATCCCAATCTTCTCTCCACAACTTTAGGCTCAAGCAAAGGTGTTTTGGTTACAGATTCAGTGCTATAAAAGGAGGCGCAGCTGATCAGAAGAAAGGGAGTTTTTTTTAAGCTTTAGTTTACAGTTTTCAGAAAAGTGCTTATTTGCCATTTTAGCTTAAGTTAGCTTTTCTCCAGTTTTACAATTCCGTTTCAAACAAAATTTATATCCACAGAATTGTAATGAGATTTCGGTTCTTCCTATGAAGAAATAAAGTTCAAATTCGTCCTCCTGTTCTATTTCAATTTAGTCCCCGTCCCTTTTGTTTTTATGTTATGCACCGTTTATATGTAGTTTTCTGCTACTGTTGAAGTTGCCAGATTGTAGCAGGTTGCTTGCTGGTTCTGTTCATCAAAAATAGGTTTAGAATATTACTTTACCATGTTTGAGTAGTCTAAACGAAAGGACCGTCGTACCGACGAAACTCATGTAATTGCGCGCCCTTTTTAACGTAGTGAGAATAGAAACCATTTGTTTTGAAAATTTTGTTTTGCACTTTAAAAAAAAGTCTACTACGAAAGAAGAGCTACAGAGATATCGTTTACGCGTCGAAAGAGCGAAAACGATATCTGACTTAAAAAATTCGGATTTTTAATTGAAAAGGTTAAAGCGAAAGCATTTATTTTCTTTTAATTAAGAATTTATTGAATTAAGAAAAGAGAATTTTTAAGCGTGTAACTATACAATACGAAAGTAGGGAGTTACGCGCCTAAAATTTCTAACAACGTATTGCGAAAGCAAACGAAATCTCTTGTTTGATATTTTTCTTAGAAATTTTTATTTTCTCGTATAAATTAAATTAGCGCAAAGTTACGTCAGAGACGAATGTCGACGGAAACCACTGTTTTGGTCTCTACCCGTCATATATTTAATTAAAACAATATTTATTTTACGCTCGAAACCAAATTATTTTGGACCCGCCTTAGATAAACACAGGAACAACAGAAAGCGGTAATTGTTAAATTGGTCCCCGAGGATACGATACTTTTTATATTAAAACGACATAGAGATTGGAATCGGTGCCGGAAAGATACGGTTATAGAGATTCTGAGCCATGATTTCGATTTCGATCTGATTCTAATTCAGCTCAGAACCAGAGAGAACGAAGAAAAACGACACCGGAGGAGTTCCGATGTAGTTGTTACGACTGCCGGAAATGACAATTACGGCGGAGCGTGGACCGTTACCGTGGAGAGAGAACAGAGCGTTTTTATCTTTTTTTTTTTGAAATTTTTCGTGATATAACGAGCTAGTGCCTTGCGTTGGTCCCAAATCCAACAAATCATCTTTAGGCACCGTTTCTTAATCGAAGAAGGAGTAGAAGATGATGAATTTCGTGACAGAGAGAAATGGAACCGTGAGAGAGTGAAATGAAAATTAGGGCATTTTCCCCAAAGATGAGAGGGAAAAAATGGTTTGAGTGGAGAGTAAAGAATATAAATTTGATTTTATGAAGATGAATGGAATAAGAGGAATCAATTTTTTTTCCCAAATTATGAATGGGTTGAAGGAAGAAATGGTTGGGTTGAAAACGCAGAAGAAGAGAATGCAGAAGAAGATAGTCTGTGTCATACCCCATTTTTGACCCGTTTTTATTTCATTTCTCTCGTCTTTTAGGCCGGAAATTTTCGTCGTTTCAGACGAAATTTCGGCAGGGAGGTATTTTAAAATACCTCATTTTTGTTCCGAAGGCAACCGTTTTATTTTATTATTTTATCATTTATTATTATTCTTATTATTTTTAGTTTTTTTTCTTTTTATTTTCTTTTTATTTTTTATTTTATTTTAGTGTTTTCTTTTTTCATTTTCTTTATTTTCGTTTTTACTGTTCAAATGTTTTATTTTACTGCCAGTTTTTATTTTAGTCATTTTAGTCCATTTTTCAGTCCAATGCCCAGAGGGGCATTTCAGTCATTTTTCGTTTACCCATTTTTTATTATAAAAAGCATGCACAGTACCCCAAGTACAAAAAAAAATGACCCAGTCAGAGAGTAAGTACACCTGAGCCAGTATAGTAAACACCACCACAAACCACCAACACAGCCCCAATCCGGCGACCGGAAAACAAATCCGGCCACCACAAACCATCACAAAATTCTCACAAAAATACCACCAGATCACAAATCTATACACGGCCAGGCAAGAAAAAACACCACAAATTAAAACCACAAGCCACAAGCTCATAACAACCATAAATCACCACAAGTTCGCAACACAGGAACAAGTTTTCTTTCCTTTCTTCCTCAACCAACCAAATCCACAAAACCAGCAAAATCGTAACAATCAGAGTTCCACAACCACAAGGATCCGAACCCAAAGGCAACAGTGAACCAACTCCTCGCGTCCAAACACAAAAAGGGTACGATTTTCTCACGTTTTGAACCTAGATCTAGATCTTTCTTTGAGGGTTTTTAAAAAGCTAGCTTCGGATTCATGTAGAGGTGGAAAAAGGAAGATAGGAACGTGAGAGGACTTGAGAGAAATGGAGAGGACGTGAGAGAACAGTGAGAGAACGTGAGGAAATTTGAGAGAGAAAGAGAGAAGATAAGAAGAAGAAAGAGAAAGAAGAGTTAAAATGAAATAAAAAACCAGTTTCGGACTTATATAGACTGCTGAACCGGTCTGGTTCTTTCGGACCGAACCAGACCGGTTCTCCCTGGACTCAGCTCTTTGGACTCCCACCTTCGGCCCATTCTCCTCCTTCCTTTTCTTTTTCTGATTTCTACTCTTTTACTTTCTGCACTCCCCCTATTACTTCTGCACCCCCTTTCTTCCTCTCTATTCTTTTTTTATTTATTTCTTACTTCTTGCACTTTTTTATTTCTTTTATTTTTATGCACTTTATTTATTGCTTTTAATTTCCAGTACCCATGCATTTTTTTTATTTTTATTTTATTGTATCATATTTATTTTTTTGCTTTGCATTTTTATTTTCTTTTATTTTATGCATCATGTTTAATTTTATGCCTTGCATTTTTTTTATTTTCTTTATTTATTTTCCAGCACCATATTTAATTTTCAGTCTTGCATTTTATTTTCCAGCTCCATATTTATTTTTTTGCCTTGCATTTTTATTTTCTTTTAGTGTCATGTTTATTTTTATGTCTTGCATTTTTATTTTATTTTCAGCATCATATTTATTTTATGCCTTGCATTTTTATTTTTTTTTATTTACTTTAAGCACCATATTTATTTATTGTTTTGCATTTCATGCATTTTTTTTATTTCTTTTTAGCATATTTACTTTAATGCAATTGCAATTTTATTTCATTTTATTATTTTTGTCATTTATTTCCTTGCCATTAGAATGTATCTAGGTCCAATGTAAATAAAAATATAAATGAGAATATGCACCGACACCACATTTATTTCTTATGCTTTATGACGAGGACGATATCGTAATTTTGGACCGTATCCGAGGAAAAGGACCCTCACTTGATCCAACGTCATTTCGAGGGATCCGGTGCGTTTAGATATCTCAGCATAGCTTAGTCTCAGGACCCTAGGACTTAATCAAAATTTTCATAAAAAGTCAAAAAAGTCAAAATCCAAAAACATTTTATAATCGAAATCTTCAAAAAAATTAATCTTTTATCCTTTCTTTCTTAATCAAATTTCAATCAATCTTTAATCAATCAAAACCTTTTTAATTTAAAATCAATCAAACTCATTTCTTTTATCCTTCTATGCCTCTCGGCTTCTTATCCTTCTCAAAAACTTTTTTCAAACTTTTAAAATCAACCAAAACCAATCACTCAGCTTTTTACCCCGAACTACGTGATTTTGATCCCGCTCGGGTATGTAGGCAAAAGACTTTGTCTTTCCAAATCAATAAAAATAACAAAAACCTTTTCCTTCTTTTAACTTTCATCACTTTAATCTTTTCACACTTAGGCATTTATTTACAAACAAGTAATTAACTTAGCATAAAGATAAAATAAGCAAGAGGTTCCTATAGAGTACTATAGACGTTTAGGGTGCTAATACCTTCCCTTTGCGTAACCAACCCCCGGACCTTTGATCTCTCTAATAGATAGGGTTTTCGAACTTTCTCCCTTTTCCTCGGAAAAATAAAAGATCGGTGGTGAGCTTAAATTGTGAGTCAACGCTAATTAATAGCTTGATGTCCAAAAATCACCGCGACAGTCTGGAATTTTTATTTTGAAAATTAATTAATGTATGGGTCAATTTGCTAAATAACAAAGTTTATGGGGTCAATCTATAAAATTAAATAATAAGTATTTCAAATACATGTGGCTGCTTTTTATTGATGTTAGGTCACATGGGTAAATTGTCCATGTGTTTGTAAAGGTAGGGTAGGCCTCACCAAAAAAAAAAAGACTAATCCTTCATCAAACTTAACTAGATACATTTAGAAATATCCTTCAAGAAAGTATGACTATCATTTAAAATAGCTAATGTAACTTAGACCTATTCTGTCAAGTCTACCTTTGATCATAGCAACATATATTACTTTTTATAAATAAAAAAAAAAGTGATTAGATATAACTCATCAAGGGAGTACCATACACCCTCACCCCCCGCCAGAAAAACTTAAGTACCAATGTACCATTGATAGATAGATATTATGGTGTTGTACTAATGCAACGTTCACAAAAAAGATCAGAAATCCCACACACACACCAACCATGCAATCAATCGGAGGTGTGGCTGATATTTTTGCAATTAAAAATTGTTAAACGTGAAAGTGTATATTTCAAATTCTTTCTTTGTACTAATGGCAAAATTTATTTCGATAAGTTCCATAACAAAAACAAAAATCGATAAAGAACGTCCCTATCTCATATAAATCGCGTATTTTGTACGTCGTCATTTGATAGCAATTCTTTCACAAAAAATATTTAACCAAACTTAAGTGTATCTTCCACGTATTTCTCTAGCAATATTATCACAACCAACTCTTTGACACAAATGACAAACAAACGAGAAGATCGCTATAATTGTGATATACTTTGTCTAGTGAAATGATTAAAAGCTTGTCTGGTAGATTAGAAGACCGACTCTACAAGGGAATATTTTTTATTTTTTCTTTTTATAGTTGGAAATGAAGAAAATATTTTTAATTAATTAAAGTGGTAATAATGTTCATCTTATAATTGTTCGTGAAGGGATCTAAACTCTATACTTTATGATTACAAAACTAAGTTAGTCACCAACACAATGAATAATATATTAAAAAAGAAAGCACACTCGTCTCCTTAATATATGTATCCCATGGCCATTTTAAAATAAGAAATAAAAAAGAATTGCATACACTTGATTTTTGTTAATTTTGTAGTAACAATTTTTGTTCATTCTTATCTTGAGGTTCCTTTTGTGGTCAAAATATGATAAATATAAAATATCAAATATAGTCGAATAAGAATATGATATAATATTGATCTATGAAGTCTAAAAATTTTTAAAAATAGAGATGTACTAGGTCTTGCTTCCTTATTTAATTTACTTTTTAAAAAATATATATTTTATTGGAATATAAAATATTTCAAGAATACTCTGAGATGCGTATCTATAATCAATGCATATCTAGGATACATATGCGAGAAATTAGCAGAGCTGTACAAAAATGATGATAATGATAGAGAAGAGGGTTGCCATTAGACAATACTTGTTTTGAGTTCTTTTAAAGACTTTGTTTTGATATTCTAGCATAGAGATTAGAAATATTATAATCTAGACTAAAATTCTACAATGTGTTTTGATCACAAGTATTTTATTTTCAAGTTGTGATAATTATACTATATATTAAGAGAAATTGTATTTGTACAACCATTTTATGATAATTTTTGTGACTATTTTCTCTCTCATACCCACTTTATGACATTATGTTTTTACTTTATCTCTTTATTGCTTGATTTTTGTGTCAGTACATACTTTTCTTTATAAATCTATGATTGTTCCATAAATTGTCATACAAATGGTTGTTCAAATAATACACCTCATATATTAATGAAGAATGGTCAATGTATCTTCTTTATATGTATTTTACATGTACATAACTTTTATTGTAATCTAATTCATATTGTATTCCGGTGTTTAAAAAATTTCACGTATGTGTACCATATCATATATATTTACCACACGGCGTATTCGAGCTTCATCATAGAATTATGAACAGGATAAATATTTACCAATCATGTGTTTAATGCTCAAAATATAACGTACATTATAACACTATCTTACCATATCATATATATTTTTTTTTCTACACACCTCATAGTGATATATATATATATATATATATATATATATATATATATATATATATATATATATATATATATATATATATATATATATATGAGAAGATTAACGTTCTTAAAAAACATGAGAAGATTCACATTGTAATTGAAATTAATTTTTAAATTTATAAGTTAACAAAACACTAAAAAAAAATATAGACACACTAACACTACTAATTTCTTTTTGAAGGTATTATATATATATATATATATATATATATATATATATATATATATAGACACACACACACATGACAAAAATACTATTGTAAAGAAATTATATTTGATTTGTGTAAATTTAAATTCATATTAATAATTTTGCAATCTTTTAATAATAATTTCATTTTTAAATATTCTAATTTCAATAGATTTATTATTAACATTTTTTATTTTAATTTTTTTTTGAACAAACCAAAATGAGATATATTACCACGAAGGAAAAAGTTGCTCCCTAGCACAAGGAGTGCCTATAGGAACAGAAGAAAATTACAACAAAGTATTCTGGAGAAACAGAGATAAAAGTAAAAACAATCAACAAATCATGGGTTGCTGCCACCACATATGAGAACCAAAAGGAAAGCAAACATTTTAAGCTTTCAGCCATCCTAAGGAAGTAACTTTTACTTTTTCCAACAGATGCATGCTTGATTTAGCATTAGTAGAGAAGAGCCTGTGATTTCGTTCATTTTATAAAATCCAAACAATACAAAGTCAAATAAGATGTAGAAAGGAACGACGTGGTTTGTACCCTCCTGAAGAAAAGACAAACTGAGTAAAATGATCCACTTACCTAAGAGAGCAAATTAAATTCCTTCAAACGCCGCACCCCCAAACCACCCGACTCCTTACTCAAACAGATAGAGTTCCAGTCCACCCAAGCAATTTTCCTATGATCCTCACCCCCACCCAAAAAAATTAATTAAAATAGATTCAAAAGAGGATATTATACCTGCGGGAGCTCTGAAAAAGAAAAGGGCGTAGACAGACAGGGAGGACATGACAGATTTAAGAAAAACCAAGCGGCCACCAAAAGACAAATTTCTACTCTTCCAATCGGTCAGTCTAGATTTTATACGGTCAATAACTGGCTCCCCAAAAATCAAACGTCTAGCATCGCCACCAATAGGGAGGCCGAGATACATAAAGGGTATCCTCCCAATTTTACAGGACAAAACAGATGCCGCTTCAAGTAACCAAGACTCATCAATATTAATGCCAACCAACAAACTCTTATGATAGTTTGCTTTCAACCCTGACATAGCTTCAAAAAGAAGTAGAACCGCCCTCAAGGCTCTGACATTAGCTCAGCTCTTGACACCTAACAGTAACGTATCATCCGCGAATTTTAAGTGAGATAGCACAGTAGGGGAGTGCGCACCAATAGAATACCCAGTAAACAAATTCGCATTCACCGCCACAGTCATCATGACATTCAACCGTTCTGCCGCTAGTGGAAAAAGAAAAGGAGAAAGCGGGTCACCTTGTCTCAACCCCCTATGTAAATGGAACTCATCTGTAGGACACCCATTTACAAGAATAGAAGCAGTTGCTGAGCTTACACATTCCTTCATCCACTTTTGCCACAAAGTTGGGAACGCCATCCTACCCATAACATCATCCAGATAGCCCCAATCCACAGAGTCGTAGGCTTTCTCAAAATCAACTTTAAACAATAGAAGCTCTTTATGCAACTGGCGGGCCTCATCAACCGCCTCGTTGGCAATAAGGATACCATCAAGAATTTGTCTATCTTTCACAAAAACTGACTGAGTTTCTGAAATAATAGTACCCATGACTTTCCTTAAACGATTAGCCAACACTTTTGCCAAAATTTTATACAAACTCCCCACCAATGCAATAAGGCAAAAATCATTTAGACGCTGCGGATTGTCAATCTTAGGAATAAGAGCAATGAAAGTGCTATTTATGCCTTTCGAAAGACGACCATTTCGATGAAACTCTGAAACAAACCTCATATCATCAAGATTCAATTTAGGCCAAAAATCTTTGATAAAACCCAAATGAATGCCATCTGGTCCAGGACTCTCAAAACTCTCACAGTCCCACACAACAACCTTTACTTCCTCCTCACTAAACGGTAAAGTCAATCGAACACCCTCAACATAAGACAATAAACGAAACTGTAAATTATACACACCTGGTCTATCAATATCTAGCGTCTGAAAAAGGTTTCGAAAATGATTAAAAACCGCCTCCCGCACATTAGAGACGCCCTCCATAAGATTACCATCAACAAGAATTGACGAAATAGTGTTTCTACGACGTTTCCCCGACATAATGGCATGAAAAATTTTAGTGTTTGCATCCCCCTCACGAAGCCATAATAACCTCGACCGCTGCCACGAAATACTAGCATTAGCCTGGGATAGGGAATGAAGGTTGGATGACATCACATGCAACTCGATCGGCAACATCCTCCTCAGATAGGGCATCCAACTCGCCCTTGGACTCTAGGAGCGCAATATGATCCTTTAAAGAATTAATCCTGTCGGGTAAATTATGAGTATGAGTTAGATGCCAATCTTTAAGCGCAGATTTTAGGAACTTCAATTTTTCCTTTAAAACAAAACCACCCCACCCGTCCACCTGTATCGACTTCCATTTATTACGCACAAACTGATGGTACCCAGGAATATCAGACCAACATTTCAACATACGAACCAGTCTCATACCCCAATTTTCCTCATCAACAGAAAAAACCACAGGGCAATGATCAGACAACCCACGCAAAGTGCGACTTGCAAACAATTTGGCCACCTAAAGCTCCAATCTTCAGACAGCAAAAAACGATCAAGACGGCTCATAGAATTCCCGTCCCCCTTATACCAAGTAAAATTACGGCCATGGAGGGGGAGATCAACTAGAACATTAGTATCAATAAAAGCATTGAAGGGGTCACAATCCAGAGAGCGAATTGCAGCCCCCCTCGATCGTCGTTCCTCCAACTTCCGAACCGCATTAAAATCACCGCACAAACAAATATTCTTCCCCACCAACCGCTGAAGATACTCGGAGAGATAATTCCATAATAACTGCTTGGCACCATTATCACAAGGCGCATAAACATTGAACGAATAAAATTCTTCATTTTGTTGAATAAAATGGCCGTGAATAAGTAAGACATGCTCAAAGCTAAATGACGACCACCTCTCCACAACAATAGGATCCCACATAATTAATAAACCACCAGACGCCCCCATAGACGGGTGAAAAGAATAAGACTGCGCCACATTTCCCCACAAAGTCGCACATAAAGAATAACTCATAACTGGCAATTTCGTCTCCTGAAGGCAAACTATAGAAGGAATCTTCTCACTAATTAATTTTCTCACTTTTGGCCTTTTTTCAAAACCTCCCAACCCCCTTACATTCCAAGAAATGATCCTCATCACCATCGCCTCCTCCCCTACACCCAACCACCACACCACGCCACACCACCATCACCCCCCCTCACATCACCCTCCGCCCTCTCCTTCTTACCTTTCCTATGTTTTGTCAAAACACTGAACATATTCGACTTATCACAATAAAATTTTTACCAATAAAGCCTTTCCAATACCACACACATCCTCCTTAACCACCTCCTCATTACCATGCAAAGTCACCCAATTTTTCCAGTCATTATTAATAGATAAAGAAGAAGAATCAGATACATGGGTTCCTTTACTAATAACGTCCAACACATTGTTAGATATGCTACCACTTTTACGCTTATGAACATTCTTCTTCAGCACCTTGAGCACTTGATTTCTATCCTTTTCAGGAAGGCGAGCAATTTTCCTTAAATTGTGAGCTGAATGTTTAAGAGTGCCACATGCTTTTATTTTATTATTCAAAGTACCCGTCGCCGTAACTTTGGAAGATTTCTCGCCACCACGGAACTTGTGCTTATAAGTCTTGTTAGAAGAAAATACCACACCCGCATCACCATGGACGTGATCTCGAAGCCATTCTAAACTCCACGATCCTGAATTAACGGAACGAAGTGGCAGCGGAGGACAAGAATTTTGGCGCTGCCGTCTAACTCCATTAAACAAATTCACATCATTCACCTGGCTAGCTGCCTCGGAAGCCGCACCCTCAGATACATGATCTGCGTCTGGCACAGTAGGAACATATGGTTGCGAAGAATTTATAAAAACTGGATCGTCGGGAACAACACCCTCTTCATGAACAAAGTCTTTCAAGAATTACTGACCCCTTCTTCCAACACCGGCGGGAGGAAACCCCCCCCCCCCCCCCCCCCCTCTGTAAAAGCCCTCCAGAGTCGCTAACCTGTAAGACCACATCATTAGAATCTGCTGGAATAACAGGAACCGAGTGATGTTGACTTGTTTTAGCTTCTTCCACCCAATCCTCAGCCAAGTTATTGACAAGTTCAGCAATATGCTCCCAAGTGTCAGGCGCCGCATGTTCAAAGTTATTATCTGGATTAGACTCATCATAGTCGACATCTTCTTCCAACAAACAAGCATCCTCCCCAATAACGAATCCCCATTCCTCAATAATTTTTAATTCCACCAACACACCATCAACTAGTAATTTATCAGAAAAATTAATCACTTCCAACGACGAGGTCGCTAATAAGAACCGAGCATAATCAAACCGTTCCTTAGCAACAATAAAGTTGTCCACTCGTAAAAATCTACCACAATCAAACACACACAACTTACAAAAAGATGCATTCCATGCATGAATAGGAACACCATAAATACGAACCCACACTCCTCTTTCATATTTCACAACATCCTTGTTCCAACAGACCGGGTTTGTAAAGAATAAATTAAAAAATCACGTGCCTCAAAAAACACTGACATAACATCCGAATCATACATGCACCGAATACACTTTATCTGCTCCTAAAGGAGTAATGTCTATGAAGGTGAGAAAAACACAAGAAAGGGGGGTTGAATTGTGTTGGCTTTTTCTTTTCTTTCTCAAAACTTAACGATAGTTCATAATATGTTATTGATCAGATTCTGATGCTCTATTTCAGAGTTGTTTTGCAGCGGATGGAAAGTAAATGAGAGAGAGAGGGACACAATCAATTATCCTGGTTTCTTCCACAACCCGGAAGTAGTCCAGTCCCCTTGTTACTAACAAGAGTTTTTTACTATAATCATAAAGATTACAATTGCTCAAGCACAAAGCAAGAGACTTCCAATGCTCAAACACAAAGTAAGAGACTTCCTATGCTCAAACACAAAGTAAGCGACTTCCTTGCTCAAACACTAAGTAAGAGACTTCCTTGCTCAAACACTAAGTAAGAGACTTTCTTGCTCAAACACAAAGTAAGAGACTTCCTTGCTCAAACACAAAGTATGAGACTTCTAGTTGCTCAAGCACACAAGCAAAAGACTTTTAATCAAACAGAATTACAAAGAATATGTTTGAGTTGAACACTTGATATACTATCAGTGGTGTTCACAAAATACAACACAGATTCAGACTCTATACAATTTGGCAGAGTTTTGCGTTTCCAGAAAAAAACAGAGTAACAGAGTCTTGAACCTTGATCTTCTTCTTCAAATCTTCAATCCTTTATAGAGGAATAAAGAGCTGTTGTGAAGATGCCATGTCAGCAAATAGAGCCGTTTGGAATAGAAGCTTCAGCCAGCATTAAATCCTTCTGTTCTGGTGTGCGAACTCAGAAAACATAGCAATACGATTTTGAATTGTTTCCTTAAAACCTGGCTGCGTGTTTCGTCCAAGGAGGCAAAGGTTGCAGAGAGCTATTCTGACTGTACAATACTTTACTGTTGACAGTGACATTTGTTGACTTCTGCGTTTCCTTAAAACTCAGACTTCAGAAGCTGGTCTTCAGATACTGTTCATCAGACGCACTTCTTCAGAAGCTGGTCTTCAGACGCACTGTTCATCAGACGCTGCCTTCAGAAGCTGGTCATCAGACGCTGCCTTCAGACACACTCTTCATCAGACGCTCTCTTCAGAAGCTGGTCATCAGACACTGCCTTCAGACGCACTGTTCATCAGACGCTGTCTTCAGAAGCTGGTCATCAGACGCACCTTCAGGCGCTGGTCTTTCAGACGCACCTTCAGACGCTGGTCTTTCAGACGCACCTTAAGCTTCAATATTTTCCTTTTGCTCTTAACTTGATCTTTCAGAACCACCATTAGATACAACAATTAATTATATGGTCCTGCACACTTAGAACAAGCATTAGCATATCCAATTTTCTTTTTAACACTTTGTTATCATCGAAACTCAAAAGAGACTTGTTCATACATTTTGTTCCAACAGTCTATATCATCAAAACCCGCATTAGCTATACACGTCTGGATAACCGGAATAGCTTCACCATTCAAAACAGATGCAATCACACCTCTCTGTGCCCAAGATAAGTCAGCATAAGTCGATCTATAAATACAGATAAGCTTACTAACAGGCTGCCCATGATCAAGAACCTCTTCATGCCCTCCTCGCACCGTTGTCCTGAACGACTTGACCAAATTCACGAAAACCGGCTTCTCCTCCTCCCCATTCAAAGCCCTCACACCCAAAACAGACACACTTCCACCCTCACCACCACCACCTTTCACCGTTCCCATCCCTTTCTCTGCCAACTCCCGTACCTCCTTGCGCCCTCCCCCATCTTCCCCAATTTTACTATTTTTTCTCCCTCACCCTTTTCTCCTCCACACCTATAAATCTTTTCTCCCTCACCCAACAACCTACCTCTCTCCTTCGTCTCCCTCCCCTTGTGCACAACACCCTCTCCCCATCCCCTCTCCTTCACACTCGACTTCTCAGCACCCAAAGCATTACGGTCAAAGCGTTCAACTCTCGCCCATACACGAAAATGTCCAAACGTTACATTATTCAAAGCTTTCAATAGTTTGTCCACATCCTTTACATTTGTATATCTAAAAAAACCATAAATATGACCATGCTTCTTTCGTTTTCTAGACAAAAATAAATTGTCCCGCACACCACTAACCTCAAAACCTTCTTTTAAAAATAAATAAGGAAGCATATCCGGCACATTAGTAAAATAGAAGGTTATGAACCGTCGCAATTTAGAACCCAAGAACGCATCACCTTCGAAACCTGCACGCGCACAAGACTGAGGAATGACTGGAAAACCTGCACGCACATGCTGATGTTCTGTCGCACAAGAATTCTGCAACATGTTCCCAGGTGCAGAACTGTTACAGAATTGCCGCACCTGAACTTGTTGCCTATCGTCTTTACTGTTCGCACCTGTACCGCAATAAACCCTAGAATTCTGCCTGGAAAAAGCTGTAAACCTGGTCTGCTGATGTTGCCTTGCCACTTGTCATACCCCATTTTTTGACTCATTTTTTCTTTGTTTATTATTTCATTATAATTTTTAATTTCTTACTTTTACCTTTTTATTAGCTTTATTATTTCATCTTTATCTTTGGATTTTTTATTTTATTAATATTTATTATCATTTTCATTACTATTATCATTATTAATATTATCATTACTATTATCACTACTATTATCATTAATACTATTATTGTTATCTTTTTTTTTTAATAATATTATTATTATCTTTTTATCAATATCTTCTATTATTATTATTATTATTTATTATTATTATTATTATTATTATTATTATTATTATCATTGTTATTATTATTACCATTACTACTATTATCATCTCCTTCATCATTATTATTATTATCTTTATTATTATTTTTCATTATTTATTTTTATTATTTGTTTTATTGTTTTATTTTAAAAGAAAATAAAAAAGGGAAAATTAAGGATTTCGCAGAGCGATGTTCCAATCGCTCTGCGAACTCTGCGATTTTTTGCAGGTTTTGATTTCTTTGATTTATCTTTCTTTTGTTTTCATTATAGTTATTGTTATTATAATCTATTATTATTATTATCACTGTTATTATCAATTTGGGCTTTTGAATTCATTAAAGAGAGAATTAAGCATGTGCCATTTGAAAGTCAAGGAAAGATGGTTTTTGTTCCAACCAAGCATGTGCCAAGCAAGTTGGCCTGCCCTTGGGCAGCTCTCATCCCTCCCAATTGCCTACAATCTGACCCAAAACTTTCCAGCAAGCAGCTTACTCATTTTCTTCTTCCTTTTCCACCCAAAAACCAGTCAAATACAGCTGCATTTTGCTTGCCCAAGAGCTGGTTTTGCTACCCTGTTTCAGTAGCCTTTCCTTCCTTCTCACACCAGCCCACATGTTCCTTTTGTTCCTCCCAACCTCTGCACATTGCAGTGCACGTTTTCCTTGCTTGTCCTCTCAAAATTACAAAGACCAAACCCAAAGGACAACTCAAGTTGAAACAACCCTGTTTTTCACACTTTTTCATCATTTTTCTGTCAAGATCAGCTGCTTTGATGGCTGGATTTGGCCAAAGTCTTGACCAAGATTGCAAGGCAATGTCACCTCTTCTCTTTTGCATTAAATGCAAAGCAAATAGCCCGAGTTTTAGCCCACAAAACAGCCTGTTCTAGGAGATTTTCATCATGACAAATTGATTTTGTTTTGCCTATTTAAGGAATGCATTGCATAAGGTTTCAAAAAAAACAATTGAATAACAGTTGGAAATACAATTCAATACACATAATTTTTAGAGCAAAAACATAGTTTCTTCCAGCAAGAAAACACTAGTGTTGTTTGTCATCCATAATTTCATCAACATTCCAACTTTAGCAAAATCACAAGCATCCAAGCCTCCTCCATTCTCTTGCAATACAAGCATTGGCTAGGAGTTCTGTAAGCATTTTGATTTCTTTATATTTCAATTTGCATTGCTGCTTGCATCATTAACTTTGTTTAAATTCATTTTGTACAAAAAACCACTTTTGAAACCTCAAAGAAATCTCAAGTTTGCAAAACACTGATAAGTGCTTAAATGTTGTTATATTTTGGTACAAATTTAGGCACTTATGTTTACTTGTTGTACAAGTTACCTTAGGATTTGGGCATAAATGTGTTAAAAATGCAATGAATGTGATCCTAAGCCTTACCCCATGTGTTTATGCAGGA